>CM071872.1:1517915-1551492 GCA_036759665.1 Gynandropsis gynandra | reverse complement strand
TTTTTTATTAATAATTTAAATTAATTGTTAATAATTTTTTGTAGCACGTAACGCCGTACAAAGGGCGCCTATTTGGTCTTGGAGGAATGTCATCAAAACATGCGAGTTCCTCCAAAGGCAAGGAAAAGGTCGCGACCCAGGAATTACAAAATACAATCTCGGAGATGAAAGCACAACTAGAACAACAAAACTCACAGTTCAGCGCTCTGCAAAGAGAAGTAGAGCAAAATAGAAGAGAACGTGAGCAGTGGCTGAGGATGATGAAGGCACACATGCCTTCTATCAATTGGGATACGGCCGGAGACAACGATGCTATCGACGATAATGATTCCCAATTCCCACCTACTAATTTGTAAATGTTTTGTAAACGGATAATTTAAATATTATTGTATAAATGTTTTTTAATTTTAGTTTTTTTTAAATTTTACGTTTTAATTTTTTTTTTAAAATAAAAAAAATTCCGGACGGCAATCTGCCGTCCAGAAATTTCCCGGCATATTTCTGGACGGTAGAGCTCCATCGGGAAATTTCCCGACGGCCTTTTGCCGTCCGTAAATTTTTTGTTTTAAAAAAATTTTCCGACGGCTACTCCCGTCGGGAAATTTTCCGACGGGAGCTCTGCCGTCCGGAAAGTTTGTAAAAAAAAATTTCCTTTCCGACGCCTACACCCGTCGGGAAATTTCCCGACGGCGATATCCGTCCGGAATTTCCCGACGGTTTTCGAACTACGTTTTCAGTCCGAAATTGCGGTCGGTTTACGGACTGGAACTGATTGACTGATTCTTCAGTCCCTAATCTGTGTATTTCTTGTAGTGGTTCCTTTCTAAAAATTTCAAGTACCTCTGAATGCTTGGCCGGAGAACGATTTATTCTTCATGGTGAACGCCTTCACCGCTGGAGTCATCCTCGGTACTGATTTCGTCCATATTCTTCCCGACACTTTCAATAGTTTGAACTCTCCTTGTCTCGGGCCACAAAGCTTGCCCTTTGCGGGGTTCGTGGCGATGTTGTCGGCGAAACTCTAATGATGATACGTTCATGCCTGGGTATTACGTCAGCCTTCCGTCGTCAATTTCCGACGACTCGCTTTCCCCTTCGAGCTATGGTTTCACACCGTCCTCAGGTAATCCAACCTCTCTCGCATTCTTCTTATACTTTCCCTCTTAATTGTTAGGTTTTCAGACCACATATTATGCGTGAAATGGTAATCAAAATGTTAGGGTTTCATTTTGTTTTTATCTTCGGCTCTGAGTTTAGTATTTCGTTATCACAATAACCTTAATCAAATCTTCAATCTGTATCGTGCTGACGGCAAAAGCTAACGGTGCATCAGATGCTTTCTCTTGATAGATTCACAAAAAATAACTTCGAGCTTGGTGGTCGAAATTGTTAGTTCTTCGAAGGGATACCGTCATGATCAAAAGAACAACATTACAAAATCAATCACTGAATATGACACAGAATCCCGAGCTTTGTCAAAGAACATCAACGAGGAGGAACAATGGCATTCAAGGGGGTGGAAGTTGCAGGTTTCGCAAGGAGAAAAGGTTAGCCCTAATCACGTTTAACTTGAGAACTGAAACTGAAACAAACAAGGAGGAGAAAATTGTTGAGACATATAGATGTGTTGGCATGCAGTGTCGGGAGAGAAGAGTTACAAAGGAATCCAAGAAGGAGAATCATGGGATGGAGAAGATGGAGAAGGAGTGGAAAATGGGGAAAGAAATAGACAAGAAAGCATCAATGGGGAAGAAGGAAAAAATAAAATACAGAAATTACGGTAATATAGATAGCTTAGCGAACCGACACCAGACGAAGGTCAATGAGGTAAGTACCTTCTCACCTTGATTGCTACAAAGCCACCCTATTGTTATTATGATATAAGGGTTAATTAACACCAAAATTAAATCGCTAGGGTAATAGCTTGGTATAGTTTGTTATGAAATGTATGTTCATTATATCTTTACATTGTTGTTGCTGATATGAATTGGTATTATTTTCCAGTATGGTATCTCACTAGAAAGACTTTTGGGCAATCCTGCTCTGTCGAGTTTCTTTAAAATCCTCACAACCTGCCTTGATGAACATGACAAGGTAGTAACTTGTTTCTTCAACCCATACTAATGGCGATTCACCATAGACCCGACAACTAAATCTTATATTTTCTACCACGACTTATGTTTGAACAGTTCAATCAAAACGATATCCGGTGACAGGCTTCCAATGGCATCCTGAGGTATACTCACCCGTTTATGCTCGTCTCTCAATCTGATCTCTATTTGTAGGCTGAAAAATCGGTCCGTTAGATCTATTTCTATACCATCCAAGTTTGATATGATAATTTCTCTCTGCAGAAAAATGCATTCGAATGGGGATCATCCAAAATTCCTCACTCCGAAGATGCAATTAAGGTCACTCAACATGCTGCAAATTATTTGGTCAGGTTAGTTCTCTTTTCAATGTGTCAACAAATTCTTAAAGAACATATGCAGAAGCAGAGTAATGCTACTGCAAACTACACTTAATGTGTCAAAGAAAATATTTTAGGTAGGATGGGTAATTCAGGTAACCTGAACCGCCCCGAAATCCAATCCATAAGTCATTTCGGTTATCCATAAAATACATATGGTTTCAAAATCACCTAAAATATTTTCTTTGACACATTAAGTGTAGTTTGGAAAGAGGGATTCATCACCAGGATATCGTTTTTTTTTATAATTTCTACTTGGTTAATGAGTTTCTCGACTCAAAAGCTTCCATAATATCTAAAATGCATCTGTTTACATGCCAATTTTTTATATCTGTTGTAAATTCTTACTTTAGAACACATTGAAAGTTTTCTTTTACCCAAATTGTCAAGCAATTACTACATTCGTGTGAAGAGTAATAGAAGTTTGCTGCATCAATGTGTTCATTACAGTGCTCCAATTGGATCTAAGAGAAAAGGTGGTCCAGGGGGTCTAAACAAAGTCTGTTGTGTCTCTTTTGAGCTTCAGACCGTAGTTGGGGAACCTGCTCTTCCAAGAACTGAGGTCATTACCCCCTCTTTTACCATCGTCAAAACGGTCTAATCCAATTTATGATAAGAGTAGAGTCTGATGAAAGTGCTGTTTTCGATCTTTGATTTCAAATTGTGAAGAAGTCTGATGAAATTGCTTGATTTTTCTTTTGGTTGGTGTTATTGTGTTACTCCTTTTCCTACTTAATTTCTTCTTTAACGGGATTTTAGGCGCTGCTAATCATTGGTTTTGTATATTAAATAGAACTTGCTTTTGAGCATGGTTATTTGTGGTTTACAGATGATCCGTAGGTTAATTAGCTACGGCATCGTCGATTACTGTCCCGGTAAGACAAATCTGCTCTTGCAGCGATTTGGCCGAAATCTTTGGAAACTGTGATGTCTGTTTTCTATCCCCGTGAAGACATGGTTGACCAAGGTTATACCATATTTGGCTACATGAAGATGCAAATGGTAGTGGCTCAAGGCGGAAGTTGTGTTGAACGTGTGGTTTTTGGTGATAACGTCACAAATGGAGGAAAAGATGATCTCGAAAAAATAACCAAAGTAAGTGATGGTGCAAGGACAATAAGTTGTTATTACTGGCTTTGAATATATCGTGCTATCGCTTCGAGTTCGAAGAAAGTTTAGTTTCTCATTTGAGTTCGCATGTTTTTCTTATCGAGGATCATATTTTCAGATTGGTAGAGAGATGGTGATTAGTCCTCAAAATGCAAAATTCAGTCTCACACAACTTAAAAAAAGTTTGGATTAGTAAATCGACCCAATAGCCCAGATGGTGAACTGATAAAGTACAGGGTAATGCATTTATCACATTTTGCCTTCTCTTTAGTTGCATTCTCTTTTTATCTTCTTCTTTCATTAACTCTTTATTCTGCTTGGTGATTATGCCACTGGGACAATCCTCATGTGATTCTTGCAGATATGTCAATTTTCCAGCTGATATTCTTTTTCTGTCCAGCACACATGCCCTTTTCATCCGCTACGTTGAGGTGATTCTATTGAAACATCCCCAATCGGTTTAATCTAGGGATTAGGATAGCGGTCGTAATGTGTCTATCCATGTAAGATGCGCACTTCTTCTTCTTCTTCTTCTTCTTCTTCTTTCATTAACTCTTTATTCTGCTCGGTGATTATGCCAGTGGGACAATCCTCATGTGATTCCTACAGATATTTTAGTTTTCCAGCTGATATTCTTTTTCTGTCCAACACACATGCCCTTTTCATCTGCTACGCTGAGGTGATTTTATTGAAACATCCCTTTTCATCTTACCAGTACTGTTGAATTATAGAATATTGTTCTTAGTTGATGTGTTGTGCTCTCACTTGTGAGTTTATTGATGTTCTTCCTTTTAACAGTTGTATATAAGATGTTTCTGTTTGATTTACTTTCCACAAGGAATAATATCACGGAAGTATGGTTACTGTAGGTTTAGAATATAAATTCAACATTCTCTGACGCAACTCTTCTTGGTAAAGATCATGTCTTGACCATGATTTCAAGCCCTACTTCCAGAAGAAAAACAAAAAGTTTCAAAGGTTGTATATTTTCCCCTGATTTTGCCTAGGAACATATTTTCGAAGCGAGTAGATAATTTTACATTTCCACGATGATTTTTTTTTGCTTCTTTATGAGAAACTTGTATCTTCTTTGAGCCTCTTTGTTGCCTTTTCGCCATGGCTTTCAGGATTGATCGCTGGTCGTTCTCATTGGTATATTATGTTTAGTACATAAGATTGAACTAAATCCATCTATTCCTCTATATATGGTTTAACGGTTTCAATATAATTTTGAATATTTTTGTTTTACAAATACAAATATGAATCAACAATGGATCATGCAAAAATACGTTAACCACAAATATTGACAAACAAATTTCGCTAATCACTTATCTGTCAAATCTTTTCATTTTTCCAATCACTTTTCTAGACATCTAATCTATTATTGCCAGTTTAGTACTTTACGTTTTAATATTATTTATTTAATATATTTTTTCTACTTATATTATACCTGATATTTTAAATTAGTTAAACAAAAACAAATCATTATCCCACAGAGCTTTTTCTAGTACTTTTAAAAAATAACAAGATTAACATTGAGATATTTTTTCTCAAAATTGAAGCAGAATAAAATTTGATCGGGTATACTAGACATGGAAGATTATAATAGTAGTTTCATTACAAATATTAGTCAAATATTGGACATGGTAAGGCATATAGATGCTAATATATTTACATATATTTTGTAATACATATAGATGTATATTTAATATATATAAATTGCTTATCACTGAACTAAGGGAGAATATAAAAAATGTCATCTTAGGGCTAAAACACTTCAAAACTACCCTCCTAAATCTGATGGAAAAAAAATTGGAGAAAAGACATATGTGCCCTTAATGAAAAACATATACAAAGGAGGGAAAGGCAAATATGAGAAGAGGGAAAACGAAAATTGAGAGGATGAAAACAAAGTAGAGAGCTATTTCCTTTCATTTTCGAGTGTTTCCCTTCTATTTTCGAACGATTTCCTTCAATTTTTGAGTGATTTCTTTCCATTCTCGAGTGATTTCCTTCTATTTTGAGCGGTTTGCAGCAAGTTTCGAGCGATTTCCAGCAATGTTTCAGTCATTTTCAGTGATTTCCAGCGTTTTTAGTGATTTTCCGGTGATTTTTGGCGATTTCCGGCGATTTGTAGGTGAGTTTCAGCGATTTCGACCGTTTTCCAGCGATTTCTGGCAATTTCCGGCGATTTCTGGCAGTTTCCGGCGATTTCTGGCAGTTCCGGCGGTCGCACTAGGTCACAGGGTCGAACAGGGTCGGACTGGGTCGTTGGGTCGGCTAGGTCGGACAGGGTCGGACATGGTCGCAAGGTCGTAGGATCGGATTGGGTCGGTGGGTCAGACTGGATCGCTGGGTCGCAGAATCGTACTGAATCACTGGGTTATAAGATCAAACTGAATCAAACTAGATAGAAAGGTCATAGAGATATTTTAAAAATTTTAGCATTTATAGGATATTTTTGAAGCGAAGTTATTTTTTCGGGAAAGATAAAGTCTTTTTAGCCTTGAAATTACCTGAACTAATTCAAAATATTTTGTTTCAATTTACTAAGAAATCTACTTCTTAAATAAATTTCTATTTTTTATATTCTGATTTTTCAGTAGAAAAAAAGGCGTATCTTTTTCCTCCACCCATCTTTTCTCAATAAGAAATAGAGATATTCATAACAATCTCTGGATTTGCAGATTGAATATTCCGGCGACATGCACCTTCTCCACGCCGCGACTGGCTTCATCGCCGGCCAATTCACTACGGTGTGTAATCCTTCCCCAACACCGTGCCGGCGATTCTTCACCGTAAGGTCTCTTCTACTTCATATTGATATCGTCCTTCCTCTCCTTTCATTATTCTTTTCCGATCTTCAGCTCTGCAAAGTTTTGGTTTTTTCTCTCAGGGCATGTCTTCCGTTCCCTAAGTATCAAGCTAAGTATCATAAAGAGCTCGAATCCGCCATTGATGCCGTCGAAAGAGCTTGCCGACTCTGTGTCGATGTAATTTCAATCTCCAGGAAACACTTTTTTTCTTCATCTATACTTAGAATTTTCTGATTTTGATTGTGGAAAGTTGCTTCATTTCCTTTTATTGAGCTCATTGGGTTGATATATTTCCATTTGTTGGATCAAAATTCGATCGATTTCTACATTTTTCAGGTGAAAAGATCTGTGTTCGGTGGTGAAGGAGGGATTGTTGAGAAGAATGACCAAACTCCGGTTACTGTGGCTGATTTCGGAGTGCAAGCTCTTGTCAGCTTGGGTAAGAAAGAACCTATCAATGATATACGTGTGATTGATACGAGAATATTATCCGAGATCACACGGATTATTCTGACAATATTCTACCAGATATTCTGGATATTCTGGATATTCTACCAGATACGAAGTATTAAATAAGATATCAAAAAATATCCAGATATTCTGGATATTCTGGATATTCTACCAGATACGAAGTATTAAATAAGATATCAAAAAATATCCAGAATATCTGGTAGAATATCATCAGAATAATCCGTATGATCTCGGAGAATATTATTGTATCAATCACACGGATTATATCCGTTAATAGAACCTATCTACTTTACATGATTAAGGCTTTGTCTTGTTCATAGATTTAATAGAGCCTGAGTTCTTCTGACATCTATACTGAGTTTTTATTACAATGTATTGTCTGTTTGATTGGTGGAAGAATGGTGATATGTAGTTAAGTGTGGAACCAAATTCAGATTTAGATTCGTTCATGAATTGGCTGATGCTGTTCTGAATATTGATTGGAATATAGCTTTCTTCTAAGGCAATCGTCAAATTCATTCACAAGGACGCCAACTATAGATGTAAAATGAGCTGTTGGCTCCGAGTTAGTTTTAGTTCGGATCGTATTTGAGTGAAATGAGCTGAAAATTTTTCAGCTGACGAGTTGAGTTGGAAACGAAATTGAACTTAGACGAGCTGGTTGGCGAACTGTCTCGCAAGTTGAGAATAAAGTCTCATATTTCTATATAATTTGTATTTGAAAAAAAAAATATTTGGTTGTTTAAATGTCATTATTAATTTTATTCCTATTTCTACAAAAAATAATATATTTTTATTACAAAACAAGGAGAAAATATTTTATTTAGTATTTTGCGAGAGTTCGAATTTGATATTTTATTTATCGATAAATTTATTTCTATTTAGTATTTTGATATTCATAACTTTGTATTCGAATTAATATCTTTATGTTTTAAATATTTTACGTTGTTTGATGATGATTAATATATAATATGTTCCAATTCTTTTAAATTAAATGATCTAACTCGCGACCAACTCGTTTTCTACGAGCTGAACTGAGTTGTGATTTTCCAATACGTTTAGAAAATAAATATTTTATTTTGTTTGATGATGATAAATATATAATATGTTACAATTCTTTTAAATTAAATTATCTAACTCGCGACCAACTCGTTTTTTTCGAACTGAACTGAGTTGGGATTTTCCAGTACGTTTAGAAAATAAATCGAGCTGAACCCGTTCATTTATTGGCATTTTACACTCCTAAGACGAACCATTGGATGTTATCGTAAATTATATTTCAAACTTCCCGACCTTGTTGCTTACATCTGCAGAGCTTTCGAAATCATTTCCCTCAATTCCGTTGGTGGCCGAAGAAGACTCTGCTTTCGTGCGTGCAAATAATCTTGTAAGTAATGTGGCAAGTGAAGTAATTGCCAAAGCAAGTCCCGGAGACAAGCAATTGTCTGATGCTGATGTACTAGAAGCCATTGATAGAGGTGGAAAGGGTGCTATTACATTTTGCAACAAACCAGCTACTTATTGGGTATGTCAACAATTGTCGTCAAATATGGGCTTCGGTCTAACGAATCCTAAAATTTAAATCCTAAAATTTAGCTCAAAAATTTAGATTTAGGGTTTAAAGTTCATATCCTGGCCGATGTGAGACAACTTATCATAACAATTGTTACCTCAGAATACAACAAATTTTACGTTCTCATGCACCTTACCCGCTTTTGTTGCTTGCCTGTTATGATAAGTTGTCCCACATTGGCTAGGACATGAACTTTGGGACTCATATATATGGTGTTGGGCAACCCTAAATTCATGAGTTAGCTTTTGGGATTAGTTAGGCCCAACCCATATTTGACATGGTATCAGAGTCCGGTTCGTCCCGATTTGAATATATAGATGTTGGGCCCTCGATTACGATGTCCACGCTCCAGGATCGAGTCTGTGCGTGAGGGAAGGGTTATGATAAGTTGTCACACATCGGCTAGGACATGAATTTTGAGACTCAAATATATGGTGTTGGACAAATCTAAACTTTTGAGCTAGCCATATTTGACATTGCCTTTACCAACGTCAATGGTGTTTTGCAGATTTTGGATCCAATAGATGGTACTAAGGGCTTTCTAAAAGAAGATGATGAAGCCTTATACGTGGTATGTAGCTCACAGTTCCGATTGGCTTTAAATCTTATGGTCATAACCGTATGTTGAATATTCGTATTATCTGGTCACAACAGAAAATGATACCCTTTTATTTAAATGTGTCGAATATTCTGTTTCGTTTTATTTATTTATAAGAATCAATGAAAAGTTATAAACTTTATCTTCTTCATCATAATTGTAGGTTGGATTGGCACTTGTTGTAGACACTGAGGTTGTGTTAGGGGTCATGGGATGTCCAAATTGGCATGAAGATGTCACAGTTAGATCCAAAGGTATCTTGATGATCTCGCATATCGGCCTTGGAACGTGGACAAAGCGATTAATCGATATTTCTGACGATTGGACAAGGTGCTTTGTTGATAATTGTGGCTTAGTACATGAGGCTCGGTTTTGTATTTCCGATAGCCAAACTTGGGATTCACTTCCGCTCTCTAGTTCGTTCGATGTAAGAACAAATGGAAATGACGTACGAGACAATGAAATACGTCTTTTGCCTATATGTTGCGGAAGGTAATGATCTTTTCGCGATTGAAATCATATAGAAGCATATGTTATGTGTATCGTTAAATTAGTCGACTTTACGTGTGAAGTTTATGCAAATATTTGATGGTAGCAACGGGTAGGGCGTCGATTTTTCTTCTTCGAGCCAAGGCCGAGACAAGCATTAAGGTATTCAAATAGTATTAACATTGAATAGAAGTATCTGAATTGCTTTTCCTCAAGATTGTTTTGAACTTGTAGGCTTGGGATCATGTTGTTGGCTTAATATGTGTTCATGAAGCCGGGGGAAAGGTTAGTTAAATCTTTGAAAATTTATACATAAATTTTCTCTATTTTATTTTATGTTTTATGATTTTTTTAATTTGTTTATATTTATTAGTAAAAGAATCGAACCATTTAATTCACCGAATTGAATTTGGGTTTATTTAGATTCCAATAATCCTAAAACCGAATATTCGAATCTAAACCGATCCGAACCAGAAAATATTGGGTGCAACTAGGTTCATTTTTTTTTTCAAAATCCGAACAAACCCAATCGTACCAAAATTCTAAATGTACACCTTATGTTTTATATTTTTTTTAATTTATTTATAATTTTTAGTAAAAGAATCGAACCATTTAATTAACCGAAGTGAAGTCGGGTTTATTGAGATTCCAATAGTCCTTAAACCGAATTATTTGAACTTGAACCAATACGAACCGGAAAAAATTGGGTCCAACCATGATTTTTTCTCAAAATCTGAACAAACAACCATACCAAAACTCGAACCGGAAAAAATTGGGTCCAACTAGGGTTTTTTTTTTTAAATCTGAATAAACCGAACCGTACCAAAAATGGTCCAACTTGGTTTTTTTCTTTCAAAATCTGAACAAACCGTACCAAAATTCGAATTGTACACCTCTACTGATAAGACTTAAATCAATTGTTTGATTTTGTTATAATGTGTTATAATGTATCGGCTAATATTTGATTCATGTATTCGTATATATGGTATTGAATAAGTTGAGTTAATTTGAAATATATTTTATAGATTTCGATTTGGGTTTGTACATTGTGACGGTAACGGTAATGGTAACGATATCGTTATTGATCGTTCAATGTAACGGAAACAGGTAAGTGATTGGGAAGGAGATGAAATAAATCTAGAGGCAGATCAAGTTGAACGGAGGATCATTTTTCCGGTCGGTGGTGTTGTCGTGAGCAATGGTTTATTACACGACCAGATTCTTCACATTATTTCCTCTTCTTCTTGATTTATTCTTTTATTACACACTTTTTTAGTGTATCCATTTCCACATTAATTTATTTACGAGATTTATATTCTTAGACAGATCTCTTGCAATCGAAATGACCATTGTATAAATATATTTGAATAAATATTTAATAAATATTTAGTGGTTTTGTACAACTTTTTAATATTTTAAAACTAAATATATTTTAAAAAACATTTGTAAAATTATTTTTAAAAAAATTAGAACAATATAATATATTTTAAAACTAAAATGCGTATTAACATTTATGTTTTGTATTCAATTTAATAGTTTATAATTCGTCTTTTTCGAACGATTTGGATTTAAAATATTTCCGTTTGTTTAAAAAATAGATTGGGCCAAACCGGTTAGTTTTTTGTTAGTTCATATCCAACGGAATTTGATCGATTCTGTTTTATTTTCGAACAAAATATTCGTCTTGAAAATCCATTGATTTTGTACAAAAAATTTCTCTCCTTTTTAATTCAAAATTTTATCTACCTCCTAAATAGATCCAAATATTTTGTTTGGAATTTTAAAATAATAAATTTATCATTCCAAGTTATATAATTATTAATAATATTTTACAAATTAAAGCTAAATTACAAATAAATCAAATCAAAACACCAAACTAAAGCTACTCTCACCTATGATTTTCATTGGTTTTGCACATAGAGTAACGTAACAACATATTTATCTTTTGTACATTCTAACGTATCTTTTGGCTCAAAATTTATATTTTTTATTTTATTATGTGTATATAGAGATGGAGACGAGATTTCTAGTGTGTTCTCGAGGGACATCATGCAAACGTACCATTCCTCGCATTTTCCTTTAAATTTTCATAAATATTTTAATAATAACATATGCTTGCATCAATGAAATCACTCAATAATAACATCACATTATAATCAAATTATTCAACCTTGACGTCGACGATATATACATAATTTTTATATATAACATGCATGGAATCATGTACGCAAGTGTTAAGTGGCACATCAATCGCACAACTATATTGGATCTCGAATCATTTTTTATATTATTTTGTGCTGAGCATATATATATATATATATGTGTGGTTCTCATTTAGGGTTCAAAGGGGTATGTTGACATAATAATGAATAACAAGACAAACAACATTATCATAACTTGTTTATATATAAAAACATATCCTCTTCTTTATATTTTTAATATTGTATCGAAGAAAAAAATCATTGGTTGCGAATATATATATATATATATGTGGCTGAAATTTGAACATGAATATATCTTTATATATGTAAAATACAATGCAATATAGACTAGAAATCAATTCACATATTTCATCTCTCTAGATTAATAATACAATAATATTAATAGTGCAACAAAAATTATTATATTTTTTCTTTTTTTTTAAAAAAAAGTTGGGGATAAATAATCATTTTTTATCAAGCATTATCGATAATAAAATATGATCAATTATAGTAACACGTAAGCTTACTTGTTTTGGCAAAATCCGTGCGCAAGCACGCCCTAGATTTTCGACAGGTAAATACCCTAAATAGCATATACCTTATTTAGATATATATATCCGCTTAATATTTTTTATATGGAACTGATTAAATTATTATAATATGATTTGCATAGCACTATTTTAGATTTCGGTTTGGATTTGATTCGTATATAATGAATACGGATTATTCGGATTTTAAAAAATAATAATTAAATTTAAATCGGTTTGGTTGTATAATGGTTCGATCTGATTATATCAATGAAATATTATAATCAAAGTAAAGCTCGAATTTTAATTTATTCGATTATTATTAGATTATTTGATTTTATCGATCATTTTATCGTATAAAATTATCAATAAATGATAATATTCAAAATATTTCAAATAATTAATATATATTACAACATATAATATATTATATTATTTAAATTTGATATTTAATTTTAATTATTAATTATATTAGATAAATATTCATTAATAAATATCATTTATTTATATATTTAATATAATTTTATATAATCAAATTCACGGTTAGATAAATATTCATTAATAAATATCATTTATTTATATATTTAATATAATTTTATATAATCAATTGCTTATTCACGGTTAGTTGGTTAATAACTAATCGAATTTAATTAGTTTTTGAACTTTCATACTCGATCTTTCATACTCGATCGATTATGTGAACATGTTTATTTTATCATTTATTTTAATTAAAATTATGAAAATAATAAATATATTAAAATTTATTATTAAATCGTATAAATTCTAAAATTAAATGGAACATTACTTTATAACACGTTATATAAAAACAGAATACGTATCGAAATTAAATTTAAAATTCTATTATTTGGTAATAAAATGTAGTCAGTATAATATATAATAATTTAATAGTTAATATTTATTATAATAAAACTATAAAACAGAGTAATTATTAGGTTATAATACATAATAATTATCGTAATAATTTAGCAACAACATGAATATTCCATTTTTCATAACTACCGACTTACATGCATATATATACATATACATACATTCTAGTTAGATTTAGATTTGCTCCATAAATATTATATTATAATATATATGCATATATATATATATACGTATTAGGGGTTGTCTTACTCGGTAACCCGGATCGACCATATCGTTATGTAAACAAGTTACCTTAAAATTTGTAGGATCTAAATTTTAGAACTCGTTCGAGTTTGAGTTAAACCTGAGAAATCCGAAAAATCCAAATTAAAATAGGAAGATCTCCACCGCTCCATCCTTTTCTCTCCCTCACCTCGTCTGAGCGACGAGATTTCTGCCGCTCCATTCTCTTCTCTCCCTCATCTCGTCCGAGTGTGTCCATTCTCTCTCTCTCATCCCGTCCGAGCGACGAGAGCTCTACAACCTCCATTCTCTTCTCTCCCTCGTATCGCTCGAGCAACGAGTACGAAAGCTTCCATTCTTTTCATTGTTGCATCTCTTTGCGGTCGTCTTCTCTTGGTGTTATCCTTTTCGTCGTCTCCTATCTCCGTCGACGTCTTCTCCTGGTAAGACTCGCTTCTTCTGTTTGTAGAGTAGTGAAGATTGGGGTTTATTCTCAGACGTTACCGTTACATATTGAGTTTATTATTGTTTATTCTCAGACGTTATTGTTACATATTGGGTTTCTTAGAGATAGCAAAAAATGTTGTGTTTGTTTGTTTATAGATGTATATGCATATGGTTGTTGCGGATCAGCAGCTTCCGAACACAATGAGTTACCTCAAAAATCTAAGAAACAATTGTTGTTGAGATGATGCATTGTGCTCATATTTTGAATTTTAATTGTCAATGAAGGGTTGATGGAGATTGGTGATAGTGTGATTAATATAAGAAATGTAGTAAAATATGTTCGATCATCTGATTCAAGGTTTCAACAATTTTTCAGGTAAAACAAGAAAAAAAGGTTGAGAGAGTTTGATTTTGGATTATAGTACTAGATGGAATTCAACTTATCTGATGTGGAGTACAATGTTAAAGTTTAGAGTAGCTTTTGCTAGGATGGTAGATGAGGACAAACACTACAATTGTTATTTTCATGAGGAAGATGCATTAAGTGGAAGGAGAAGGGTTGGACCGCCATCAATTGATGATTGAAAAAATGCTCATTGAATGGTAAGATTCTTGAAAATATTTTACGATTTGACATTGGCTTTTTATGCTTCTACGAAAATGACATATAACGGGTGTTTTAATGAAATATGCAAGATTGAAATAAATTTGAGGCCAATGGCTAGTAGTGATGATTCCGTGTTGAGTGGTATGACATCTTGAATGAAGAATGATAAATTTGATAAGTATTGGAAAGGTTTGGAGCAAACAAACAAGATTTTGCTAGTCTCCAATGTACTTAATCCGCAGAGTAAAATGAGTTTTGCAATTCATTGTTTTGAGAAAATGTATGACAATAATGAACAAAATTGTGGCGAAATGAAAGAACTACTCTTAGAATTTATATGTAAGCTTTATAGATTTTATAGTGCAAGGTACAAAAAACAAAGCGTTTTTTATAGCGGAAGTTGTAGTGGAAGTCATGAGAGGGTAGAAGATGATGTTAATGTGTATGAGGGTGATGAGGAAGATGATGATCCGTGGGGAGAATTTAATAAATTAGTTGTTGATAAGTGATAATGATAAAGAGGTTTCAAATGAATTGGATATTTACTTAATTGATAGTCATGAGGTGTCGACTCGTAATAGATTGGGTCTAAAATTTGATATATTCTTGTGGTGAAAATTGAATAGTTCAAAGTTTCCAATTTTAGCGTAAATGGCTAGAGATGTTCTTGAAATTCTCGTTTTTACGGTTGCATTCGAGTCGACATTTAGTACCGGAGGATGTGTCTTAGACCAATATAAGAGTACAATGAATCATAACATGGTTGAAGCATTGATTTTGACGCAAAATTGGTTATGATCAGCATTTCGTATTGATACAACAACGAGTCTTCAACAAATAATAGATGAAAATGAGTTCATGGATACACTTTCTCAAGGTATGTTCTTCTTATTTCGTTTTATCTTTTTATATAACATTGAACTTATAATTTAATCTTTGTTTTTCAGCTTATCGGACACAAATAATGGAAGAGAAAAAGATGTGATTTCATTTTGTTGCACGACAATAACTTGGCGTTTTCGGAGTTCATTTCATTTTGGCGTTTTTGGATTTATTTTCATTTTGTCGTTTCTGGAGTTCATTATATTTTGGCGTTTTCAGAGTTCATTTCATTTTGGCATTTCGAAGTTCACTTTTAAGACATTTTTTATGAGTTAGATATGTATTTTTTTTGTATTGTTTTGTATTTTAACTTTGTTTTTTTTTGTTAGAACTCGAAAAACCCATATAAACCTCAACGGACCTGAACCGAAACCCAAAGAATCCAGACCGAAAACATTCTGATTCAATTCGGGTATAGTTTTCATATATTCGAGGAGCCCGAACCTGGGCCGAGACCCGAAGAACCCGGATCAAAATCCAGATTGGTCATCCCTAATACGTACGTATTATTGGATGTAGTTTTAACATTATTTGTTTTGGTAATTGACATTATGTGATTCATAGTATAACACATAACATGTTGAAAGTGATACTACTATTCATCTTTAATGCTCCTTATTTAATAATTATTGATCATTATCTTGTTACCGTGTACAAGGTAAATTTCACCTAACATGCTGAAGCAATTGTTGAAATTGAAGATGAATTCCAGAACAATTTTCCTATTCAAGTGTTGGTCGAGAAAGAAAGAAGAAGAAAAGAAGAAGAAAGTGATGCAAATGTGCCGTGTATTGATATTAGCAAAAGAAAAGAATATATTTTCTTTATTTATCAAAAGGTAAAAAATTAATAATACATCCCATAGGTCTCTGTATATATAGCCACTAAACCTACTAAATAATCACTAATCAAGAAACATGTATAACTAACTAATACAAGAATTGAACTAATTAATCAAGAAATACAAAGAAAAATTGTATATAAACTAACAAAATGTTAATGTTTAATACTCCCTTCAAGATGAGGAGTACAAGTAAAGTACTCTCATCTTGGAGATAAGGAGATTGAATTGTGTTGCAGAAAGAGGCTTTTTGAATATATCCGCCAATTAATTGTTTGATTCCACATGAAGCGTCTTCAAGAATCCACTTTGCAGTTTTTCACGGACTACATGACAGTTTATCTCTATGTGCTTTGTTCTTTTATGATATATAAGATTGGTCGCAACATGTAGCACAACTATATTATCACAAAACATAAAGATGGTTCAGAAATTGGTATAGATAATTCACGAAAGAGAGATACTAATCATGTTGGTTCGCATGTAGCATTTGTCATGACCCTATATTATGCCTCGACACTATTGCGAGAGAATGTTATTTGTTTTTTGGTTTTTCAAGAAATTAAAATATTCACCTAAGAATACACAATAACCCATGATATAACGTTTTGAATCTATACATGATGTCTAATCTACATCCACAAAAGCTTTTAATTGCAGATCAATAGACGCAGTTAAAATAATCCTTGTTCTGATTTATTTTTTAGATAATGTAATATTATGTGAGCAACAAAAAGATGCAAATGTGTTGGTTAGACATATATTGACTAAGTTTATTAACAAAATAACACATATTTGGACGAGTCACGATGAAGTAAATAAGTTTACCAATCAACTTCCTAAAATAAGATGGATCATCTAATAGATTACTTTCTTGTTATGACAATTTCAAATTTACTTCCACAGGAATTACAACTCGTTTGCATCCTAATTATCCGAATTTTTCTAGTAATTTTAATGTATACTTTTGTTGTAAAAAAATTATATGTTTTTGACCCAGATATATCAAGGTAAAAAAACTTACATCCTTAATAATAATAATAATAACAATAATAATAATAATAATAATAATAATAATAATAATAATAATAATAATAATAATAATAATAATAATAATAATAATAATAATAATAATAATAATAATAATAATAATAATAATAATAATAATAATAATAATAATAATAATAATAATAATAATAATAATAATAATAATAATAATAATAATAATAATAATAATAATAATAATGTGATACGCGCAATATAAAAGGAGGTCGGTATCACCGAGCCCTTATATATATATTATTAATAAATATCGGTTAATAGAAACCATCCGTGCAATTTTAAAAGAGAGAGAGAGAGGAGCCACCGAGAGAGAGGAAGAAAAAAAAGAAAATGGAAGAAGAAAGAAGAAAGAAGAAGGAAAAAGAAAAGAAGAAGAAATTGAAGAAGGATCTTCAATTTTCATCGTGTTCTTTCGTGGGTGGATTCTAATCGCGATTGTGGTAAATCTCTAAATAATTCGTTATGATTATTCACTTAATTCGAATATTTATATTATGGAATTTATGGAATTGAATGGATCTATAATAGGTAAAAATGGGTCGGTGTTGTTGCTAGCAATATTAGCCAGAATCGTCAAATCGTCGGGAAGCTAAGGTGATGATTTTCTCCACCCTAATTTCGGATTTATGATCGATTTATGGAAGAGATTATATTTTTAAAATGAGGCATGATCACGATAGAATTTATAGGATCATAATGGAAGACGTTACAAGTGGAATTGAATGAAAACCCTAAATTTGTCGTATGAGAATTGATGATAAGTATATGAGTTGTATAACTGACTAGAGATGATCTAGAGAACTGACGTTTGACCAAGTGTTGGGGTGGGAGAACGTCGATATTTGGGTTCTGTGTTTAAATCGAGTGAATATCTTTTTAGTGTGCTCGATCGGGTGGTTTCACACTCGAACCTTCGGAAGAAGGCGTGTGCGAGCGCGTTGGTGAGAGTTGTCACGTGAGGAGTATCGGGTCGATGACGTTAGTATTGCGACACTTACATCTGGACCGGCGTCATACCGTGTTGGGGTTATGGTAACATTGCGAGCGACAGAGCGTCGAGTTAGTCAGATTAGTGGATCTGCTAGCATCGTATCGTGTTGGGGTTGTGGTAACCTTTTGAGCGACGGAGCTGTATGGTACTGATAGCTGGGGTACGTTGTGACCTTGCGAGATTTTCAGTGTGTACTGATAGCTGGGGTACGTTGTCACCTTGCGAGATTTTCAGTGTATTGTACTGGGGTCCTTTGGACTTTGCGAGCGTATGTCCGAGCTAGAGTCATGTGGACTTTGTGTGTTATGATCCAGTGTGGTACTAGTCTTAGATTTTGGATACTCAGTCGGCTTGGGTAGAGTGATTTGTATATTTTTAGTTTAAACTTTGGATATATGTTATTTTATGATATTCAGTTCAAGCAGGAGAATACGTGGCACAGAGTACGTACCCGTATTGATCTCACTGAGTGCGTATTTCGTACTCACCCAATTTTTGGACTTTCGTGGATGGACAAGATATGGCGAGGAAGAAAAGTAATGAGGTTGAGCATCAATATGAAGGTTTACAGCTGACTGATGAGAGAGGCGTGTATGAGGTCTCGATGAGTTTTATTTTGCATTTCGTATTTATTTTATTTATCGTGACTATGATATTTATATATTTGTTTTGCTATTTGGTTCGGACCACTTTTATTTCGGTATAAATTATTTATATTTATTTTATAAATACGTTTGAACGATGACACATGTAATAATCTCTTGGAAGTGATGGTGGACACTCCTGATCTCGAACTAATCTCGAAGTGATTTCGAGTTGTTACAAATAATTTATTAATCGTTTTGAAAATGTAAAAAAGGTAAAAGAGTGGAACACAACGCAAGGCCGATCACTAGTGGTTCGTACACTAGAAAGGCCAAAATCCGTCCCCACGCCGTGACATGCAAAATGTACCAATCATTATTTTCCGTTTATTTACATCCAATGACGAAATTACCCCCACCCAGCACTACCTTTTCTTTTAAACGGCTCACGCCGAGCCTCGTCTTTGAGCCGGCTAGCTTTTCATAACGTATAATATATATATATATATTCGACTTAAAATATAATAATCTGGAAAAATTATTTGTTTGTTTTCGAATCGCACTACACTAAACATACTTTTTCCAACTTTAATTAATTGTGTATATATATATATAATGGGAAGATTTTATTTTTCTCAGGGGGTCGAGACAAGAAAACTATACGAGGATCCTTTACCAAGTACATCTAATTAAATTTCAGGAAAATGAAACAATAAAAAAAAGAAATTGCTATATTTATAATTTCAATAAATATTTTATACGAAAATTTTCAATCACGTGAAGATCTCAAATTCTAACTTTTAAATTGGAAACTTTAGTTATCATATTCAAATCTTGAACAGAAAATCTTAATGGGTCCAAAATATTGGGCTTTTTGTACACAATAGAATGACAATTTATATGTGAAGAACTGATTTTGTATAAAAGTTATAGAAAGTTAAATAATTTGATGATTGATTGACATTTGACTCAAAATCAAATCGTTTAACTTCCATGCAATCCTGATTTTTATTGATGTATTTTAAATTTATTTATATTTCAAAATCAGTAATATATTGATTTTATATTAACTGAATTTTCTTGTCATAATAAAATTTATAGAATTTTAATTCAAAAAAAATTATAATTAGTAAATTAAATTACATTAATCATTTTATATCCCTTGTAATTTTTTGAATACAGTTTTTTTAATGATTTTATAAATTTTGACAAATAAGAAACTCTTTACAAATAAATTTTATTAAGTTTAGAAAATAAAAGAATTACATTATCTTGCCTTTCGAATTAAATTTTCTCCAAAAGCCCTTGTGGATCATCTATAAAAAAAAACCCTTAATTCAGCTAAATAAGTAGCTAGAGCCGAAGGGAATCATGTAAAATAATTAAATAATTTTGATTAAATTTTGGATTAATAATTTTTTAAAGGGAAAAAAGTCCAAATAGTAAAAAAAAAAGAGAAAGAGTTGAAATGTGAGGGAGGGGGGTACGTGGCTACATAATGTTGGCGACAGCTAATGTGAAAAAAAAAACCCTCACCACCCAATAATCTCACACTTTTTCCATTTTTTGTTTACATTTATTATTTACAAAATCATCTTATCATAATTAATTATATTATGTCCCGTGCCATATTAAGAAAACACTAAGATATAATATAAAGTAGGTTTTATCATATATTTCCAAATAATCTATTATTGAATGATATGCATTGTTTTAACGTTTTCAAAACTTATATTTCGTACCATTCCCAAATTTTGGATGAAATTACAAAACTTTATTTTAAAGCTTCATTCTATGACTAATCACTTGTTTTTCAGATTATAATTAAATAGTTTAAACTATCATTAAACTAAAAGTTTTAGTCTTCATTTGTATTTTTTAAAGTTTCAACTACAAGTTTAGCAATTTAATTAACACATCATTTAGCAATTCACAATAGTATTTCATAGAAGAAATTTAATTAATAATTTTTAAGGAATGAGTTAATGAAAAGAAGATTATAAACAATAAATGACAAAACATGATCAAACTCTTATCAATTTGGATAATTCTAACTATCGAATTATTTTTTTTATATTTAGTTAAATTTAATTTCATATTATATATAATATTATATACTTGAATATTTTTCTGTTTTGTATCGATTAAAATATAAATTATTAATTTTGTTATGATAAATTATTTTATATCAATTAGGATATGAATTTTTATATGATATTAGATAATTTTAAATTTTTAAATTAAATTTTAGAATTAATTAGATTTAAACTCGATAAATTTATATATATATATATATATGAATAAATTTTATTTTTTAAAATTAGTTTTGAGGATAATTATGCCAAAGACGTACATATAAACTTAAACTTGGGAGGACATGACACGTAGGCCAATGGGGAAACAGAGGACGGCACCGAATCCATTTGACTTCCCTTTCCATCTCTCTCTCTTCTTCGTCTATAAATAGTAACTTCCTTCTTCTCATTACACAGACAGACCCTACGTCCCCCCTCTCTCTCTCCTCAATATAATTTGATTTGAACAAATTGTACTCAAATACAAAAGAATGGGAAGATCACCATGTTGTGAGAAGAATGGGCTCAAGAAAGGGCCATGGACACCTGAAGAAGATCAGAAGCTTATCGATTATATTCAGAAACATGGCTATGGCAACTGGAGAACCCTCCCTAAGAATGCTGGTTTGTCTCTCTTAATCCTTCCAATTTCTTCTCAAATATAGATTAAATCTAACTCATATAAAAAATTAATTCAAAAGTTTTAGAGTTATCAAATATTATATGAATCCAAAATTCATGTCTTAATCAATATGACACAATTTATCATAACACTCATCTTTGTCCAAACTCGATTTTAGAGTGTGTACATCACAATCAGAGATCCAATATTGATATATTCAAAATAGTACGAATTAGACTATGATAGCATGTCAAATATATAGATTGTGTCTTAACCGATGTGAGACAATTATATCATAACACTCATTTTCATTTCCAGACTTGATTTTAGAGCGTTGACATCACAATAAGGGATCTAATATCGATATATTCAAAATAGTACGAATTAGACTATGATACCATATCAAATATATAGGTTGTGTCTAACGAATCTCAAAAATTAATTCAAAAATTTAAAACGAATCGATGTAGGACAATTTGTTCGTAATATTTTTTATTTTTGTTTGTAATCTTGTTTTTCATGATGGGTTTTTTTTCTTTTGCAGGTTTGCAGAGATGTGGGAAGAGTTGTCGGCTCCGGTGGACGAACTATCTCCGGCCAGATATTAAACGAGGTCGTTTTTCTTTTGAAGAGGAAGAAACTATCATTCAACTTCACAGCATTTTGGGCAACAAGTAAGTGTTGTTTTACTTAAATAAACACAATTTTTAAATAATTTCCGTGTTTGATTTTAATTTCTTGGTGAATATTCCATAGGTGGTCTGCTATTGCGGCTCGATTACCAGGACGAACTGATAACGAAATCAAGAATTACTGGAACACCCATATCAGAAAAAAGCTTCTGAAAATGGGGATTGATCCTGTCACTCACAGTCCACGACTCGATCTTCTCGACATTTCCTCCATCTTAAACTCATATTCTTCCCACCATATGAACATCTCGAGCTTCCTAGGGTTTCAATCTTTGCTTAACCCTGAAATTCTCAAGCTTGCTGCCTCTCTTTTCTCCTCTCAAACCCTAAACCATAACCAGATTGTCCAAAATGAAGCTCTTCAATCCGACCAACTTCACGACACGATTCAAGAACTCCAACATTGTATTGATCCATTTCCCAACAAAGCTCAATTCAATGTGGACACGACGGGGTCTCAGTGGCAAAACAATGAAGTAGTTCCTTCAAATATCTTACAAGAAGAAGCTATGCCTACGTTACCCTCGAATTCATTGTCAGATCCTTCATGTTATTCCGACCAAAGCTTTAACTTTGCTTCGGTCTTAACGACACCTTCTTCAAGTCCAACTCCATTGAATTCGAGTTTAACTTTTATCAACAGTAGCAGTTGCACTGAAGATGAAAAGGAGAGTGATTGCAGTAATCTTTTAAAGTTTGAAATCCCTGAGTTTTGGGATGTTAATGCTTTCATGTAATTTCAATAAGACAATTCCACTCGGGAGAGACTTTTTTTTTGTTATTAAAAAAAACCTCTTTTATTTTTATTTTATTACTATGTTGTTCATGATTTTAGTTACACAGACAGATGTAATCTTATCATGTTTTCTTTTGTTATATTTTTTTTTACAATTTCTAAAAGTATAATTAATTAGTCTATACATATGCGCGAAAAAGCAACTTGTTTCCATTATTGATATATGATGATTCACTCTCTTCTTTTATATTTCTTCAAGGTCGGTCTTATTCGATACTTTTTCCATATATGCTTAGGACTGTACGTATCATATTAAATTGACTTTACATATATACGTATATATATACATATTATATGATTGGTGCTGAATTTTCCTGAAACGGACAGAAAAGTTTAATATTGTATTATTACATCATTGACTCTTGTTTCCCTTGAGGTGGAAAACAATAGTCCAAATAATTCATCATACGATATTATAATTAAAGTATATATGTATCTTCACATGATCCGTGACACTTCTATAAAATATTTCCATTAGCACCGAAGTATTTAGCATCACAAAATTTAAGTAATAATGCCTCAAAATTTAACGTGTCAAGTTCTCTTAAATAGTGTAATAATTTAATATTTTTATCACAAAATTTATACTCAATTTAATTAATAATATTGTGATAATAAAAAAGGTTTAAAATAATGCGAATGAGTCAAGACAAGCATTTTCTTTTATATAAGAAATATGAAGGATATAATAATTTCTTTCCTATTATTATTTCGGTTTTCTCTAATTTATTGGATTTATAGGTTGTAATAGGTGAACTCCTTTTGTTAATCTATTTATTAATACATTTTCAAAATTTATTTAAAATGTAACAGAATGAATTTGATACAGATGGATTACTATTGAAAAAAACACAGTATATGATAACAGTACTGTATTTTAAAAGGCTGCGAGTCAAAGATCCGACGACCGGAGCCGGCAAGGCTGGCCGGAGCGATCACGTGCAGAGTAAACGTGTCATAATCTTTACGTGGATCTTTTGCATGGGGATTACAGTGAAAGACGAATCAGAAGAAGACACTGTACAAAAGTATGGTGACGTGGCACGTCGGGACGAAATCGTGAAAAAGGAGGCAAAGGATCGCTTTTATTGAAATCACGGCGTTAGGGTTTCTTTTGTTGCTTTATACACGTGTAGTTATCACGCGCCATCTGAGGCAGTGGACGCGTGGAACATTTGTGGGTCCAACGTGGGGTATTTATGAAACGTTGACTTTGTTTTTCGGGAGAGCTTTTGTGTTTTTTGTTACTAATAAAAAGTAAATAATTAAAAAAACTATATGATCTGTTTTTTATAATACCTTCTTTTCCAAATGTTTTACGTATTTGAAAAATAAGTTATTATATTTTATAGTCTAAATTTTGATTTCTATAAATGAAACTTTTTAAATAAGAAGAGATAAAATAAACATATATATACATATTATCCATTTTTTGTATCATAAATCTAAGGGTTAAACTTCTATTTCCATCTAAACTTTAGCTACTTTGTTTATTCTCCTCATATATCAAACTCATCCTATTCTACTTTCATATATCATCCCTAATCCTATTTTTCTATCAAGTTTTGTTATATAAATTTCAGTTATATTTTCTTGTACTATTTAAATTTCTGAATTTTGACCTAAATTCTAAAAAACTATCAATTTTGACCCGATTTTATACCCAATTTTGATCTGACCGACCCGACTCAAATTAAAATTCAATTTAATCCGGTTTATCCAATTAGTAATCCGTTCCGGTTTAATAAAATTCTCACCGTTTTACTAAATTTTGACCCAAACCAATTTATTATAATTTTGACCCGGTTTACTGAAATTTTGACCCGTTTTTGTTGAAATTGACCTGGTTTTATCCCGGTTTTGCTGGAATTTTTATCCGATTTGTTGAAATTGATCCGGTTTTGACCCGGTTTTGTTGAAATTGACTCAGTTTTGTTGAAATTGACCGATTTTGTCCCGGTTTTGCTGAAATTTTTTAACTTATCCGATTGTAATGTTAAGCTTTATTAACAAAAAAAGTTAGAACCTTGAAAATATATAATTTTTTTATCAGCCAAAAATTTTAAATTCATTGAATTATTATGGCATTGTTTCTTTTAAAATTTTAGAGTTGTTTTATATGAATTTAACGTTTAGATTCGTTTTATTATGTATTTTTTTACTTGTATAATTACTATTGATTAGAAGTTATCTAAAAAAATTCCAATGGAAAATATATGTAAAAAAATCCCATCAAATATATCTATTTCTTGATTTAACCAACCAATATAAGGAAATATCCAAGATCCAATGATTGAAATATTTCATAAAAATATATATACACATAAAATTAAAATCGAATATTCTATGAATATTATATTATATTAGTAACTTTCAAGGTAATATTGAAAAATACGAAATAATTTAGAAATATCGCAAGAATTTAACATGGAAATTTACATTAAAATCGGATAAGTTAAAAAATCGGATTTGTTAAAAAATTTCAGCAAAACCGGGATAAAACCGGGTCAAAACCGAATCAATTCAGCAAACCGGATAAAAATTCCAGCAAAACTGGGACAAAAACTGGGTCAAAACCGAATCAATTTTAGCAAACCGGATAAAAATTACAACAAAACCGGGTCAATTTAAACAAAACTGGGTCAATTTCAACAAAACTGGGTCAATCTCAACAAAATCGGGTCAAAATTTCAGTAAATCGGGTCAAAATTATAATAAATTGGGTTGGGTCAAAATTCAGTAATCCGGTCAAAATTTATTACACCGGACCTGGTTAATAATTGGGTAAACCGGATTATATTGAATTTTAATTTGAGTCGGGTCAGATCAGATCAAAATTGGGTATAAAATCGGGTCAAAATTGATGGTTTTTTTAGATTTTGGGTTAAAATTTTGGTTATGTAACATAAATTTAAATAGTGTGGGAAAATAGACTGAATTACAAAACTTGAGGGGAATAGAATTAAGAGTATAAAGGAGGAATAGAATGAATTTGATACATGAGTGACGAATAGGCAAAGTAGCGGTGAGAATAAAAATTTAATCTAATTGTTCTTTTCCCGTTCTAATGTTTTTTATTTAATTTTTTATAAACAAGTAAAACTTATGAAAACGATGGATAAATTAAATAAAACAACACAAAATACAAGATTAATATTGTTCGGTTTATATACATTAGAAACAACATATCTTATTATTTATCATTCTATATACATAGTTTATTAAATAAAATTATAGGATCCATCTAATTTTATGTAAATATTTATTGTAATATATCATATATTTTATATCATATATAATTTGTTCATAACTAAAATTAGTAGTAGAAATTTCAAAACCGGTTGATATAAATGTGAAAGCAGTAGACAAAAAAAACACAAGGGAAAAAAAAAGGTTCAAATGCAATAAAGGGACGGTGGCGTAGAAATGTCTGCGTTACGACCAAAAAGGCAAGTATTGGTTTTTGCTCATCTTCCGTATTCATATAAAATCTCTCGTGTTTCTAATATATATATATATATAATTTATTGCATATATATATATTCCACTTTGACATTTTAATTTTTTTTTGTCGGATTTTGGAGTATTCATAATGTGTCTTTGATTCAATTTATCACGCATTCACGTTGCGTATATTATATTTACCATTTTTGTTAGGTCGACAACATATATTATCCGGGTTCTTGTTATCAAGACTCGTTCACATACATATTATTCATAGTCAAAGCGATAATCCAGAAATTTTCTCATTTTTTTTAAATTATGTTAAATCGAAGTTAAAATATTTCATTGGAAATTTTCATTGAATGTTCTATAATGAATATTTGTATATAATCTTCTCCCTTATGATATAGAAGTCAATTACAATACCTTATAAACATAGAGAGAGTGGAGTTATAATTCAAATATACAAAGTTAGGAAGAATTAATATGGATAACCAATGTTTTAAAAAATAAAAACGGGAAGTCCAAAATAAATTGAAAGTTCCATATAGATAATGAATTCAACAATTTCTGAAATAATGTTGAATTTTTTAACCTTCTATCCTTTTATTTTATGTTTTGTCAAAATTTGTCAACGCTAAATTTTGATATTAGAGAATGAAAAAGGTAATGTCCTCAAAACAATAGACGGAACTTGGGTCCACTGTTGAGAGCTCACAAATTCATTTTATAATGGAATATATGGAATAAATACATTATTTCATTCAAAACGAAATATTTAATGGGTGGTTAAAAATAATTCATATTAATTGAGATTTTTAGAATTGAGAGATGTAATAGATTATATGTCTCATTCATTGTTTCTGAAATTATATAAAAATTACTTGGTTTATATATATATATATATATATATATTTGTATTTTAAAAGATACAGAATTTTAAACCATAAATTTCATATATAAATACTTAACATTTCATATTAATTATATATATACACATATATGTTATAAATGTCAAATATTAGTGTTGTCTAACTAATTTCAAAAGTTAACTCAAAAGTTTAGGGTTATCCATTACTATATATATGAGTCCAAAGTTCATGTTTTAGTCGATGTGGAACAACTTATCATAATACTTTTCCTTACGCCCAAGATCGGTCCTGGACCGTGACATTGCAATCGGAGATCCAACATCGGTATATTCAATCGGGATGAACCAAGCTCTAATACCACTGATAACAATGGAATTCGAATAAATACACTAGAAGTAAATACTAAAAGATCCATAAAATTAGGAACTCAAGAAAAAACTCCCGAAGACTAGAACATGAAAGATTTATTCAAATAGACCTAGTAAACACACATTTTATTCAGCATTCTCTCCCTTAATCTGAATTTTGCAGAAATCAGACTAATCACAAACTTTTTTTGAGAACACATTCACTACAAGAAATTCACGGATTAGGGACTGAAGAATCAGTCCCTAATCCGTCCGAAAACGCATTTAGGGACTGATTAGGGACTGGCAAGAGCCGTCCGCAAACGAGCGTCGGCAATCAGTTCCAGTCCGCAAACCGTCCGTAATTTCGGACGTAAGGAGTAGTCCGAAAACCGTCGCAAAATTCCGGACGGAGGCCAGCCGTCGGGAAATTTCCGGACGGCAGCCTTCCGTCCGGAAATTTTTTTAAAAAAAAAAGTTAAAATTTTTTTCTGTCGGACTTTCACCAGTGAAGCTCCTGTAATTAAGATCCGCGGAATGTTCGAGAAGCGGAGGAGACGAAGGTTCCGTTTGCTCTAGGGTTTCATGATTCCTCTTCGGGATTGAAATTTCTTCCTTGACAGAGACATCACTCTCCGTCGTATTGTGATCTTCTTCTCCGTTGCATTTAACCTTAAGTTTTCCGATCTGCAATCACAAACACATCCATTGATTTGAATATCGAAGTGGGTTTCCATTGATTTGAGTGATTTCACAGAAAATATAAAGACCTCTTGAAGAAGGGCGTCGTTGTCACGGCGGAGAGAGTCAAAGCTAAGAAGAACGTATTGACCTTTGAGGACGCCGTAGTCTTTCTCGAGCTGCTTAGTCTTCCACCGAGCACGGCGGTTCTGAAACCAAACCGCCACTTGTCTTGGCTGAAGCCCTAACTCTTGTGCCAGTTTCACTTTCCTCTCTGGCTCGAGCTTGTTTTCCAGTTCGAAGTTCTTCTCAAGAGCTTTGACCTGGTCAACGCTTAACCTCCTCTTCTTCTTTACCAGGCCGCCGTGGCCATTGCCAGAATATTCCTCCACTATGGTCGCTTCTTCCTCGTAACCCTCAAGCATAGTTTGGTATTCTCTTGTGTACCCTCTCGGACTCTGCTCCTCTGCACTCCATAACCGTAAAAGGTTAAGATTAAACCCAACATGTGAAATGTCTGTGACATGATTAAACAGATCTTTTTTTTACGGACGGATGACTCAGCAGTCCGCAATTTTCGGACCGAAGGAATTTTAGTCCCGATTCCGTCCCGAATTCCGGACGACTTAGGGACTGTCCATCGGTCCCCAAATTTAGGGACGGATTCGGGACGGTTTTCTTAATCCATCGTTAATTAGTCCCTAATCCGTCCCTAAATTTAGGAACGGATTAATCAGTCCGCAAATTCAGTCCCGAAATCCGAATTTTCTTGTAGTGATTCCCAACATTCTTCTAAACTTCATAAACATGTCATGCTTGAGAGGTTTTGTGAGAATGTCTACAACTTGTTCTTGACTTCTGCAAAATATCAAATCGATGACTCCATCATTGCAAAGATCTCGTAGAAAATGATATCACACATCTATGTGTTTGTTTCTTGCATGTAAGACCGGATTCTTCAAGATTTTTATTGCTGAAACATTATAAAAAGGTATTGTAGTTGGACATTCCTGTTGAAGAATCTGTTGCATTAATCTTCGCAACCATATCGCTTGACATGAACAATCTGCTGCAGCAATAAATTCTTCTTCTATGGAGGATAAAGTGATAATGGCTATTTTTTCGAACACCAAGATACTACTCCAGAATTGATGAAAAAAAATGCAAACCAGAAGTGGTGTTGCGATCATTAATATCTCCAGCAAAGTCACTATCCGAATAACCAAGTAAAACTTGTTTCCCTCCCTTGTTGTAGAAAATTCCAAAATCAGATGTACCTTTCAAGTAGCGCATAATTCTTTTCGCAACAGAGAGATGAATTTATGATGGACTCTTCATGTAGCGACTAATTAAGCTAACTACATACATGATACCGGATCTTGTCGCAGTTAAGTACATAAGACTACCAACAATTTGTTTGTAATGTGTAGCATTAACCTTCTTTGCTCTATCCTCCTTCTCTAACTTCAATTCAACTTTAGTAGGTGTAGAAACTGAGTTGCAACTCATCATCTTATACCTGTTCAAAATCTCAAGAGCATACTTTTGTTGAGAAATAAAAATTCTATTAGAAACACGCATAGCTTCAATACCAAGAAAATAATACATTGGTCCCATATCGAGCATTTCAAACTCCATGTTTCTTTTAAATGTATGAAACATTTCTTCATCATTCCCTGTATAAATCAAATCATCAACATATAAACACACAACAAGTAATTTTCCATTGTCTCCATGTTTTGTGAAAAGTGGGTATTCATTAGAAGATCCAAAAGATTCTTCCGATGTATCATTTCTGAGTTGAGGACATTTCTGAAATTTTTCTTTCAAGAAGTATGCATTTATACGACCATACCAAGCCCTCAAAGCTTGCTTAAGACCATACAAAGCATTATTCAATTGATAAACCTTATCTTCATTTCCTGGTATGATGTAGCCGAGAGGTTTCTCGACATATACTTCCTCAAATAGCTCTCCATGCAAGAAAGCAGATTTGATATCAAGTTGATATACATACCATGAATTTTGACCAGCCTTTGAGATGATCAAACGAATTGTGTCAAGTCATGCAACCGTAGTAAACACCTCCTTATAGTCAATCCCAAACTCTTGGTTATCCTTGGCCACATGATGCATTTTGTATTTATTGATATCACCTTCCTTGTTGACTTTTGTTTTGTAGACCCATTTTACTTCAGTGCACTTCTGTCCATGTGAAAGATTAGATAGTTCCCATGTTTTGTTCTTCTCTATAGATCAGATCTCCTCATCCATAGTGTTTCGCCACTTCATATCTTTCATGACCTCTTGATAAGTAATGAATCACAATATACAAATATGCAAAATGAGCAATAGAATCATCATCTAAAAGTTCAGTTCCATTCACGTAATCTATCATCTAATCGGGTCTCTTTGTAGAATGTTGTTGTTCCTCGCGCATTTGTCCATCTTCTTCTTCATTTACTTTTGAAGTCTTTCCAACATCAGCAAGCTGTAGATCTGCAATTTTCTTGTCAATTTCGTCGTCAGAATCGTCAACATTCATTTGTCCTGGAATCTGCAGATTTGTTTTATCACTTTTATTCCAGTCTCTTCATAAAAAAACATCCCTGCTGGTCACAACTGTTTTTGCCAAAGGATTAAATAACTTGTAAGCCTTGGAGGATTCACTTACACCCAAAAAAATGCACTTTTTAGGTTTATCATATAGCTTTTTCCTTTTCTCATCAAGGACATGAGCATAAACTATACAACCAAAGACTCTGAAGTGATCAACTATTGGTATCCGTTCATTTCAAGCTTCCTCGGGTGTGATATTATTGACAACAAAAGTTGGACTTCGATTCAACACGTCAACACTCCAATTTACAGCTTCGGGTCAAACTATTTTTGGAACTTTCCCTTGATGAAGTAGGCTTCTAACCATGTTCAAGATTGCCCGATTCTTTCTCTCTGATTCACCATTTTGATGAGGCGAATACGAAGTTGTGAGTTGCCTCTGAATGCCATGCCTGTCACATAAATTTTCAAACTCCTTTGGACAAACTCTCCACCATGATCAGTACGTAAAACCATAATTTTCTTTTCCGTTATATTCTCTACTAAAGGTTTGAAGCTTTGAAACGAACTTAAAGCTTCTGATTTTTTTTTTTGCAAGAAATATACTCATCTTACGACTAAAATCATCGATGAATGTAATTAGATACCTTTTTTCTCCATTAGAGCTTCGGTTTATCAAACCACAAATATCTGAATACACCAATTCCAATATCGCTTTTGCTCTCCAAGAACTTCCTTGTGAAAATCGATTTATGTGTTGTTTGCTAACAACACAAGTTTCACATATCTGAGATGTAATAGAGATTTTAGGAAGACCTGTAATCATATTTTTCTGTTTTAGAGTTCGCAATCCACCAAAACTCAGATGACCATAACGGAGGTGCCAAAGCCACGAGGAATCCTTCCTTGAAGCTAGACAAGCTTGAATCTTTTCCATCTTTAGTGGAAATAACCTGTTTGAACTCATCTGGACAACAACAATAGAACCTTTCAAAGGATCATAAATTTCACGTGCACCTTTCTGAATTGTTATGACATACCCCTTTTTCCTGCAGTTATCCAGCACTCAACAAATTGCTTTTCAGACTCGGAACATCAAGAACATTAGAAACAGTTTCAACAAAGCCATTTTTTGTTTTTATTTGGACCTCTCCTTTTCCCATAACATTAACTGTAGAGCTATCATCAAAGCTAACAGTTGTCCGATAATCTTCATTCAAAGTATGAAAAAAAGACTTACTTCCACACATGTGGTTGTTGCAACCTGTGTCCAAATACCAAATATTTTAGTTATGCTCTTTCTCGGGTAAGTAAGTCATCAACAAAGTCTCTTCTTCCTTTGTTTGTACAAAATTTGTCTACTCCTTTCTTTCCTCAGCTTCTAGCAGCTTTGCATAGTATTCAGAACGGTAATGGCCATATTTGTGACAACGATAGCACTCAATATGAGATTTATCGTATTGTTGTCTGTTACCATCTTGGTTACCTTGACCCACTCTTCCTTGACCTCTACCTCTTCTTCTACCTCAATCTGCAATTCAATATGATACCCAAGTGTATCCAACGGATGCCTTTAAATCCAACTCCTCCTTATCTTGCTCGATGGGTTTCCTTTCATGAACTAGTAGAGATCCATGCAACTCATCATTGGAGGGATTATCAATATCTTTCGATTCTTCAATAGCACAAACAATATAATTGAATTTTGGGGGCATTGAGCGAAGAATTTTCTCTATAATCACAATGTCTTCTATCTTCTCTCTAAGCTTTCGTATCTTATTGACGATTGTCGTGGTCTTTGAGAAGTATTGTGAAACTGATTCTTTAGTTTCCATCCGATGCTGCTCAGATTCAGCACGGAGTGCTTGCAATTGTTGTCTTTTTTTATCTTGCATATCCTTGAAACTTCTGTTTCATGGAATCCTATATTTTTTTTATAATTCTTTTATGATGATGGATTTCAGAATAGTACAATCTTTTACTTGAAATAGATATAGTTTTTTGCCTTCACATTTTTTAGTCGTTGCGCTTCAATTTCTCCTTTATGGGCTTCATTCACCTGGTGCAGGCACAATTATTCCTTCAGAAACAACCTGCCAGTATATTTGGATGTTAGATAATTTTTGCATCAACATACTCCAATGATCGTAGTGACCATCAAAACGGAGAATTGTTGGCTGCACAAAACCTTCAAAGTCATGATTGTTATTGCTATTATACCATATATATAAATTCAAAGTTTATATCCTAACCGATATGGGATAATTTATCATAACAATAAAAACTGTTACATAAATTTAAGTTTTTTTTATTGTTTTTAATAATTGACAAAAAGTCATAATTTGATTATAATTTTAGGATTTCTATGTAAAATATATAGAAGTCCTCATTGAATAAAATTTCTAAAATAACGTACTGAAATTATATAAGTAATAAGTAAATATACAAAACAGATAGAGACTTACCAATCAAGTAAAAAGAAAAATTCTATAAAAGGAATATTAAATGCGATAATTAAATAAAAAGTCGCCGAGATGGGTAGATATATGTTGGAAGCTTCTATAGACATATGGATAAGTATCCCGTACGTCATTTATACGTCAAAACTCATCCGTATCTCCAAATTTTCCTTAAAAAATGTACAAAATGCGAATGGGTTTATTGCCGTATCAAAAGATTGATGTTTGTCAAGACAACTGTATGATTT
>CM071872.1:1497514-1510140 GCA_036759665.1 Gynandropsis gynandra | reverse complement strand
GGGAAACAAGAATGGGAGAATGCCATGGCCGACGAACTTGCTGCCTTGGAGAAAAGCAACACATGGGATCTTGTCTCTCTTCCTAAAGATAAAAAGGCGATAGGAAGTAAATGGGTGTACAAAATCAAGTACTCAAGCAATGGAGATATAGAAAGATACAAAGCTAGACTTGTGGCTCAAGGTTTCACTCAGAAATACGGGAAGAACTATGCTCAAACATTTGCTCCTATAGCGAAACTACACTCGGTAAGAATAATTTTTTCTGTGGCTACTAATCTAAGTTGGGACCTTTGGCAGATGGATGTAAAAAACGCGTTCCTACATGGAGAAATGAATGAGGAAATCTACATGAGACCACCTCTGGGACTTCAAGTCAAACCTGGGAATGTCTGCAAACTTAAAGGTGTCCTATATGGTCTAAAACAATCCCCACGTGCATGGTACACCAAACTCTATGAAGCTCTTCGTGAACACGGGTTCAAACGAAGTAGCTCTGATCATTCGATGTTCATTTTCAAGAAACATTTAGGAAAAATCGGAGCTAAACTCGCCAAAACTCCGATTAAAGAAAAGTTCAAGGATCACGATGAGGGGGAACCAATTCTGAATATCGATCAATATCGACGCATAATAGGTAAGTTAATTTATTTAACCATTACTCGACCTGACTTGTGTTATGCTGTGAACCAGGTAAGTCAACACATGCACAACCCCAAGACACATCATTGAAGAATGGTCGAGAGAATCCTTCGGTACATAAAGAGGGCTCCTGGAAAAGGCATCCTAATGCAATGCAACAACAACACAAGCGTTGTCAGCTACTGTGATGCCGACTGGGCAGGTGATCGTGAAGATAGGAAGTCCACGACCGGTTTTTGCATATTCGTAGGGGGAAATCTCGTCACTTGGCACATCAAGAAACAAAATGTGGTGGCTCGTTCGAGTGCCGAAGCTGAGTACCGAGCCATGGCAAATACCACCTGCGAGTTAATCTGGATCAGGGCCGTCCTAAAGGATCTTGGGATCGAATATGTGGAAGCTAGAACGCTCCACAGTGACAATCAAGCAGCCATCCATATTGCTATGAACCCCGTTTTTCATGAAAGGACTAAGCATATAGAAGTGGACTGCCACTTCATAAGAGAAAAATTGGAAGATGGGATCATCACATTCACATTCACGAAGAGTTCAGATCAACTTGCCGACACTTTCACCAAGGCAACTAGTGAAAAGATCTGCAAGAATCTCCATCACCGAATCGGTCTTGTAGACATCTTCAAACCTGGTGAAGTGATCAAGCTTGATCGGTGCGTATGAGTTGATGTACTCTTTTCCTAGTTGGGTTTTGTCCCTATTGGGTTTTTCCAACGAGGTTTTTAACGAGGCATCCCTCATGCCTTTGCTTCTCGATCAAGCTTGAGGGGGAATGTTATTGTTATGAGGTCTTATGGTCTTCATGCATGGTCAAAATGACCATTATGTTTTTCTTATTGGTCTTCTCCCCCCTTGGTTTTCCCTTAGTCTTTGTCTTGTTATTTGTTATATAATTACTTTAATTCTTTTATCTTTGACCAACCATGTATATAAATATGTAACAATCCCTCCTTGTTTCATAAAAAAAATAATATTCTTCTTTGAATCTCTTTTTGCTAGTATTTTCTTTGTGTCTTAATCTTTAGACTGAACCTAACTAATTCCAAAAGCTAGCCCAAGAGTTTAGGATTGTCCAACACTATATAAATATATATATGAGATAATATCTTCGATACTTAAATATGATATCAGATAATATTTTCAATATTCCGGAGAATATATTCAGAATATTAATATTATATACGATTTCATAGAATATTTTCATATTAATTATAGGATTGTCTCTCGTGATATGAAATATATTACAAATAGAAAATTATTAAAACCCTTTACATGACCAATATATATTGTTTCACTGATTTACCTTTTTGGAAACTACTATATAAATTTATAAAGATATTCAAATCATTTGTGTATGTGTGTATATATATATACAGAATTAGCGTTATATTTTAATTTATCTCGTTTGTTTTTGGTGGAGTTTTTAGAAAGGCAAATGTTTTGGGTTATATATGTAGGCCCTAATAAATGGCCCGTTACTCAATCGAGGTGCCTGCTAGTCTGTGGTAATCAGCAAAACGTCGTCGTTATATACGAGGGTAATATAACGGAAATGCAGTACGAAAGGGTGGTTGTGTTTAGTACACGGACGTGAATCTCGTACAACAGCCCACCAAGCAAAAACTTTTTGTATTAGATTATTATTTTCTATGGCGTTTATTATATTATTACTTATATAATATATAACATTTATTGTTTTATTCCAATTTTTATTTTCGAAAATATATTAAGATTAATGTAATCTATATAAAAACACATATCTTATTAAATATAGTATCCAATAAAACAGGGCCGGCTAAGGCCCTGTTCCATAGGAGCTTTGGAACAGGGCCCCAGTTGGATGGGGCCCAATATTAAAAAAAAAATTTTTTTTAGAAACTCTAATCTCTAGCCAACTTCTTTTTTTCTTTCTTTGGTGCCTCCTTTATGATTTTTCTCTCTTTTCTTGCTCTCTTTGTTTCCAATTTCGTCTCATCTCTTTCTTTTTGATTTGTTTTGTTTGTTTACGGAATCAAGGTCTCTTCCTCTCGTCTCTTCGCGGGTATGTTTCCGATCGTCCTCTTTTTTTGTTGTGTAGTTTGATAGTTAGCTTTGCTGGTATATTAGCTTGTGATATCTAAGTTCCCGATGGTTAGCTTATTTTGAGTATGTTTGATTAGGCTCGGTTTATTGCTCTAATTTTACAAAAAAAGTTTATTATTGACAGATCTTTAGTAGGGTGTTGCAACTAATAATTTTTGTTTTATTATATATACAGATTGAAGATAATCATTCCATATTTTCCATTTGAACCAAAGTCATCTTCATATCTCAGGTTATATTTTTTGCAATTTTAATTGTTGATAACCATGTTTAAAAAGTATGAATCGGGTTATGAAAAACGAAAGAAAAAGGAAAGAATAGAACAATTGATTCAATCTCAAAAAGGAGCTCTAGATAAATTTATCACTAGGGAATCACAAAACAATGATATAAAATCTAATGATTTATACAAAGAAATTGTTGTTGATAAAACTATTAGAGATAATAATGAGAATGATATGGAAATTAAAGAGAATTTAGGTTTCAATGAAACTAACAATGAACAATATAATAATGATGTTGAGTCTAGTGGTGGTAACAACAATTTTTTTGATATTTATGATCCAAAAAATTGGGATAAACTTGATTCAAAATCAATTGACATGTTAGCAATTAATGGTCCTAAAAGAGATTTATCTATTGAGAAAGGTCCGAAAGATAAATATTCAAGAAGATTTTCAAAAACATTTTACACAAGAATTTTATCAAACGGGGAAAGTTGTGATAGAGAATGGTTAGTATATTCAAAGGAGCTTGATAAAATTTTTTGTTTTTGTTGTAAGATTTTTAAAAAAGGTCATAGAAGAGGTTTTCTAGCAAATGAAGGTCTTTGTGATTGGACTCATCTTAGTGCTAGGTTAAGAGAACATGAAACAAGTATAGAACATATGTCGAATATGAAAACTTGGATTGAATTACGACTTAGATTTCAACAAAATGAAACAATTGACAAAAAAACTCAAGAAATATTCAAAAAAGAAAAAGAATTTTGGAAAAAAGTTTTGTTTAGGATTATTGCAGTTGCTTCTGCAGAAAGAAGTTTTTCGAAGCTCAAATTATTGAAGTCGTACTTGCGAACCACTATGTCACAAGAAAGATTGAATGGATTAGCTTTGATGGCAATTGAAAGTAGTCTCCTAGAAGATTTAGATGTGGAAAGTTTGATCGACTGTTTCGTTTCAAAACATGCAAATAGAATAGCTCTTTTCAAATGAATGTTGTAAATATTTATTGCATGTAAAGGAAATATTTTAGCATCGAATATTTCGTTTCAAAAGGGCCTATTTTAATTTTATTGCACAGGGTCTCTTCTCTAGTTGAGCCGGCCCTGAATTCACCATGTATTAATTTTTTAAATATTAAAAGAGTTAAAACGAAGTGTTGCTCAATTAGGCATTGAGAAACCTTTTAAAAACCTATATTTTCATCTCCATCTGATTGATCGGGTCTTCGGTTGAGTTTAAAAAATTAATTTACAATTCATTCGGTTCGTTAACTATAATTGGATTTGGTTCAAAGCAAAACGTGAGAAAAGTTGTTATTTAGTTGGACTGTGGTTCTTGTATAAAGAACATATCATGTGAAGGAGATGAGGGGTGAGAGAGATAAAGTTAAATTCGATCTAGGGTTATTCAATAGAGTTTTGTAATCTTCAATATTTACAGTGATCTTTGACCAATAAAAAAAGATAATATTTCTGAGACGTAGGTAGAATTACATCGATTTAACTTAACTCGTAACTCTTGTGTTTATGTTCTTGTTTTTTATATTTCGAGTGTGAATTCTTTGTTCCGTGTTCTTTATCACAAAAATTTGTTCATTCACAAAGGATACAATCATCATCTCAAACTCTACAAATGATATCAAAGCTTGGTTCCATCAGGGGAATGGAACCAAAGCTGGAAGAATCAGTGGATCGCAAATCGAAAATATTTATGGGAATAAAATATCAACAAAAAGATTCAAAAGAGAACACATAACATGTATTTGGTAATATTCAAGGTATGACTAGTAAAAACTGGAGGTGGAGAAATTTGATGTAAAGTGGACTTTACACTATGGAAGCTGATGGTTCTTGTTGGATTAGAGGCAATGAGATTGCATAAAGTTCTTGAGGAAGAACTAGACGAATAAGATGAAAAAGAAAAAGAGTATAGGATTAAAAAGGTCAATGCAGATCCCACGGGAACTGACAAAAGCCTTAGTGTAAAGAACTTTATAAATCTTTGTTTGTTGGATACTATATTGAGGAAGGTAGCTCATGAGAAGACGACTGCTAGCATGTAGAAGGCATTGGAAACAAAGGTTTATAGTTTCAATATGAACAACAGTCTATGGAAGAATCCGTTCTGCTCTCTTCTAATAAAAACAAAATACAAAGTAGATTCGCCAGAATACAATTCTGTGATCGTTGAATCCTCTAGACGGAAACAAATTTTGTCTTAGGACACTGCTAGCAGGCCTCGATCAAACGTTCGGTATTTATATTTATTTGTTTCTGTTTCTAAGTTCATTGTATATTATATTATATTGATACTGTATAAAGGATTGTTCCTACAATCTAAGACAGAATTTGTCTCGTCTTACTTTCGTAGCAATGGAACAATCTATGTTGAAAAACAACCATGTTGAGAAACCTGAGAAGTTTCAGGGGAAAGATTTCAGGCGTTGGCAACAAAAAATGTTGTTCTACTTGTCAACCCTTCGAGTCGCTTATGTACTCAATGCGATGGATCCTGAACCTTACAGAAAGTGTGAATGAGCGAGCTATGGAACAATCTATGTCGAAAAACAACCATGTTGAGAAATCTGAGAAGTTTCAGGGGAAAGATTTCAGGCGTTGGCAACAAAAAATGTTGTTCTACTTGTCAACCCTTCGAGTCGCTTATGTACTCAATGCGATGGATCCTGAACCTTTCACAGAAAGTGAAGGAGCGAGTCCGGAACAAAAGGCCGAAAGAGAGAAATCCATTCAAGGATGGAATGAGAATGAGTTTAACTGTAAAAACTACATTCTGAATGCTCTTGATGATTCACTGTACGATATATACGCTAAGTATAATACTGCACGTGAATTGTGGATGGCCTTGGACAAACAATACAAGACAGAAGTGGCATCTTCAAAAAGATTCGTGACTGGTAAATTCCTAAACTTCAAAATGATCGATGGAAAATCGGTTGTCAAGCAAGTGGAGGAATTACAAGTCATTATTCACGAGTTAGATGAGGAAGGTATGACTTTATCATCTTCTTTCATAGTAAGTACTTTCATTGAGAAGTTACCTCCTTCATGGAAGGATTTTAAAACTTTTCTCAAGCATATTACCGTGGATATGAGTCTTGAAGAGTTGGTTCTCAAACTCCGTGTTGAAGAGAACAATCGCATTGGTGACAAGGCAGATATGGTCGCCGTGGAAGCAAACGCTAACATGGTTGAGATGAAGTCGAAGAGGAAAAAGTTTGGAAAGAAACGAGATACACATGCTGGAAATCTCGCCCCAAGGAAACAAGAGTTCAAGAAAACTCTGAGAATAAGGGCTACTCTGAATTGTTGGGTGTGTGGAAAAGGTGGACACAAAGCAAAGGATTGCTACCTCAAGAAGAGTCGGGCCGAAGGTAGTGGTTTTGCAAAAACCAACAATCAAGCAAATGTAGTCGAAAATCAATTCATTGCAGTCGTTGAAGCGAACATGGTCACCAACACAACAGATTGGTGGATAGACACTGGTGCTACCATGCATGTATGTTCGGCTAGAGAATTGTTCTCCACATATCAAAAAATCGAAGATGGTGAAAATCTATACATGGGTAATGAAGCAATAGTAAAGGTCGAAGGCAAAGGAAAAGTCATCCTGAAATTAACTTCGGGAAAAGAACTTGTGTTAGGAAATGTCTATCATGTTCCTTCTATTCGTAAGAACCTTGTTTCTGGTCCTGTTCTCAATAACAAATGTTTTAAATTAGTGTTTGAGTCAGACAAGTGTGTAATCTCCAAGGGAGGAATATTTGTGGGTAAGGGTTACCTAAATGAGGGACTCTTCAAGTTGAATGTTGTACCGAATGCTATTAATAAAAACACAGCCACAAGCGCTGCTTCTATGTATATGACCGAATCATCATCTTCTTTATGGCATTGTAGACTAGGACATGTAAATTTTCGTTCCTTGCAAATAATGGTAAATTTAGGTCTTTTACCAAAATGTTCAATGAATATGAAAGGGAAATGTGAGATTTGTGTGGAATCAAAGTACACAAATCATCCACTTAAATCTGTAGAAAAATCGAATGAAATACTTGGTTTAGTTCATTCGGATTTATGTGATTTCCAAGCAACTCCGAGTAGAGGAGGGAAAAATTATTATATAACATTCATTGATGATAGTAGTAAGTATTGTTATGTTTATTTGATACGTACCAAAGATGAAGCTTTGAGTATGTTCAAACAATACAAAGCGGAAGTTGAAAATCAACTTGACAAAAGAATAAAAATCTTAAGGTCGGATAGAGGTGGATAATATATATCTAAAGACTTTGCAGAATTTCGTTCTTCGCAAGGAATAGTGCATCAAACAACTACACCATATACTCCACAACAAAATGGAGTCGCTGAACGGAAAAATAGAACATTGAAGAATATGATAAACTCAATGTTGATAAGTTCCGGAGCACCAACAAATTTATGGGGTGAGGCAGTACTTACAACGAATGATGTTCTAAATAGAATTCCTCATAAGACAAGCGATAAATCTCCATATAAGTTATGGAAAGGTCGATTACCAACGTATAAGACTATGAAAGTGTGGGGTTATCTTGCGAAAGTCCAAATACCGTTACCAAAGAGAACAAAACTCGGACCAAAGACTGTAGATTGTATCTATATTGGTCCAGCAAAGAATAGTGCCGCTTATAGGTTTTTGGTTCACAATTCCGAAATTGAAGGCATAACTAGAAATTCGGTTATGGAATCTACAGAAGCAGAATTTTTTGAAGGAGTTTTTCCTCTAAAGGATAAAACCTCATTCAAAAGAGTGCATGGACATTTGTCACAAGATGTTAGTTCTTCAACATTTCAACAAGAAATGTTAGATATTAGAAGAAGTAAACGTGTGAGAACTGCCAAAGATTTTGGACATGACTTTGTGACTTATGTGTTAGAAGGAGAACCTCAAACATATAAGGCTGCTATGGAATCGACGGAAGCACCATATTGGAAAGAGGCAATCCAGGGTGAAATGGAATCCATTATGCACAACAATACGTGGAAATTGGTAGACTTACCTCCGGGTAACAAAACAATTGGGCATAAATGGATATTCAAAAGAAAAATGAAACCAGACGGAACTATAGAGAAATACAAAGCTCAATTAGTAGCCAAAGGTTATCGACAAAAGGAAGGAATGGATTTCTTTGACACATATTCACCGGTGTCTAGAATTACCTCAATAAGAGCATTAATTGCAATAGCAGCAATTCACAATCTAGAAATCCACCAAATGGATATGAAAACAACATTTTTGAATGGTGAATTAGATGAAGAGATCTACATGGATCAACCAGAAGGGTTCATTGTCAAAGGTCAAGAAAAGAAGGTGTGTAGATTAATTAAGTCTCTACGGACTTAAACAAGCACCAAAACAATGGCATGAGAAATTTGATAATACATTATTATCAAATGGTTTCAAAATAAACGAATGTGACAAATGTGTTTATACAAAAGAGTATAAGAACGCTTACATTATTATTTGTCTCTATGTCGATGATATGATTATTTGGGAACAAACAAAGACGTGATAAATCGGACCAAGAAGATGTTACATTCTTGCTTTGATATGAAAGATATGGGACTTGCTGACCTTGTACTCGGAATTCGAATTTTAAGAAGTTCAGAAGGTTACATTTTGTCACAATCTCATTATATTGAAAAGGTCCTTAGAAAATTTGGACACTTAAATGACAAACCGGTAGGTATTTACACTTGGTGGTGCAGCCGTGTCTTGGAAATCATCGAAACAAACCGTAACAACAAGATCTACGATGGAAACGGAATTTGTCGCTTTAGATAAAGCCGCTGAAGAAGCAGAATGGCTTAAGAACTTTTTGGAAGGAATAACGATATGGCAAAAACCTGTTACTGCCATTTGCATACATTGTGATAGTATGGCCACTCTAACAAGAGCCAAAAACCAAATATACAATGGCAAATCTAGGCATATAAGGCGACGTCATAATACAATACGAGACTTGCTCAAGAATGGAATTATTTCCATTGATTATATAAAATCAAAGGAAAACTTAGCGGATCCGTTTACCAAAGGTCTTAATAGAGAGCAAGTTTTGTATACAACGAGGGGAATAGGATTAAAGCCAATAGAATGAGTCATTACTTGGCGGAAACCTAGCCTGGCAACATTGGAGATCCCATGGTCTAGGTTCAATAGGCAAACTAGTTGGGGAAGACTCAATAGTGACACACACTACTATAACTATTCCTATGCTGAAGTGTGTATCCGTTGATGATTTAAGGGATGAATCTTTGGATTCTTAATGATGCTAGCGTCTGGGTAATAGATGATAGAAACGGGCTATAATTAGCATCACCTATACGAGACTGATGTGGGTTCGCATCTATGATAACTAAAATGGCTAAGTTATCTAGAAGTCTCGTGAATGAAGGATTTGTTCAGGACCAAAATGAACACAACCGTAAGAATCGAAATGTGTCGGGATGGTATATGTGACACTTGTTGACTTGATTTACTGTGAAACGTAAGTAGTTCAAGACTTGAGTTCACTATCTTACTAAGTATATCCGACAAGTGTTCACAACGAAAGGTTCAAGTCCAAAAGACACCTTCTCGTATTTATACCAAACCTATTAGAAATAATATCTTATTTTCTAATCAAATGTGGGGTATTATTATAGTTTCATTAGAAAATGTGGGGTATTGATAGAAAAATAAAGAGAGAAGGAATGTGAAGGGATGCAACTATTAAACGAAGAGACACAACCCTTCGGATTTGAATCGACTCTTCTAACAAAATCAAAATACAAAGTAGATTCGCCAGAATACAATTCTGTGATCGTTGAATCCTCTAGGCGGAAACAAATTCTGTCTTAGGACACTGCTAGCAGGCCTCGATCAAACGTTCGGTATTTATATTTATTTGTTTCTGTTTCTAAATTCATTGTATATTATATACCTTATGAACAATCATGAATGTTCAAGGTTAACCGAATTTTGGCTCCTAAGTGCTCTATAAATAGAGACTTGCCATTGAAGAAACAATTAATCCGTTTTGATCTCTTCTAAAAAAATCAAAATACAAAGTAGATTCGCCAGAATACAATTCTGTGATCGTTGAATCCTCTAGGCGAAAACAAATTCTGTCTTAGGACACTGCTAGCAGGCCTCGATCAAACATTCGGTATTTATATTTATTTGTTTCTGTTTCTAAGTTCATTGTATATTATATTATATTGATACTGTATAAAGGATTGTTCCTACAGATGCCAAGGAAGGAGGCCGTTACCGACGATCTCCGATGCAATCGCTCCGACCGTCAGCAATGGCGGTGCAAGGGACGGGCCACGGATGGGAGGAAGATGTGCGAAATTCACCACTTACAGGCACATAGACCGTGGGAGAGGCCTGTAAACCAAATATATATTTTCTTCAATCAATCAATTTTACGATTCTATAAAGGTGAGAATGAATTGTTAATAAATCAACAATAATTTAATATAAACAATATTTACTATAATTTCTACGGTAGATTTTGAATCTTTCTTTTTCAATACCAAATCCATCAAAACTCTCTTTAATATTTTTTATGATATAAAAAATTTAAATTTTTTTTTTTGTTTTGTGAATGTTTTCATTTTGTGATTGTATTTAGAAAAATGTATAAAAAAATACATAAATTTAAAAGACATGTCGTTTAACTTTAATAATCACAAATCAATATTAAAATTGTAATTATTCATAAAATTATCTTATGATTTCAAATTATGTGGATTGATACAGAGAGATTTTCTTCCGATAATTGTCTTCTCAATACAACACTAATTATTACCGTGAGTACCTCAATAACAATTATCAAACACTTATATTTACATGAATCAACGTTAGAATAAAATTTCTAACATTCTCCCATTTTGATTCATATATGACAAGTATACAAAATCCCTGAGCTCACTTAGATGATACTATATATATATATATGAGTCACAACTTTTTAAGAATTAAATTGACCGAGTCATGACGATCACGAGCCTGACAAATGTCTTGATTCTTTCCATGTATCACAAGTCAATATAATTCAAACAACTGTAGTTTGATAAGATAGACATCCAAAATTATCATATTCTACAATGTCTTTAAACAAAGACTAAATACCTATAATCATAATAAATATGCATTACTGAAATATGATTCATAGATAAGCAAAATCAAAACTTATATTGATATCTAGAATTCAAATAAACTTCAATGTGCAAGACTTATATTCATACATATATAATCATTAGCAATACAAGGACTTCGCGACTACTCCTATTTCACTAACATGGCTAAAAAATGTCATTGGAGCTAGTCCTTTACTTAACGGATCCGCTATCATATCATTGGTACTGATATGCACAATTTCAACTATTTGATTTTGCACTTTTTCTTTAACCGAGAGATATTTTAAATCCATGCTTGGCACCCTTAGATTATTTCGTTCTTCGAGAAGAATACGGTTGTCACATTATCATAATATATGTTTATCCGTTTAGAAATGGTACCAACGATGCCTAAACCATGAATAAAATTTCGCAACCACAACGATTGAACTATAGCTTCAAAGCACGCTACAAATTCAACCTCCATAGTGGAAGTAGCAATGATAGACTGCTTACTCTTCCATGAAATAGTTCCCTCAGCTAGAAAGAACAAATAACCAAATGTCGATTTTCGAGTATCCGAGTATCCAGTATAGTCAAAGTCTGAGTAACCAACAATATCAAGATTACTAGTTCTTCTGTATGTGAACATGTGATCCTTGGTGCTTTGTAGATATCTTAAAACTTTCTTTGTAGCTCTGCAATGAAATGGTTTGGGATTTGATTGGTAATGACCTAACATACCTACCGCAAAACTGATATCTGGTCTAGTACAAGTCTGAGCATACATCAAATTTCTAACTAAAGAGGCATAAGGAATATCATTCATTTCCTTACGCTCTAAGTCATTCTTAGGACAATGGGATAGACTGAAACAATCTCTTTTCTGTATAGGAACCGGACTAGGTGAACATGATTCCATTTTAAATCTTTCTAAAATTTTGTCAATGTAAGACTTTTGAGATAATCCAAAAATTCCTTGTGATCTGTCTCGAAATATTTCTATTCCAGTCACATAGGAAGCCTCACCCATATCTTTCATCTCAAAGTTACTAGAAAGATAATTATTAACATCATGTAATAACCCACAATCACTGGCGACAAGAAGAATATCATCTACATACAATACAAGGATTATAAACTTGCTTCCTACAATCTTTATGTAGATACACCAATCAACAGTCATTTCTACAAACCCATATGACAATACAATATCATTGAACTTCAAGTACCATTGTCGATTGTTTTAATCTATAGATTGATTTCTTCAACTTACATACCAGATTGCTTCTACCACTACTAGAAAATTGGAAATTAGGGACGGAATTTAGGAACCGACATTTCCGTTTCTAAATTTAGAAACGGATTAGACACGGATTAGGGACGCACGACGAAATCCGTCACTAATCCGTTCCCAAATTTGGGTACCGCGCAGCCGTGTCTAATCCGTTTCTAAATGGGAACCGATTAGACACGGCAAACCATCCGTTTCCAATTTTGGAGACGG
>CM071872.1:1482345-1495901 GCA_036759665.1 Gynandropsis gynandra | reverse complement strand
ATCTTAATCACAAAGTTGGAAAAAAAATTGTAATGTTATATCTGGTTTATTGAAAGACTAACTTGTTTTGGTTCCGATTTTTCAGATATGACAATGGTTTTCCATCACCAATAGGACATGCCATAAATCTTGAATCGTCTGTGATTGAAAAGAGAGGAAAGTCTTCATAACCTTAAACGAATGAATTAACCATTAACCTATAAATAAAAGTTCTTCGTTGCAGAGCTAAATCAAGCAGTAAGTGGATCATTTATGGCTATTGTAAGTTAGCCAAATATGCATGCTCCTATTGTGTATTATTTGGTGTTACCTTTTAGGTTGCTCAACATTTCAGAGTTGAGCAATGGAATATTTTGGTCCTCATTAGCATCCTACACCTATTAGACACATTACTATGGTTTACGCAAGCTTTTTCTTATGCAGCAATGTGTCTAATAGGTGTAGGATGCTAATGAGGACCAAACTATATAGCAACCAAGATGAAATTGCAGGAAAAGTTTCCATAACTTTCTTGGTTTGGTCTAATGGATATGAACTCACATAATAAGATATGAAAGAATACATAACCAAATAGGTATGTTCATACACATAATATTTGATAATGCTACTCTTAATCCAAGTGATTAAATCGAGGGCATCTAGGTCACTAATGCTAATATTTATATATGTGATTTGAAAAAATATGTGTTCTCCAACAAGAGATTGTACAAAATGTTCTTAGTTCATTTGATTCCTAAATCACTATACGCGGATTGGAGACTGGAAAAAATTGGAGTCGCGCGATTGGATACTACCACTGGTCGTCTCTAATCCGTTCCTAAACTGGTTTAGGAACGGATTGGGAACCGATTTTTCGGTTCCTAAAACCTGTTTTTCTTGTAGTGTACTTATGGTCTCAAAACCTTGAGGTTGATCCATATATACATTTTCTTCTAAATCTCAATTGAGAAAGGTTGTTTTAACATCCATTTGGTGAAGCTCAAGATCGAAATGAGCCACCGAAGCCATGATAATCTTTAAAGAGTCTTTTCTAGAAACCGGAGAGAAATTCTCGTCAATACCATTCTTTTGAGTGTAACCTTTGGCGACAAGTCTGGCTTTATACCTTTCGACATTACCCTTAGAGTCTCGCTTAGTCTTAAAGATCCATTTACAACCAACTCTTTTAGACTCCTTCGGTAATTACGTTATTTCTCAAATTTTGTTGTCATCCATAGATTTTAACTATTGTTTCATGACCATCAATCATTTTTCAGAATTTCTACCGCTCATGGCTTGTTCAAAAGAGATTGGGTTATCCTTCATGCTCGAAGTCATTTTTATGTTCAAATGCATAACACATATAATCATTTGAAATATTTTGGTCTTCTATCTCTAGTAGACCTCCTCAAAACTATTCCTTCTTGAGGTTGCACTTGTTCATGTACTTGAACATTTTTCCATATTCATACCTTGCGTTCGTGCTACAATAATAGGAACATCAACTTGAGGTAGGTCACTTGATGGATTTTGGTCCATATGTACGTCCAAATATATATTTTCTTCAATTTTACAGTTCTATAAATGCAGAAATGAATCGTTAATAGAATTATTAAATCAACCATAATTCAATATAAACAATACTTACTTGAATTTTCCATGCGATAGATCTTAAAATTTTCTTTTCCAATGCCAAATCCACCAACACTCCCCTTAATATTCTTTTTGATGATATAAGAGAATTATTTTTTTGTTTTTGTTTTGTGAATGTTTTTTTATTTTTGTGATTGTCTTCTTCCGTAACAAAAACAAATGATGTATTTAAAAAATAAAAAAAGACATAAGTTTAAAGACATGTCTTTTGGACATGTCCTTTAACTTTTAATAATTACAAATCATTATCAAACTTGTAATTATTCACAAAATTGTCTTATGATTTCAAATTATGCGGATTAGTACATAGAAATTTTCACTCGATAATTGTCTCCTCAATACAACACTAATCATCACCGTGTGTACCTCAATATAAATTATCAAACACTTATATTTATATAAATCAATGTTAAAATAAAATTTATAACAAGGCCAAGGGGGTGAGGAAGATGAATTTGAAGAGAGGGGATGTTCAGTTGGATTCGATAAGAATGGTGCTGAAGAGAGAAGTGGAGAAGATGAAGAAACCAAACAAGAGGAAGATTACGAGAAAGAAAAATAGTAGATTGATGATTTCGATGGTCATGAAGAAGAGATGAGGGTTCTTCCATTTTTCATTCACAATTCTTATCAAATAAATATGGTTTTAGATCTCATTAATTCAAAAAAAGTTATAATTCTTGTTCTAGTTGATACATAATACTCTTCTCACGTCCAGTTTAGGTTGGATTATATGGTGTGGACACAGCAATAAGGTCCATCATCAGAACATTCAAATCATGACGACCAAACTATGATAATATGTCAAATATGAGTTTGAACCTAATTAATTTAAAAAATTAGCTTAAAAGTTTAGATTATCCAATATCATATATATATATATAAGTTCATAACTGATGTCTTAACCGATGTGACAACACAATAAGACAATTCTTGTAAATGTTATCACATCGGTTAGTCATATATTTATAAATATTCGGTATTTGTCCATCCACCACCGAGTATTAGGATTTTGATCATACAATCAATACATTATTTTTCGTGGTATATATTTTGCATGATTTTCCTGATTTAACTATCTCTTTCATGTGAACTCATATGGGAAATAACTAACGGTTATATTTACATTTACATGTTTCATTTATACAATAGTATACATACCAAATCATATGTACAATTGACAAACACTGAGTTATAGACATGAAACTATACAAAAACATCATGACCATCACAATAGAATCAATCAGAACCACTTTGCATAAAGCTACATGCATAGGCATGGAATCTTCGTATTGGATTCATTTCCTTCTTAAGATAAGCTTTCCTTCTGCATCTTCATGCATGATCGGTAATACTTCCTTTGGAGGCTCAAGCCTCCAAACATGAGGTACGTCGAGCTCATGCCCTAATGTGGCTAATTTATCAGCAGCCCTATTCCCTTCTCTGTAAATATGGCTTAATACACAGTTGCTTAACTCTGGTATCACCATATTGATGTAATCCGCAAGTCTTTTCGTCTCATCACATCTCACTTTTCCTTTCTTCGTTATAATGTCAACTAGGGTTTTTGCATCTCCTTCAAGCCAAAGATCTGTCCATCCATTTTCAAGAACTAACTCTAATCCTCTCTTTAGGGCAGCGAATTCAGCCATAGTACTCGTTGCTTTACCTATGGATTCTGAATAACCGAGAAGAAATTCGGCTTTATGGTTTCTGAATATCCCTCCAATGCTGGCTTGACCTTCTCTGCCTCTACTTGAACCGTCAAAGTTAAGTTTTGTCCATCCGATCTTTGGTTTTTTCCAGACAACTTGAATAGGATGTTTCTGGTAGTTTCTGAGGAATACTAGGCTAACCCTAGTTTGGATCAACCCTTTGAACCCCACCATCTTTGAGAAAACTATCATTTCTTCACGTTATGGATAACTTCTCCCCCAAGAAACCAAAAGAAAGAAAACTCAAGTAACTTATAAAGCCAAAGTTTGAGAAAGGGTCAATGACAAGAGTATACCATGAGATTGCTTGTAAGAAAAATAAAGAATTCTACAATGTGTTAAAAAAATCAGAAAGAAAAGAACATTCGCAGCATTTAATCCGTTTTAAAAGATTATAAGAGGTTTATTAGATAAGGAACACGTCCTTTGTTTCAATGGCAACCGTTTTTTTTTTTAACCGTGGAAACTAATTTTACATTGATCTGTGAAAATCAGATTCTCATAATCTAAAAACCGCAACACTTTTTTCCACTTTTATCTCTACCTAAAAAAACTTATGTTTTTCCACAGTTTAAGGAACTCTCTCTCTCTCTCATAAAATGATGGGTTTGTGGCTAAATCTGTAAATTTACAACGATTAGCATCGAAAATAATTTTTAAAAATTAGAATATTATAGATGTCGGAGTTATGGCATGAAAACAAGAGGGTTAAAAGGCTAATTGTGGGTTATGTAATCTGGACTGTATTTATCACGTGCCGAGACAATGTTGTCCGGTGTCCGTACATATTTACGTGGAAAATCCTATACAAGTAAAATCTCTCCGACAGCCATGTGAATGTGCATTGTCTTTTTCATTAGTAAACATTTTTAGGGTTTAGTCTAAATAACTATCATTTTTAAGGTATAAAACTAACAATATGTTTTTCTTCCTTAAACTTATTACGATCATTTCTCTCTCTATATATATATTTCATTATCTAAAAAATATATTCTTTCAAGGAAATGCCAACTGAATAGAAATGTTGACGTCATTTATTTATGTTGACAATAATTATAAAATTATTTTTACACTAAACAATTTTTAATTAAATTTATCAAGATTTAATTCATTCTAAAAGAAAATTCAAGAGTAAAATTGTCCAAAACCATATTCTATATAATTACTAAGCCATGTAGAACAACAAAACACAACAAATGTCACGATTCATATTCGGTCATGGAGTGTATATGATATAAGTATGATAAAACACTAGAAAATATTAAAAAATCATAGTGTTATGAAAAATTTATTCAATATATGATCTATTCAGATCAAACGATTGTCCAGAATTAGTCAAAAAATGATTTTTCATTAATGTTGTTATAGATAATTCATGAAAAATCTCAAAATCATATAAAATCTACACAATCATTCATAAAAATACAACTATATCTTATCATATGATTATTAGTGTTATATTTATGTTGTTACAAGTTTTGTAGTCTATATAAATATACATTTGACTAATAAAAATAGGGTTGGTCCAATTAAATTTTATTTTACAGTGATATTTGAGCTTTTAACATATGATTTTTTTAGGGAAAGTATTACATCCCCAACTATGATGCTTTACTCAAATTCTCCCCTCAACTATCTGACACAGCCAATTTCCCCATCATCTTACAAAATCCATCCGATTTCTCCTTTAACTATACCAATTCAGCCAATCCCCCTCCGTTATATATTCATTATATTGGCGTTAACTGACTCGATTTTGACCCGATTTCGACCCGATTTAACCGAATTTAACCCGATTTTAACTCAATTTTGACCCGTTTAACCGGATTTAACCGAATTTAATTCGATTTAACCGAATTTAACCTGATTTTACCCAATATTAACCCAATTTCACCCAAATTGACCCGATTTAACCGAATTACCGAATTTAACCCGATTTTACCCAATTTTAACCCAATTTCACCCAAATTAACCCGATTTCATCAAATTTAATTCGATTTCCATCCAAATTTAACTCGATTTTATCCAATTTTAACCCAATTTCACCTAAATTAACCCGATTCTCGCCAAAATTTAATCCAATTTCATCCAATTTAACCGATTTAATCCAATTTCATCCAATTTAACTCGATTTCAACCAAATTAATATAATTCTAACTTGATTTTACCCAAATTAATATAATTTCAACCCAATTTCACCCAAATTTACCCGATTTAATTAAATTTAACCGATTTTATCCAAATTTAACCTGATTTTATCCAATTAAAAAAGATTAAATCGGGTTAAAAGTGAGTAAATCGGTTAAATTGGGTGAAATTGGATTAAATCTGGGCGATAATCGGGTTAATTTGGGTGAAATTGGGTTAAAATTGGATAAAAATCGGGTTAAATTTGGATGGAAATCGGATTAAATTTGATGAAATCGAGTTAATTTGGGTGAAAATGGGTTGGAATTATATTACATTAGGTAAGTTGGTATTAGTATTATATTACTTTGGATGAAATTGAGGTAAATCGAAAATCGGGTTAAATCGAATTAAAAAAGAGTAAATCGGGTTAAAAGTGAGTAAATCGGTTAAATTGGATGAAATTGGATTAAATTTTGGCGGTAATCAGGTTAATTTAGGTGAAATTGGGTTAAAATTGGATAAAATCGGGTTAAATTTGGATGGAAATCGAATTAAATTTGATGAAATCGGGTTAATTTGGGTGAAATTGGGTAAATTCGGGTTAAATTCGGTTAAATCGGGTCAATTTGGGTGAAATTGGGTTAATATTGGGTAAAATCGGGTTAAATTCGGTTAAATCAGATCAATTTGGGTGTAATTGGGTTAATATTGGGTAAAATCGGGTTAAATTCGGTTAAATCGAATTAAATTCGATTAAATCCGGTTAAACCGGGTCAAAATTAGTCAAAATCGGGTTAAATTCGATTAAACCGGGTCCTTAAATCCGGTTAAATCGGGGCAAAATTGAGTCAAAATCGGGTTAAATTCGGTTAAACCGGGTCGAAATCGGGTCGGTTAACGCCAATATATTGATTATATAACGGAGGGGGAATTGGCTGAATTAGTATAGTTAAGGGGGGAATCGGATGAATTTTGTAAGATGATGGAGGAATTGACTGTGTCAGATAGTTGAGGAGGGAATTTGAATAAAGCATGATAGTTGGGGTGTAATATGTGTTTTTCCCTTTTTTTTACCACACTTTTCAAATGAAATGATTTTATTTATGACATTCATTTTGATTTATCAAATATCAATTTAGAAATTTATAGCGTCGTTCTTTAATAAAAATTATTAATCTGAGTTATTAAAGTGATTAAATTTGTTCATCGTTCATAAAAATTATCATTGTTATCATCAATCTTATGAATCTAATTTTTTGCTTTTGATTGAATATAGTTATTGGTAATTTTATTGTAATTTTACATACAGAAATGATAACAATGCATATTATAATAAATTATCCAATATCAAAATATTAAAAGGAGAATTAATTGTTTTTCCTCATTCTAATATCAAAATATTACAGTTGAAGATTAACATTGAACTTTAAATTCATGTATTATCTTATTGGTTGAATAATAATTATGAAGTTTTAAAGATCAAACAAAAAATATTATGAAAATCTAAAGAAATTTCGCTTAAATATAATATAAACTCTCTAGACTGAGAGAAAATAACTAAAATACAAAATGTTGCAGATAATCAATTTTGTTTGGTCAGGTTCTTTTATTATAAAAAAATGATTTGAACGTCACGGAGAGTTGAATTAATTTGTTATGTAATTATGACTAATAGTAATATTAAATTAATATATATATTTTGCTGTCAGTCGTAGTTACCCACTCAGCCTTGATGTCACAGATGCTACCAGCTCCTTTTTATTCGTCTTTGTATTACTCTTTTTTTTATTGTTATTACTTTCTGCTCTAATTTATTATTATTCTCTTTGTCGTCAGAATCCGTAAAATTGATTTTCAATATTATTTAGCAATAAAATTATTTAAATCAAATTTCTTACACCTTATATATAATCAATAAATAATTTTTCAATTTTTTTGGCTAACATTTAGAGCTATTTTAGAGTCAACGGCATCCATTCATGGTATGATAACTACTTAACGGCGGAGATGCGTCTGTCATGTAACAGACATTTATCAAATTTTGATTTATACTAGATAATAATTATATATATAAGGTTGTTTAATCATACATTTATTCTTTTTACCAAAACAATTACTAAATAAATAAATCACACAATGAAATAGACCCTTAAACATACATCAATGTAATCACAGAATAATGGTTGTGCGTATTCATAATATAAATTTATTTAAAATATACAAAATATTCGAAATTTTCATATTTTATTTTAAATTTAAAAGTTTAAAACAAAAAAATAAAAATAAAAATATAAATAATTAAAGTTGAATATTTATTAAATATAAATAAAAATTTAAATAGTATAATCAATTACTTAACTATTTATATTTAAATATACTAAATATTTATTTTATTAAATATATGCATAATTATATACATCACTTAAATTAAAAATATATATTTCTAAATAATCAAAATATAAAACTTAAATCTAACAATATACATTTTTATTTTGATAATCTAACACATATTATATTTATCGGTTTTGGTGAGTTCAGTGGAATTATAGAATCATCATCAAAATAAAATCAAATATGATTGTGTGAAAATTGGTATAAAAATTTGATATTTGTTTTATGAATTATATTTTTTAATGTAATTTTGATTTTTTTTATTATTAATTGTTTGATATATTATCAATTTTATTTCGTTGAAATTCAATTTTTCATTTGCGTTTAACTATTTTTCAGATATGAATAATTGAATTTTTTTAATATTTAAAAATCCAGATATATGAATAAAAATATAAATCTTAAATTTAACAAATATAAATATATATCATTTTAAATTTTAATATCTTTAATTATAACCCCTCCAACTTTTACCTTTGCTTTCCTAATAACTATAAAAATTATAATTTAAAAAGTATTTGTTGTTATTTTCTCGTCAATATCATTTTTAAAATTTCTAAAGTTAAATAAGATTATCATTTTTTTCTCTAAATTATTCATACATAACTAAAGTTTTTAAATCATTCTCTTAATATTTCTTTATCATTTTTTTAAATATGTAGAGTAACTAATTAATAGATCGAATATCATATGATTTATAGTCGTTGAAATAATCTAATATATTTTAAAATTATAATTTTAAGGATAAGACAATATATATTAATTTTATGGATAGTTTTTTTAAAATATTTAGAATTTAGATATTAATTGTTTTAAATACTAAATTAAATTTTTTAAACATAATGGTTTACCATAATAAATTTATAGCGTTACATAATGCAAGTTTGACTGTGATTCTACAATTATCACAGTCCCGTATCTCTAGCATCCACTACCCACATGAACTTTCAGCTTAATATATGCTCGTTTCTTCATTGGAACCCAACACAAAACCAGAAAGAAAAAAAAAATCTCACATAAAGAAAAGAAAAAAAAAACGAAAAAATGGCATCGATGCTTCCGCCGGAGCTGGACAACGACTCGGTGGCGTCGTCGCCAAGGATGTCGGAATACGATCATATGCCACGTGTACGGCTGATGTGCACCTTCGGTGGGAAGATCCTTCCTCGACCACACGATAATCAGCTCTCCTACGTCGGCGGCGACAACCGCATCGTCGCCGTCCATCGGCACATCTCTTTCTCCTCTCTCCTCCAGAAGCTCTCCAAGCTCTCTGGTTAAAAATATTCTTAACCCTTTATTATTTTATCTTTAAACATTTTGTTTTTACTTGTCCAATCCCATATTCTTTTTTTTATCTGATTGAATTGACTTTTTGATTGTGAAAAAGCACTTTAATGAGTTTTTTTTATGGATAAAGTTATTTATTTGGGGGTGTTGGAAAATCACCCAATGGTATTTGGTATAGAGAAACTTATTATATACTTGATGATCCATCTCAATTTTTTATATAAAAAATGATCAAATAAACGAAACTTTTGTTAAAAAAAAGTTATTACCTTGATGTAAAAAAAGGCTTTAAAGTCTATGAATCAAACTAAAGTAAAAAAGACATTATTTTTGGCTTATTCTGATCCTTCAATGTTATATTTTGAAAAGTTCAGAAATTTTTGTGAGTAATCTACAAAGTTGAGTTCTTTTCGGAAATTTCAGACCAAAGTCCTCATGTTTGGTAATAATTTTCAGACCGAAGTTCTCATTTTTATTACTGGTGAAACTTTTTTATGGGTGAGAATATAATTTAAATAATGGGAATATAAAAGATATTTATGGTCACAATATTCAGAAATTATGAATGGCAGCTATTGAATTTTGATTTGGGAATATTGTTGTTTGTTTTCTGATTGGAAATATGGATAAGGTACAAGTAACATCAGCGTGAAGTACCAGCTACCCAACGAAGATCTTGACGCTTTGATCTCCGTATCAACGGACGAGGATGTTGAGAACATGATGGAAGAATACGACCGCGTCGCACTGAATCAGAACCCACGCTCCACCCGTCTCCGCCTCTTCCTCTTCACCAACGCTAGCGGAAACGGCGGAGACGGCGACGGTGACAGCCGAGCAAGCAGCATCAGCTCCCTCCTCGACAGCTCCGTCAACCGTGAACAGTGGTTCCTCGACGCCCTCAATAGAGGCGGCAAGAGCGTGACCCGAAACCGAAGATCCGACGGGAAATATCAACTGTTTCGGATCCGGGTTCACCAGGTCCGGGAGTTTCTTCGCCGTTTGGGTCTACATCATCGGCTCCTGTATTGCGTTCTTCAACGCCGGAGCTCCCACCGGTTCAAACCAAACCGGATATCCCAGACCCGGATTCCATCCCAAACCGGGACGAACCCGACCCTCCAACCGATCCAATAACTCAGCAAACAGGCCACCCGGGCAACATGCCGTGGCAATACTCTTCTCCGCACGTTCATTACCCGGTTCCTACTGTACACCAGCACCCATTACCGGTTTATTACGTTCCAAGTCCGGTTCATCCGAGTCATGGTCCGATTCAACACGTTCCGGCTCCAGCTCCAGCTCCAGCTCCAGCTCCAGCCCCGACAGCACAGTTCCTTCCTCAGTATCATCATGTTCTGCATTTGTGATTGCGTTTCCTGCAGTTGGGCTTGAGTGTCTCAAAGTTGTGTTTCGAGATCCTCAGTACGTTGCAAGTTGTAATGGCTGCTGATGGAGTGAACCGGACCGGTTATTATAGGATGAAAAGCCCGGGTCCGGTTCATGTGTATCACCCGGGTATGGTGGTTCCAGGCGTCGAGGAACAATACAGATCTGAACAAGATTCGTTGTAAAGGATCCAACAAAGTCCCATTTATCTCTCTTTCGTATGAAAGTGTGAAACTTTTGTGTTTCTCCATTTAAATTTTTATGTGATTTTGTTGTGTTGAATTGTAATGTTATAGAATTTTTCTATTGTGTTTTCTATACTATTGTATAAATAAATGTAAAAAATCTTTTACAATTGGTCAATAAAAACATCAAAATAATTTAAGATAAATTACTTTGAACAAAATAGAGGGTATATGTAAATGCTGTTTTGAGGTATTAATTTAAAATAATTTTTTATTTAATTATCAAATGATTGTCATATATATCTCAATTTTATTTTATGTGAAGATATTTGGCTTTATAATTTTAGACTCAGATTTTATTTGGTTTCAATTGAATTTCAAATCTAACATCAAACAAATCATGTGTTCGAACCGCATAAAGTTACACAATGATTCTTCTCTTATCTATAAGTGGATTTTATTTTGAAAGAAATTTAAAATATTTTTCACATTAACTTTGACTAAATTTTAATAACAACTGATTTTCTATTTTATGATAATAATAATATATATATGTAAAATATCTTTTATTAAAATAAGTTTGGATTTTTTTATGTTGAAAATAATAATTCATGTTTTATAGACTAAAATAAAATAGTTGGATATTTTTATGCTATATTCCCTTATTATTATTATTATTATTATTATTATTATTATTATTATTATTATTATTATTATTATTATTATTATTATTATTATTATTATCTGTCGCCCGATGTGGTTTTGTCTCACTTTCCCGTGAAAGTGTGAAACTTTTGTGTATCTTCATTTAAATTTTTATGTGATTGAGTTTGTTATGTTTGTTTTATTTTAATGTTATAGAATTTTTCTATTGTGTTTTCTATACTATTGTGTAAATAAATATAAAAAATCTTTTACAATTGGCCATAAAAACATCAAAATAATTTAAAATAATTTAGTTTGAAAAGAAATTAGAGGTTATATGAAAGGTTTTGGCGTATTATTCTAAACTAATTTTTTATTTAATTATCAACAATTGTAAGATATATATGTCAATTTTATATGAAGATATTTCGCCTTATAATTTTAGATTCGTATAAGGTTAGACAATGATTCTCCATTTATCTACAAGTGGATTTCATTTTGAAAAGAATTTAAAATTTTTTCACATTGATTTTGACTAAATTTTAATCGCAATTGATTTTTCTTTTATGATAATAATATAAAACAAAAATATCCTTCATTATTTAAACTTTTTTGTGATTTAATTGGTAAATAATAAAATATCTTGATTGATTCATATATTATTATTATTTTTATTATTTATTAAATTAGTTAACATTGTACCAATACATTGTATATATTCCTATACAACCAATTATTATTATTATTTTATTGTTATTATACAAAGTCTTATTATTATTATTATTATAATTATTATTATTATTATTGTTAATAATAATAATAAGATTTTGTATAGTGTATCAAAAAATAAATTTTAGAATGTTAAAAATGAAAATTTTTAATTTTTAATACACATTATATAGATTTTGTGTACACGTCTACAACCAAAAATAATAAAAATAATAAATTATTGTGGCTAATATAGTACACACGTTGTGTATAAAAGAAAAATGATAAACATGTATAACATAGTTCTAAAAATTTGTCAATATTTTTTATCGTAATATTCAATTATTTAAATAAAATAAATTGAGTATTGATAAAATCAGGTTATATCTTGGTTGAACTTCAAAATGTTGGGTTGAATTTGTTACATTTATATTTATCGTGACTTATTTTTATCATAATACACGTTTAGTTTATAAAAAATGACACATTATAGTTGTTTATAACAGCAAACCAAATATTGTATGATAAAACATGTATTTTGGACATAAAATTCATTCTATGCATTGTTTATCTTATTTTTATGGTTGATGATTAAAAATTATAACAATCGAATTATTAGTTTTGATTTGATATAAATGTGGAATAACACATTAGGTTAACTAATAATTAATGTTTAATCCAAAATTCAAAATACAACTAGGATACAATCCGATTTTATAAAATATGATTTAATATTTTTAACGATCGAATGTTGATTGAACATCTTTATGGTCATATTTATCATTTTGAACAATTGACAAACATTTTTTAATATCATAAACAGTGTTGAAAAAGTCGCTAGGCGCTAGTCGGGCGGTCCGTCAGCGCCTAGCGACTAGTCGAATTAGTCGCCGACTAGTCGGTGATTAGTCGTTTTTTATTTTTTTATTTTTTTATTTTTTATGCAATAACAAAAAAATATGTAACATAAAATATAAAGTTTTACCAAATCATAACATAAAGTTTTACCAAACCATAACATAAACAAGTTCACAAAAATAAAGTCTTAGCAAACCATAGCATAAACAAGTACACAAAAATAACAAAAACATTAAAATTTAAACATCCAATACTTGCTCTTGAATTCCTACTTCTTCACATGGTTCGTAGTCAACGTCAAGTAAATCACAAAAACCCTCTTGCAATTCGATATCATTATCTTCAATATTCAAACTTGTAGGAATATGTGAAGCATCATCATCCATCGTACCATCAAGATCTTCTTCAAAAAGCCATGACTGAACATTGGTAGAATCACTAGCCAAGAGCACATCAACTTTTGTATTTGCAACCCTTTTACGCCTGTTGAACAACTTTGCATTGAATTGTACAAAAACTAGATCGTTAAGTCGACTAACATTAAGTCGATTCCTTTTCTTTGTATGTATCTAGAAAACAAACAAAACAACCAATTAGAATATCAATATAACTA
>CM071872.1:1439743-1482015 GCA_036759665.1 Gynandropsis gynandra | reverse complement strand
AAATACTTGGATCTTTGTAGACGTAGAACGAGTTTAAAAGATAAGCGGATAAATGCAATGCACTATCCAACCGACCTTTGCATTTTTCATCAATGATATTTAGAATAACTCCATAATTGCGCTCCAAATTACCCATAGTCTCCTTGATCGCATTTTTTACAGCTAAAATCTCTCCATAAACAAAACCCATAGAAGGTTTTTTTATCCCCATCAACAATCCGAAGCACTCTAACCAAAGGAATAAATACCTTATAAAGAGATATTGCGCGAGACCAAAATCGAGGACTCATCACAATCTCATAAGCATGTTTCCCCCTCTGACTTTTAGAATGCTTAGATGATTCCCATTCAGGACTACAAAACATCATCTTCAATTGTACTTTCTTCTCAATCAAACTTTCTAATGTAAGGAAGCATGATGCGAATCTCGTAACCCCAGGCTTCACAATATCTCTTCCACTTGTAAAAGTTCTCATCAACTCCAAAATCGTAGTATGAGCATACAAAAAAAATGGTTAGTGCTTTACTTTGATCAATGATCTCCTTGTTCTCTGGCAACTTCAAAATCTCTTCAAGAATTAGATCAATAACATGAGCAGCACAACCACTCCAAAAAATGTTAGGCCTCTTTTCCTTCAAAAGCCTTTTAGCTCCCACATTATTAGTTGCATTGTCGGTTACTACTTGTACGACATTTTCCGCACCAACCTCATCAATGCATTTATCTATATACTCAAAGATATATTCACTTGTATGAGAATCTTTTGAAACATCCTTTGAAGATAAGAAACAAGTACCTATCTTGGAGTTGACACAGAAGTTCATGATACTCCTCCTCTTTTGATCATTCCAAGCATTTGTCATCACAGAACAACCATTTAAATGCCATTCTTCTTCGTGTCTCTTTAACAACTCTTTGGTCCTTTGAATGTTGTCTTTTAACAATGGCACCCTCAATTGATGTTGACTTGGAGGTACCCAACCAGGACCAAACTGTCCAAGCGCCTCAACAAACAACAGAAAACTATCATTATTAATAGCATTCATCGCAGTACCTGATTCATACAGCCACCTAGCGCAAAGTTCACGAACATTGTGTGTTATTTCCTTGAAAAGTGTCTCATTTATGTTTTGTTGTCTTGTTTTCTTGCCCAAAGAAGACTCGGTATTGATGGGATTAGCAAATTTATCCATCGGACCAAGATAATGAATCGATCCCTCATTCTCCAATTCTCGCAATTCATTGAGTCTATTTTGCCCATCAATATCCACTTGTTCTCTAAATACTCTATCTTCTCGTTTCTTTTTATTTTTCTTGTCTCTTACTTACAACACAACCTTCTTGCATTTTTTATATCTTCTTCCGAAGCTTTAGGACAACTAGCAACATTGCCCTTTATATGACCAATATGTTCTTTCATCCTATGTGCACCTCCCGACATCACTTTTCCACATAATTGACACTTGATTTTATCGGAATTAAGCGGATCACATAAAAATCCATATTCTCATGCAATATCTTCCGAATTGCGTTTCTTCAAAATAGAAGATGTCGTTTTCGCTGTAGAACATTTAATGGCCGATGCTGAAGATGAATCCATGAATCTTTGCAATCAAACCTACATTAAAAAAGTTTCAAATTAACATTTTTTGTTACCAATCAAATGAATTAACATGCTATGCTAATCAATTAGCAATTGTATGAAGAAAAACAATTAACAATTGCATGCTAATCTAGATTCTAGACTAATCTAAGTTAAATTATCTAACAAATTATATGCTAACTACTTAAATTATTCTAGACTAACCACGAGTTTACAACACTGCCTATAATTACCGAGGGAGGGAGAGGACCGGGAGCGGCGACGGAGGATCGGCGACAGAGGGAGAGGACCGGCGAGGAACGACGGGAGCGGTGACAGACGAGCGTGACGGACGAGCGCGCACGACGGAGGAACGCGACAGAGGAGCGCGCGCGATAGAGGACCGACGAGAGAGAGGAACGACGACAGAGAACCGACGACAGAGGACGACGAAGAGGAAGGCGACGCGGGAGGCGCAAGGAACCGAGAATCGAGAGAGGAGTTGCACTGTGCTGAACGGCGACAAGGGTTTGCGAGAGAGGAGGAAGGAGGTCAGGTCACTGTTGCAATATTCAAACGGCGTCATTTTGAGTAAATTTTTTTTAAAAAAGCCGCCTGGGCGGCGATTTTAGGGTTAGTTGGCCGTCTGGGCGCCGCCTCTTCGTCGATTAGTCGCAGGCCGCCTAATACCGATGATTTTAGGGTTTTCGGGTCGTTTCCCGGCCGCCGAGCGGCTAGGCGGCGCCTAGGCGGCCGCCCAGGGCGTTTTTTACAACACTGATCATAAATATGATTTTAAGGGATTTAAAAATGCATACAATACATGTTGTACAAACATGTACGCACATATTGTACATGTTTGTACACACACGTTATACCAACGTTATTCACTCAGTTTGTATAATGTTCATGATGATGATAATAATAATAATGTGTCTAATATTGTATACACATGGTGTTAAAAAGAGAAAAAAGACAAATATAAATAATATTTATTATTATGATTATGATTATTATTGTTATTGTTAACTTTTATTATTATTATTATTATTATTATTATTATTATTATTACCATTATAAATTTTAGTATTATTAATTATTGATATTATTATGTACAACTATAATTCAAATAATAATAATAATAATAATAATAATAATAAAATTTATATTATTATTATTAATGCTATTATTATTATTTAGGTTGTACACATGTTGTACCAAATTTTGTACAGAATTATATTAAATGTTGTGCAACGTTTTACCAACACACTGTACTGAATTATGTACAACGTGTGTGGAACATTATGTGTTGTTCAACGTGTGTGGTGTTAGTTGTGTGGTATAACGTGTATGATAACATGTGTGATTCAATGTATGGTACAATGTGTATAGTATAACTTTAATTTATGTGGTTCAACGTGTATAGTTCAACGTGTGTGGTATAATGTGTGTGGTTCAACGTATGTGTTTCAATGTGTGGTATAACATGTGTGGTACAACATGTGTGGTTCAACGCATGAGGTTCAATGTGTGTAGTACAATGTAGTTCAACATGTATGTGATTCAAAATGTGTGATATAATGTGTGTGGTTCAATAAATGTAGTACGTGCGTGATTTAACGTGTGTGATATAATATGTGTGGTTCAATGTGTGTTATAACGTATGTGGTTCAATGTGTGTAGTCAACAACGTGTTGTCCATACGTTGGAGGATTTTCGAAAATTTTTGAAGGACATCAGAGAGAGATAAAAGAAAAAAAATTAATTATGAAAATGGTAAATCTATCATGCGGTTCTCATATAAGATAAAATGACTATTTGTAATATTTTTGTACTGTATTAGAATTAATATCCTCTTTTCTATAAAAAAAAGTTTATTATTAAAACAATGTTACTATAACAAAGAAATATTTAATCGAGATCATTTCAGATTAAACTTTCTACAAATATTTAATCTAACAAATAATCGAATACTTGCATAAATATTTACAATCGTTCTTTTAAAACTAGTTGTTAACTTTCAATCCTATATTTTTTTTTCCTTTCAATTATGCAAGTCTAACATCAACTTTTATTTTGTAATCAATCCTCTTGGTAAATTTATTGTTGGATTATCTTCTAAAATTGTTGCATCATTGATATTCTTCAAAATTGTTATATGTTTGATTATTTTGTTGTTGATATATTAATTGAGAAACTTGATCAAAATATTATAGCATTAACATAATTTAACTTATGCCGTATATCGTATATGTTTGAATTTTTATTTTTTTAGAAGATATTTATTAAGGAAAGTTTATATTTTATATTAAGGAAAGTTTATATTTTATATTAAGGAAAGTTTATATTTTATATTATTTACTTACTTAGGGTTTTCAATTGTCTATAAATAGTCTTGTAAACCCTTCGTTATGGAATAAGAAAATACATTAGCTATTATGGTATCAGAGCACCAAGTCGTAAGACAATTACCCTAATTGTTTTTCTTCTTCTTTCTGTCGCTGTCTCCTTCTTCCTTTATGGCTACCGACGGCGACAACTCGGGCATTCCCCAAGTAATCTTTTCACAAACTCTCTTTGCCTATATCGGAACATGAGCCCTGGTGCAAAAAGTACATGGGCCGCACCCGCCTCGTCCTCAAAGAATCGGAACATGAGCCCAAGTCATAAGACAAAATAATCTATTTTTTTGTTCTTCTTCTGCCTACCCTGTTTTAGCCGCCACCCCCTAATTCGGCCGCTCTTTCCTGCGCTATCTCCACCTTCATTGACGACGTCTCCTGTCAACGTCAACTCCTATCTGTCATGGCTACGGAACAATCCGCTTCATCCTCTGCTCACACTGTAACTGCCGCCACATTCAATACCCGAGAACCACAGAAAACACTTCTTACGGTTAACATGGGTAATGTCACCAAACTCACAAGCACGAACTATCTTACTTGGAGTATACAAGTAAGAACTCTCCTTGAAGGACATCAACTAGATTGTTTTATCTCCGACGATTCCTGCGTGCCGTCGGCCACCATCATTGTTGACGACTCTATGCAAGCCAACCCGGCCTTTGAGCCATGGAAACAGCAAGACAGATTGCTGTTCAGTGCTATTCTCGGGGCTCTCTCCGTTCCCTTTCAGCCACTCGTCGCCCGCTGTTCCTCTCTTCGGGTTTCTCACGTCACCTCCCGCAATCAGCTTGCTGACATTCTGACGAAGCCGCTTTCGCGCTCTTCTTTCATGATCTCTGTGTCAAGATCGGAATCACCTTCCGTGCTCCGTCTTGAGGGGGCATATTAAGGAAAGTTTATATTTTATATTAAGGAAAGTTTATATTTTATATTTAGGAAAGTTTATATTTTATATTTAGGAAAGTTTATATTTTATATTTAGGAAAGTTTACTTACTTAGGGTTTTCAATTGTCTATAAATAGTCTTGTAAACCCTTCGCTATGAAATAAGAAAATACATTACCTATTAATATTCACATTAATTAAAACTTGAAACCATAATAAAACAATGAACAATAAAACTCGTAAAATTTCAACGAAAATATTTAAAAAATTTAAAAATTGATATAAAAGTTTATTAATCCATAAATTATACATTATTTGATATATATGCCAATTTCTCATGTTTTATTATTTTAAAAATTTACGTTTATCAATATCTACTATCTTTTTTTTTTTATAAAAAAATGATGATATGATAAAATTTTGGAATTTGTAGTATATTTTGAGATGATGCAAGATTCTTTCATTTAAGTATACAAAGAGATAAATATTAATATCTCCTATACAACTTGACCTAACTCAAATTATCTCGTATACAATTTATTTAAAGGATTAAGAAAGAAATGTGACAGGCTACCATTATTCATATTTTTATGAATAAATCGGATTTTATCATTTATCATGGTGTAGTTTTATTAATCTTTAATCAACGTGTTATTTTTTTGTGGTCCATTAGTTTGGTATTGGAATTTATGATATATAATTGCATTGACTATTGCTCCACGAGGACACTACCCTCTGAATGATAAATAAATTTGTTTGACTTTCATGATTAATTAGCCTTACTTTAGAGAAAAAAACGACAAACTAAATCCAATAACGAACAAGGTGAAAATATATATTTCACGTTTTTTTCATTAAATAATGTGCGGGATATTTCCAAATACAATTTAAATAACACAACTAACTAAAATCATAGTACTAACATTAAGAAGAAAAATAACATTGTGGACCGAATGGTCAAATTTGTCTAGAAACACAATTTAAAGAATAATGTCGTTGTAACAAATAACAAAAAGATTATGTGAAATAAAACATTTGATAATTTTGTATTGAAAACAATAAATATAGTGTGGTCTATATAAATAATTTTTAAACGGAATGGATTAATAGTTAGATACATCAATATTTTTCAACAAATTGTTCATAAAACCTTTCAAAAATTTCGGACGGTTGTGATTGATCCAAAATTTCTAAACATGAATTTTTATCTAATCAGATTTTTACGGATGGAAAAAGATTCGTCCGTAAATTTTAGGACGGTTCTCATGTCTATCCAAAAAAATTTCGAACGATCTAATATCTTGTTTATAATCCGTCCACAATTATATATTCAAGAATTTGCGAATGGACTATAATTTTCATGTGCTATCCATAATCTGTAAAAAATATAATTTAATTCTTAATAAACCTTTAATAATGGGTGAATAAAATTCATTTGACTCTAACAAATTCTTCGAAATTAATTATGTTACAATAATAATAATAATAATAATAATAATAATAATAATAATAATAATTTATGCTTATCTCGTTTGATAGACATGGACATCGACGTGCAATTTAGTTGCGTGTGTACCTAAACTATATTAGAAATTTATAAAAAAGTAGTACTTGTAAGCTGTATCATATGTTGTTTTAACTTTCTTTTATATTAGAATACCACAAAGTTTTATAATAATTTATAACATATTTATTACATTAACATGATTATCTTAATTATTCAGTAGTTCATTTTTTGTTAATTTTTTGTAGAAAAAATTTTAATAATACTACTAGGATATAAATATATATGTTCTATAATTATATATAAAATATATATTATATATAACAAGATGTCTGATATATCATATTATAAATATATCATATGTATATGATATATGTATCTAATATAGTGAATAGAAATAGAAAATTTACATAAAACTTGAGTATTAGAGATTGAGAGGTGAATATGAAAGAATGAGAAGAGTTTGAAATTTGTAAACCGTGTATTGAATTAAATGATTATATTACTTATTTATAGAAAAATAAATATAACACTTCAATGGAAATGTCATAATTCAAACCACTCTTCAATAAAAAGTTTAGACATTCACAATTTTATATAACTATAAATATTATAATTATAATATTTCTCTTTGAAAGTCCATCAATTATCTCTTTAAAAACCTTTTTATGGAAAACCCATTTGGATAAAAACTGTGATGAGAAAAAAATACAGCCATAAAAACTCTTACTAGATTTGTCAATACTTTGTTTTTTCACAAGCTTTGAAGGTTATACATATGTATGAATGTGTTTTCTCAATGTTCAAATATGGATCGCCTTTGTGAATAGATTAGCTATATTTTTGTTTGATATGATATAGCAAATGTCAATTTTTCTTTCTTCTTCACAAGCTCTTGGATATATAAGAAAAACACTACAAGAAATTTGAAAATTCCAAATGGAATTTACGGACTGAACAATCCGTCCCTAAAGTTCTGGACGGATTATGGATGAAAAAGTAAATCCGTTCGTAATCTGTTTGCAAATTTAAGGACCGAATAGTGGTCCCTGAGTCGTTCGTGATTGCGGCCGGATTGGAGACAGAATCGGAAGACATTGCGGATTAGAGACCGCGTCCAAAGACGTTTGCAATTTGCAGACAACAATAAAATCCATCCGCAAATTACGGACGGGAAAAGTATCTGCCTGCAAATTTTAAGGACAAAGATAGTGTCCATCCGTAAATTTTAAGGACATTTTAGGATTTAGAGATGTATTCGGGATGGTTGCAGGGGGTACCGTTTGGATTTAAGGACGTTTTCGAGACGGTTCGTCGGAAAATATTTGTCTTAACCCGTAATTCGTCAGTTTAGAAATTATCTATTTAATCCCTCCTCCTTTCATCCGTTTCTCACACACATTTCTCATATATTTATGTACATATCTTGTTATCGTTTCTGATTATAGTGGCATCATTGATGAGATCAAATATTTTCGTTTCTAGATAGTGGATGTATAGCAGAATTGATCAAGAAACTGAAGGTGTATCTCACACATATTTCTCATATATTTCTCTACATATCTTGTTATTGTTTCTGATTATAGTGGCATCATCATTGAGATCGAATATTTTCGTTTCTAGACAGTGGATGATAGAAGAATTGATCGAGAAACTGAAGGTGTATCGAAGGATTTTATAGAAGGCGTTACACATTTTGTGACGATTGCGACAAATCAACAAGTTTTTAAAGAAATCAGTAAGTTGATTTGTCCATGCGACAAATGCAAAAACGAAAATTTCGTTAATGAGAGAACCGTTTGGAATCATCTTTATTTAAGAGGTTTTACTTCGAATTATTTTATTTAGTTATCTCACAGAGAAAATTTTGCACCATGATCTAGTAATGTTGTGGAAAATTTTAGTAGGGGTATTGTACATCATGAAGTGTTTGAGACTTCTCAAGATGTAGAAATGAACTCTTATGTGGAAATGGTGTAACATATATTCGGTGAAAGAAACGAATGTGAAAATATTGAAGAAGATCCGAATGAAGAAGCGATTTTTTTAAATGTTAGAAAGTGCTAGACATCCACTTTATGGTTGTAGAAGTGGTCTTTCACAATTGTCTCTATCTAAACATTTGATAAATTTGAAGATTGAAAATAATCTTTCTGAGAATTACATGGATTCTATATCGCAATTAATAAGAGATTATTTGCTCGAAGATAATAATGCAGTTGAGTCATATTATGAAACAAAGAAGAGGATGAGATCATTGGGATTGTCTGAAGATAACTGTATTAATTTCGGAGGGATATGTTTCGTTCTATCTCTTTTGATGTATCATTCCCTTGTTTGGACGATACATGCTGCATTATCTTCATATAATATTGTTGGATCGATGTTAGCCGATAATCTACATATTTTTTTGGATATGTCGGGTTAAACCGGGAGCCATTTCATAGAATGCAATAATTTCAGCGTAATTTGAAGATGTTGCATCTAATGTTTGCTTCTAAAAGTACAACAATATCACAATACATCCAATTATGGAAACATATCCAGTTTGTGATATGACTTTATGAGAATCTAATAAATAATCTACATCTGCAAAACCGATCAACTCGTGTTTGGAGTCTCTAAGATCAAATAATCTTAAACCAATTGTTCCTTATAATGATGGAAATATATATTTAATCAATGTCCAATGACGACGTGATGGGGATGGACCATATCTTGACAAGAGATTATTTAAAAATGATATATTAGGAATAGTGCAATTTCTAGATACAAAAGAGACCATGTCGCACTCATATATGGTACTTTTCATCCAAGTATATTTTCGTTATCTTCACAAGGATGAAATGCATCATTTTTAACAATTAAAGAACTATATATCATTAGAGTGCTTAATGATTTTTCTTTATCCAAAAGCGTTTTGATACTGTATTTGTATAATTTGATTGATGTACGAATATATCATTCTTTATATACTTTATCTATAAACCAAGACAAAATTGTGTTAATCTAAAGTCTTTCATTTCAAATTTTTCTTTTAGATAATTTTGAGCATTTTCAATTTCTTTTGAAGTCGTAATTATATTCAGATAATCAATATCAATAACTATAATCACAAATCCACTTGTTGATTCCTAAATAAATACACAAGGACAAATAAACTTATTCATAAATCCTTTTTGATAATAGATACACTTAGACGATTGTACCATATACGTCCAGATTGTTTTAATTCATACAAAGATCATTGCAATTTGATTGCACACATTTTTTAGCCTTTGAGTTTGATGTTTCTGACATTTTTAATCCTGTAGGGATTTTCATGTATATATCATTATCCAAAGATCTATATAGATATTTAAGTTTTTCACAATCACATCTATAAGGTACATATCTAAGTTTTTGGATGCAGTTAAACTCATCAAGTATGTAAATGTGATTGCATTCGTAATAGAGGAACATGTTTCCTCATAATCAATTCGAGGTCTCTTATAAAACCCTTATACGATAGAGACATACCTTATATCTTGTGATCTCATTATTTTCATTTATCTTTCACACAAAGCCTCATTTGTATCCAACTGGTTTTACACCATCAGGAGTTTGAATGATAGATCTAAATACATTTTTTTATTTAATGAGTCTAATTCTATTTGCATATCTTTTTTTCATTTTATCCAATCATGTCACTTTTGATATTTTAACACTGACATTGATCCTGGATTTTCATTATTATTTTCACTTTCTTTGGATATAGAGAATGAGAATATTCTACATTGTCATTTATTTTATTTTTCTTATAATCTTTTCATCATAGATATAGTTAATAAAAATCTCATTGTTCTCTATATACTCATGATTATTTTAATCGCTTTTATTCTAAAGATCATATTCCTCGTTTGCTTTTTTATGTTCTATATGATCTAAGAACCAATATTTTTATTAAACTTCTTTTTCTTTCGAGAATTTTAGAACCGAGTGGCCGTCCACAATTTAAATGTGTTGTAGACTTATTTGAAATTCTTTTACCCGTATGACCTTTTGGTATTTCTATATGAACATGTGCATTTGCAGTCTGTATATATGAACTTTTGGTATTTGTAACCCGTGCTATATCATTGAACTCATCTAGTAATTGACTTGCAATATTTGCAATTGTTTGGTCTTTTGTACTTCTGGAATACATTATTTTGTAGGAGGATCAAGATATACTAGTGATTGTGTTTTCAATGTTAAATCTTATAAGACATGTTTTATTCATCCTCCTAGTGTTGAAAATTTATTCTCATTAAAATGAGAATAAGCAAAACGAACTGTGAACATATTATCTGTTTGTGGTTCAAAATATCTAATGATAAATGATAAATTATATCTGATATAAATTTTCAATCTTCGTTATGAGTGTATTTTTGACCCTTGTAGTGGAAATATATTTGATTTCTGATCATTTGTTAATTACAATATATAACATTTATGTAAACACTTAACTTTATTTGAATTAATGCTTTAACATGTAAAGTAGTATGTTCCCAAATAATAATTAAACAATGAATTAGAGTCATTTAATCAAATGATTTAGATATATAATTTTATGTATGGACATATGATACGAGTCAATATACAATAACAATAATTTTTCAAACCTGTATTTATTTACGATTCATCGATCTGAATTTTACAATTTTATATAATTATAAATATTATACTTATAATAATAATTTCTTGTTTTTTGTTTGGTTTTTTGAATTTTATTTAATGAATCATAAATAAATACAGGTTTGAAAAAAATATCCAATCTAATCGTACAGTAAAAGTATTTAATCAAATATAAAATCTATATACATCCCACTAAATTTGAATTGTATTTGTCATCTTCTTCTTCTTCTTCTTCCTATCTGTAGCATCTTATCCCCTCCGTCAAACTAACCGACGATGGAGAGATCCGGCTACGGCAGGGACGGCATCTTCCGGTCGCTTCGTCCGCCACTCATTCTCCCAAAGGACCCAAATCTATCCTTAGTCTCCTTCCTCTTTCTTAATTCTTCCTCGTACCCGACGAAGCCTGCCCTCATCGACGCCGATTCCGGCGACTCCCTCACCTTCTCTCAGCTCAAATCCACCGTTGCAAGACTCTCCCATGGATTTCTCCGTATGGGTATTCGTAAAAATGACGTTGTACTGATCTTCGCGCCGAATTCTTTCCAGTTCCCTCTCTGTTTCCTTGCCGTTACAGCCATCGGCGGCATCGCCACCACCGCGAATCCGCTTTACACAGTGCAAGAGCTTTCAAAGCAGATCAATAACTCGAAACCAAAGATCATTGTGTCTGTCCCCCAACTGTTTGATAAAATTAAGGGCTTCGATCTCCCTGTTGTGCTGCTTGGACCACGGGAATCCACTCAGGCTCATGGTATCGGATCGAGTCCAAAGGTTTCCAGTTTCCATGACGTGATTGAGCTATCTGGATCTGTCTCAGAATTTCCATTCGTGGACGTCAAACAATCCGACACGGCTGCTCTGTTATATTCTTCAGGTACTACAGGCACAAGCAAAGGTGTTGAATTAACTCATAGGAATTTCATTGCAGCTTCATTGATGATATCAATGGATCAAGAGCTAATGGGAGAGATGCACCACGTTTTCTTATGCTTTCTTCCAATGTTTCATGTATTTGGATTGGCCGTGATAACGTATTCTCAATTGCGGAAGGGAAATGCAATCATTTCCATGGAAAAATTCGAACTTGAAGCACTTCTCAAGAACATTGAGAAGTACAGAGTCACCAATTTGTGGGTTGTTCCTCCTGTTGTCTTGGCTCTTTCCAAACAAAGTACTGCCAGAAAGTATGATCTTTCCTCTTTGAAGTACATTGGTTCAGGGGCTGCACCACTTGGGAAAGAATTGATGGATGAATGTGGAAAAACTATCCCTAATGTTATGCTCTTACAGGTACTTTGATCATCTTGTTCTTGGTTTCAGTATTGAATCTGTTAGTACAAGAAAGATTCTCCTTGATCAATGTCACATGATTAGACCAATGTAGAGCCCACATTACTAAATTAGATAGTTCCCATGGATCTATTGTCATCATTACTGTAAGAAGGGTCATGTATTATTTCTTCAGGGATATGGTATGACTGAAACTTGTGGGATTATCTCTGTGGAAGACCCAAGATTTGGAAAACGAAACACTGGTTCGGCTGGAATGCTTGTCTCTGGAGTTGAAGCCCAAATAGTCAGTGTAGAAACTCAAAAACCATTGCCTCCTAATCAGTTAGGTGAAATATGGGTTCGAGGGCCTAACATGATGAGAGGTATCATTTCAATTATGTATAGTATCGATATTTCTTTATCTCCCGATTTTGGTTTTTAAAGTGTCTGTCTTTGGCAGATACAAAAAGAAAGTTATATGCTTTATCTTTCATTGATGAACACTAATGTAACACCCAGTTAACATTATATCTTAATGCAAATCTTCAAAATCGATAATGTTTCAGGTTATTTTAATAACCCTAAGGCGACGAAAGAGACAATTGATAAAAAGGGTTGGGTGCATACTGGTGATCTTGGCAACTTCGATGAGGATGGCAACCTTTACGTTGTTGATCGGATCAAAGAACTTATAAAATACAAAGGGTTTCAGGTAACTTTTTAGTTTCAAATTGTTTGAAAGCTCAATTGAACATTTTAATGGTTGAATTTCTTCTCTTTTATACCATCTTCCTCTAATTACCAATGGGAATAATGAACAAGATTAATGAATGGTGGATTTGATATTGATTGAACTTCGAAGGCAATGTAAAGAACAAATCTTTGATAGGCTGGAATGTGTTTTAATTCATACTAAGGTCAATTAATAAACCATGATTTATATGATCATACCGGTTTCATTTATCAATCAAGAGTATCTCTCTGTTTGATCCTATTTTTACCGACCCTTCTGGCTCAATGACTGATCTCTTCTGATTTACTAACAATTTTTCAGGTTGCTCCAGCAGAACTTGAAGGTCTTCTAGTATCTCACCCTGAGATATTAGATGCTGTCGTTATCCCGTAAGTCATGTTCATAATCAATCCCATCAGAATACTTTAATTTATTCGCAGAGATTACCGCTTCCATTGATTCATATATTGTGTAATGGGCATGTTCTAGGTTCCCTGATGAAGAAGCTGGTGAAGTTCCAGTAGCATATGTCGTCCGTGCACCTAATAGCTCATTGACAGAAGGAGAAATTCAAAATTTCATAGCTAAGCAGGTAAATTGTTTAAGTAACAGCAGCCTTTATTGAATTCCAAAAGCTTCTGAATTACAAGATAGAGCGATTTTCCAAAGTGTTGCTTACACTTTTTCCCCACAACCCTTTCTAAACCAAGAATGAACTTCCATAAACCCTAAAGATCTCTATTCTTGAATTGTTTCTAATCTTTGCCCCTTCTTGTTCTTGTTCTTGGATTGCTTGTTGTTAGTCTTGTATGGCTTTTGCTTACACATGTCTTATGATAAACTGATAAGAACCATCCCATAATAGGTCAAACCAATCCCGCAAAGACCAACGGATCTCATCCCCATGGCCTTATAAGGCATCATTTAGTCCCTTTTCTAAGGGATGTGGGATCCTAACAATACCCACCCGTTTAAGCATCGACATCCTCGTCGGCCCCAGGTCGCTCCTTTCGGGTCAGGCCAACGGTGTGGGCAGGCTCTGATACCAATTGATAAGAACCCATCCCATAATAGACCCAAACTAATACCGCAAAGACCCACGGATCTCATCCCCAAAAGCTAGCTTATGGGGTGAGGGTGTTCATGGCCTTATAAGGCATCACTTAGTCCCATTTCTAAGCGATGTGGGATCCTAACATAAACATATTCATAGAAGCAATCAGTTCATGAAGAAAAAAGTTGCAATTCTCATATTTGAGTAACAATTTACTTTGAATAAAAGTAAAGCCATGGCAAACATGTCTAAACTAAAGATTGTTTCCAATGCTGAATATCTTTTCTCTGCTACTAATGAAGGTTGCCCCTTTCAAGAGACTGCGGCGAGTCACCTTCATAAGCAGTGTCCCAAAATCAGTTTCTGGTAAAATATTGAGAAGAGAGCTGATTCAGCAAGTAAGATCCAAGATGTGAGATCTTCAAAGCACAACACAATATCAGGATTAAAAGCTAAAATGGAATAAAAGGGTACAGATATTGTATTCCATATTGTTCTTTCAAAGGGATGAAGGAATCATGAACTGTACTAATCATTGTAAAATGTTCATGTTGGGCAGTGGCTATATTATATCATCAAGTTGAGAATTTTATAATGTCATCTTTTCATCAACAGGGACAAAGGAATACCTAATAAAAGAGCCCACTTGGTTGGTGGCTGCTACATATTTTATCAATTAATTTCTCTTTCTGACATAGCTGAATAATAATATAATATTTTTAGTTGGTCAAACTAGTTCAGCTTTCAGACAACTCCATACTGATCCTGTAAGATTTTCATCTCTCATGGTCTCTAATAGTTGATTGAAAGTATAAACTTTTGACTATTGTAAGATCAAAGGCCTTATCTCTTCTTAAAGTTTCAAATTTTGCAGGTTCTGACTAAGGAACTATCAATGGAAGATCAAAAGATTGGTTCTTTCTCTCATTCCGACCAAGTTTTGTTCTTCATTTGTGTTCTAACAATTGTTCCTTTCCTCAGTTTAGCTCAGGTTGACACGTACGAATTCTCGCCTGATTACAATTGCTTAACCAACAGAGGCAATTTCACGGCCAACACCACATTTGCTACCAATTTGAATCGTCTTGTCTCGTCTTTATCTTCGCTTGTTTCAAGCCCTTTTGGCTTCTATAACATCTCTATTGGAAACCCATCTGAAGAAAGAGCAAATGCTATTGCTCTATGCAGAAGAGAAGTGAATAGAACAGAGTGTCTTAATTGTATCAAAACAGCAGCAAGAGATTTGATAGAGCAATGTCCAGAAAGAAAAGAAGCTGTTGTTTGGTACACACATTGTATGTTCCGTTACTCTAATAGATCAATCTTTGGAAGAACAGAAACAAGTCCAACACTTGCTTTTGTCAGTTCTGAAGACATACCAGGAAACAGAGTTCGGTTTGAAGATCTACGAAGACAATTATTAAACAGATTGAAAGACATTGCTGTGGCTAATGGGTCGAGGAGAAAATATGCACAGGGGAATGGTACGGCTGCACCAGGGTATCAAGGTTTCTATGGAACTACACAGTGTACACCAGATTTGTCAGAAAAGGACTGTAATGACTGTCTGGATTTTGGTTTTGAAAGTATTCCAAGTTGTTGTAATGGCAGTTTGGGTCTTAGGTGGTTTTGTCCCAGTTGTAACTTTAGGTTTGAGACATGGAGATTCTATGAACTAGAGGCTGATCTTGAGACTGATGCATCTACACCATCTCCAGCACCAGCTCCATCAAATGCCCCAACACCAAATCGAAATACGTCTAAGGAGAAAACAGGTACACATTTTGCATATTCATATGTCTGTAATTTCTATATTTCTATCAGCATACGCCTGCTCAGGGTTTGACTGGTGGAAACGCTGTCTTTGCGTTTGCGTTTGGCGGCGTTTCTGTCAGTGATTGACAGCGTTTTGTTTAGTTTTGTCTGAAACAGGTACACATTTTGCATTATCATATGTCTGTAATTTCTATATTTCTGTTAGCATTTGCGTGCTTTGTCTGTTCCTTTATCCATAATCCATGCTAGTTTTGGATTAATCCGACGAAATTGATTCTATCTAGTTCAACATTGTGTATGTTTATTTAGAGAACTTTTTGTTTGAGTTTAAAATTAGAGTTTAAGTTTTAATTTGGAATCAAATTTGAAGTTGTTTGTTTGATACTTTCAAAGTTAAAGTTTAGATCTAAATTTTAAATTTAGTTTTTTCATAAAAATTAGAGTTTGTGGTAAGATTTTTGTAAGAAAATTACCAGAATATACATTTTACATATAAATTATATTTATTAATCATTTTCATTAATTTCACTTAAAAAAATTATATAATGATTCTAATTATTATTATTATTATTATTTATAAGTTACATTTAAAATAATTTAATACTAATTATATTATATTATACAATTTAATAAAAATTATCAATATTGATATTTTTAAGGGTATTTTAGTAATTTACATATTTTGGACTCGAAATCTGAGTCGCTGAAAATTTCAGTATCCAAAATATTGCGACTCAAAGTTAGAGTCGAGACTTTGAGTTTGGATTTCAAAATAAAGTTGACCAAACGAACATAAAATCAAACTTTGAGTCTTAACTCCGACTCAAATTCTACAAAAGAATATGCCAATTGTCTTTCTTTTTATGCCCACATTTTTTGTTTTGCTTGATTATGCAAATAATTTTGTCTTTGCCAAGAAAAGCTTATAATCTATGGCATCCTTTTTGCAGGAAAGGGCATGATTGTCATTGCAATACTCATTCCAATAGCTTTTGTTATCTTAATCACAGCTTGCATTGGCTTCTTCTTGAAGAGGAAGAGAAGAAAATCAGGTAAACAATATTCTTTCTTGACTTAAATGATAATTTGGCTAATTTTAGTTTGATTATAATCTTATGTTCTTTATTTAAATATTTAGTGTTCATCAAATCTCCATAATCTCTGAAACAGATACGGATGATGAGCTTTCGAAAACACAGTCACTGCTACTTGATTTTGGTATCTTAAAGGCTGCAACCAATAACTTTTCTTCTGATAATGAACTTGGACGCGGCGGATTTGGCGCAGTTTATAGGGTATGTATGTATGTATGTGTGTATGTATGTATGTATATATGTATGTATGTTCGTTCTTTGGCGAGCCTTTACTGAATAGTTCATATGTTGAATCTGTCTTCAGGGAGTTCTTAGTAATGGACAAGAAGTGGCAGTGAAAAGGTTGTCAGGAAATTCGGGACAAGGAGACAATGAATTCAAGAACGAAGTTTTGTTAGTTGCAAATCTTCAACATCGAAATTTGGTTAAACTTTTAGGTTTTTGCTTAGAAGGACAAGAAAGAATTCTTGTATATGAGTTCATCAAGAATTCAAGCCTTGATCATTTCTTATTCGGTAAGAAGAAATATGTCAATTGATTGCATAATATGAACATGAAATTTGATCCTTTTAAATTTCTTCAGATTCAGAGAAACGTCGACTATTGGATTGGGAATTACGGTACAAAGTGATCGAAGGCGTTGCTCGAGGACTTGTTTATCTTCACGAAGATTCACGATATCGTATAATTCATCGTGATCTTAAGGCTAGCAATATTTTGTTGGCTGATGATATGAATCCGAAAATTGCAGATTTTGGATTGGCCAAATTGTTTGAGACAAATCAAACCACACATAGATTTACAAACAGAATTGCAGGAACTTAGTAAGTACTTATTTCCCTAATCAATTTTGGATCAAAGGATTTCGATTTTATACGACCCTCGATTTTCATTTTGTAGCGGATATATGGCTCCAGAATATGCAATGCGCGGACAATTTTCAGTCAAAACTGACGTCTTTAGCTTCGGGATATTAGTTCTTGAGATCATTAGCGGCAAGAGAAATAACGAGTCTACCGACGATGAATATGCTGAGGATCTCCTTACTTATGTGAGTATACAACTAACTAACTAACTAACCCCCTTTGCGTTTAACTAACTAACTAACTAAACGATGAGATGAGTATTAGGAATCTCACACTAAAAATAGTAAAAAAAAACTATGTGGGATAAAAGGTACGTATCAAATATGGGTTTGGGTCTAACTAACTAAACCCTTTGCTCATTACGTTTATTTATAAACGATGAGATGAGTATTAGGAATCTCACATTAAAAATAGTAAAAAAGACTATGTGGGATAAAAGGTACGTGCCAAATATGGGTTTGGGCCTAACTAACTAAACCCTTTGCCCATTGCGTTTATTATAAACGATGAGATGAGTACTAGGAATCTCACATTAAAAATAGTAAAAAAACTACGTGGGATAAAAGGTACTTGTCAGATATGGTTTGGGCCTAACTATTGTCAAAAGTTAGTTAGAGTTTAGATTTGTCTCATATCATATATAGGATTCTTTAGTTTAGTTTCTATCCGATGTGGGACAACACAATATAACACTTTCTTCACGTCATACCCGGTCCTAAAGTATGGACATATCAATCAGAGTCTAACATCTCTGTATTCAAATCGGGATGAAATAGAATCTCATACCATGTAATATAAGTTTAGACCTATCTAATTCCAAAAGTTCGCTCAAGAGTTTAAGTTTGTTTAGTAGCATATATAGAAATTCATAGTTGATATTCTAGCCAATTTGAAGTAACACAACATAACAGTACGAGTGAATCACTTAATTACCGAAAAATAAGTAATATTCAAATGGGGACGAATCAGGGTCTGATACCATGTCAAATATGCCAAATATGGTTTACATTTAAACTCTTGATCTAGCTTTTGGATTAGTTAGGTCCAACCCCATATTCGACAATTCCAAAACTAGGTTAAGATTTTAAAGTTTGTCCAATATAACAGTATGATTTTAGGTTAAAATTAATGTCTTAAACGATGTGAGACAACACAATATAACAGTACGAGTGAATCCATTAATTACTGATCAGTTTGAGATGAAACCTCGTATAACTAATCAAACGATGGCATCTACTTATTCGTCTCGGATTTTTAAATGAATCGAATATAGATATGGAGAAATTGGAGGGAAGATAGGGTGTTAAGCATAATCGACGAGAGCTTAACGACAGGTTCAAGAAACGAAATCTTGAGATGCATACACATTGGTTTGCTCTGTGTTCAAGAGAATGCTATGAACAGACCGAACATGGTGACCGTTGTAATGATGCTTAGCAGTTTATCTTTCGTTCTTCCATTGCCTACACAACCTGCTTTTGTCCTTGAAACTGCTGTCCGATTGAATGATTCCAATGCATCCAGAAGTGAAGCCTTGCCATTGTCCGTTAACGATGCAACGTTTACGGAGTTATCCCCACGTTAGCATATCCTCTTCTATTCCTCCGTTTCTCCGTTATCTTTAACAGATTACTTTGTTTAGACCGTTGGGGAATGAATGTACTTATTCATGATTTATAATATTTTTCATTCTAATTTCATTTTATAACGTATATATTATAAACTATATACAAAGTAAAATCTAATTACATACCAAATAATTTTAATTTAATTGAATCTAAAAAAATTAAAATTGTCTAAATATTAAAATCAAAATGTTTTAAATGAGGTAAAATAATCTAATATCGAAAAAACTCAATACTTTTAAAAAAAATATTTTCAAATAATGATATGCCATAATTCTATGATATATCAAATAAAAGTGGATGTAAGTATATTCAAAAATCAATTAAATAATTTAAAATGTCTACTCTATAATTGATATTCTAACTAATGAATTAATATAACAATGTATGATCTTTGTGTTGAACCGTGTTCCAAATCCACAAACGTCGTTCATGGACTTAAGACCAATCCATGCAAAGTGTCAAATCGTTATTTAATTTTTTTAATGGGAATAATAAATTTAAGAATAAAATTAATCCATATTTAGTATATAATCATGGTAATCAAAATCTGAAATTAGAATATTGATATACATATTGAAAAAAATAAACATTTAAAAATACATAAATAGATTTTCTATTTTTGGATAATAAAGAAATTATTATTGGTTGGGTCACAAAAATATAAAAAGAAAAAAGAAAATATGAAAAATAGGAGTTACAAAAGGACCACACGAGTCAATGTGGCGGCCAAAGGCGACGATCGTTTAAGTATAGTCCAATTCCACCATCTATTAATTAAATACAATAAGGTTTTTATTTAATATATTTTCTATCTTATTATTCTCATAACCTCTCCACTTGCTTACGTATACTTTTCAAAATCATAACTATTTTATTCAACGATTACAACTTTAAGACCAATAATGTCACTCTTCGCTAATAGTTAGTACTTTAATAATTCAATTTCAATCGCTAAATTCCAAATTTAAAACAAACCACTCATCTTGTTTTAACTTGATTCCAATTGAATATACTATTTTTAAATTATTTTGTTGCGTTAACATATAATCATGACTTTATATATACATATATATATATATATGGTAGAATATTAAAATTTTAGCTTAATTATCAAAATTTGTTTATTATCATTCGAAATCCAAATTTAAACGGAAAAGATATATTATGTGATATTGATTAAGATATAAAATATTGAATTTATATATAGTATTACATTTGAAAAAACTTTTTACCTAATTTATAATATTAAAAGAAACAAAAAATGACATAATTTAAATGCGAGTATAATGTATTATGAGGTCTAAGTTGTCAACCTCCAAAACATCAAATCTTTTGACTGTACAACAGCGACCATACCACCTTCTCACATTCTCTTGTTCCCTTTTCTATCCCTTGGATTTTTATTTTCATTATCATTTACTTTTTCTTTTCCAATTTCTTTCTAAAATTTTGCTTTTTTTTGTTAATCGTTCTTGAGTATCATCTCCTCGTTTTAATCTGCAAAAACCTTGAAATGGGTGTTCTGCAAATCATTCGAAGAATGAGGAATTATGAAAAAAATCCAGTTTTTTTTCTCTTCGTCATCTTCTTCTGTCTTCAATCTGTCGCCATGGCTGCAAACACAGTCACAAGAGGTGAGTTTTTGAGAGATGGTAATAATCATAAACCTCTTGTCTCTCCCGACAACATCTTCGAACTCGGATTCTTCAGCGTTGGAAATTCTACCTTTCGTTATCTTGGGATTCGGTACGGAAACATCGAAGATAAAGCCGTTGTGTGGATGGCGAACAGAGCAAAACCTATCTCAGACAAATCTGGAGTTCTAACGGTCGGAAACGATGGAAATCTTGTTTTATCAGATGGAAACAACGACGTCGTTTGGTCTTCAGATGTGAAAATTAACTCAATCAACAACACAGAAGCAGTTCTTCAAGACTCTGGGAACTTTGTTTTGTCTGAGAAAAACACAAGCAAGATTTACTGGCAAAGTTTTGATAACCCTACTGATACTTTCTTACCACAGATGAGAGTTAGAGTGAATCCAAGGAACGGAGAAAATCGGCCATTCATCTCATGGAAATCTGCAGATGATCCTTCACCAGGGAACTATACAATGGGTGTAGATCCTTCAGGAGCACCACAGATTGTAATTTGGGAAGGAAATAAAACAAGAAAATGGAGAAGTGGGCAATGGAATTCAGCGATATTCACAGGGATACCAACTATGTTAACGTCCACTAATTATCTTTATGGGTTTAAGCTTTCGTCTCCTCCTGATAAAGACGGTAGCGTGTACTTCACGTATGTTCCTTCCGATCCTTCTGTCTTATTGAGATTTAGGGTTCTTCCTAATGGGACTGAAGAAGAGTTAAGATGGGATGAATCCACGAAGAAATGGAGTATTTTTCAGTCAGAGCCTGATACTGAATGTGATAAATATAACCGATGTGGGAATTTCGCAATCTGTGATATGAACAATTCTGATATATGCAGATGTATCGAAGGGTATGAACGAGTGTCTCCTGGAAATTGGAGTAAAGGGTGTAAAAGAAGAAGAGAGTTAAAGTGTAAAACGAACAACTCTAATGTCGATGAAGATCTGAAAGATGAGTTTTTTACTTTGAAGTCTATTAAATTACCGGATTTTGAGACAGTTTTACCAACCCTAGATTCAGACAAATGCAAAGAGAAATGTCTGGAGAATTGTTCATGCAATGCATATGTTTTCGTTAGTGGAATCGGCTGTATGATTTGGGAAAATGACTTGATCGATTTACAGCAATTTACAGTCGGTGGAACATCGCTTCATATCCGCCTCGATCAATCTGAATTAGGTTAAAAGTCTTTAACTTTACATCAAGATCATACTTTTTTCTTACGAAACTAAAGATTGTTTCTTTATTGTTCATAGGGAAGAAAAAAGTATCCGATGTTGTAATAATCATTCCAGTTGTGGTCGGAACGATCTTACTTGGCGGATTTATTCTGTTTCTCAGTAGATTCAAGAGAAGAAAAGGTAGGTATATTAACAGATACATACACCAAGATTCTCTTATATATATATATGATTATGATCATCGTGATTGGATTTTGTGCAGATACAACTGCAACAGCTTGTTGTAAAAGAAACGATGTATCAGTGGTTGATGTAACGAAGAGCAAAGAATCATCGGCGGCGTTTTCAGGATCAGTTGATATAGTGATAGAAGGAAAACCGATGAACACATCTGAATTACCCATTTTCAGTTTAAGTACCATTGCTACAGCTACGGACAATTTCTGTCAGAAGAATGAACTCGGTAGAGGTGGATTCGGACCCGTTTACAAGGTAATTACCCTCTTAAACCCAGGTTTCTGTCTCAAAATTTAGGGGTTTTTAGGTATCTGAAACTAGGGTGGGCAATCCGGGTTTCTAGGATTCGGTCTGGGTTTGGGTTCATTGGTTTCTGTCTGGGTTCGGATTCCTCCATTATAAAAAATTGAAACCGAATTTAACCCATTTGTTTTTCAGTCTGGGTTCTTCGGGTTTCGGTCTAACTTCGCGTTGTTCGGGTTTTGAAACATGGAATCCAAAAACCCAAATTGTGTTTGGGTTATTTAGATATGTCGGGTAATTCGGGGGTTTTCGGGTTTTTTGTATTATTTAGGTACGAGTAATTTCGGGTTTTATAACGGGTTTTACGGGTTTTATGGCTTCTTTGTGAATTTTTTGGGTAATTTCAAATTTAACATAAAAAAATTCAAGAAAATACAAAGTAAAAAATCTATAAACAATGCCAAGTAAAAACTTTTTAGGAAAATTTTTAGGAGGTATCGACGACGTGTGTGCGAGTGAGAGAGGGTGTGCGAGTGAGAGAGGATGTGCATTAGATTTAGGGTTTTTTCTTTCTTTTTTTTGGGTTGTTTGGGTTCCTCGGGTTATTCCGAACCGACCCGAACCCAAATGATTTTTTTTATATTGAACTCATTTAGGTTTTCTGTATAACCCATATATCTCATGAGTTGGATTATTCGATCCGGGTCGATCCGGATAACTCGAAATGCCCATCCGATCTGAAACATGTTTTGATTTGTCAGGGAGTGCTTCAAGATGGACAAGAAATAGCTGTAAAGAGATTATCAGTAAAATCAGGTCAAGGAGTTGAAGAATTCAAGAATGAGATTATTCTGATAGCCAAATTACAACATAGGAATCTTGTGAGGCTATTAGGATGTTGCTTTGAAGGCGAAGAGAAAATGCTTATTTATGAGTATATGCCTAACAAAAGTCTTGATTTCTTCCTCTTTGGTATGATCTTTCAATCCAAATCATTCAAATTTCATCATCAATTTTAAAAGTTTAAGGCTTTTTTTATCTGAAGATATATATACATCTTTTGCAGTTGAATCCAAACGCGAGTTGTTGAATTGGAAATTACGATTCGCAATTATTGAAGGGATAGCAAGAGGATTGCTTTATTTACATAGAGATTCAAGACTCAGAATCATTCATAGAGATATGAAAGCAAGTAATGTTTTGTTAGATGCGGAGATGAACCCTAAAATTTCAGACTTTGGCATGGCGAGAATATTCGGTGGGAATCAAAACGAAGCGAATACAGTTCGCGTCGTGGGCACGTAGTAAGTACAATAAAGAATCTAAATTTATAAAAAAGTTTGAATTTTTTTGAATTTTTAACTGAAATTTTGTTACTTGTTGTGCAATCAAGTGGGTATATGTCACCAGAATATGCAATGGAGGGATTGTTTTCAGTGAAATCAGATGTTTACAGCTTTGGGGTATTGTTACTTGAGATTGTAAGTGGGAAGAGAAACACAAGTCTTCGGTCATCAGAACATGGAAGTCTGATCAACTATGTAAGTAATAAATCAGATGAATAGGAAAGAGAAATAGGTAGGGGTCGACATTTCGGTTCGGTTATATAAAATCAAATCAAACCGAATCGAATTATGGTCATTCGATTCGGTTCGGTTATAGATAAAATAACTGATCGGGTATGAAAGTTAAAAAAACCGAATGGATTCAGCTCTGTTCGGTTATTAACCGAATAACCGTGGATAAACGATTGATTATATAAAAATATATAGATAAATGATATTTATCAAATGAATATTTATCTAATATAATTAATAATTACATTTAAATATTATATTATATTATATTTTGTAAAATATATAAATTATTTGAAATATTCAGAATATTATCATTTATTTTGAATTTTATATGATAAAATAATGGGTAAAATCGAAATAATCGGATAATAACCGAACAAGTTCGAGTTTTACTTTGGTTACAATATTTTATTGATATAACCAAACCGAACCGATTTAAATTCAGTTATTGTTTGGTTATTGCTTTTTAAACCCCGAATAATCCGTACCAATTATATTCGAACCGAAACCCGAAATAAGCAGACCTAGGAATAGGTAAGAAAATAATGAAGTAATAATGAAAAGGGTGATTGGAAATGGCAGGCATGGTATCTATGGAGCCATGGAAGAGCAGAAGAATTTGTGGATCCATTGATAAGAGAATCAAAATGGAAAGAAGAAGCAGTGAGATGTATACAAATAGCAATGTTATGTGTTCAAGATTCAGCAGTGGAAAGACCAAACATGGCTTCAGTTGTGTTAATGTTAGAAAGTGAAACAGCAACACTTGCTTTGCCAAGACAACCTACATTTGCTTCAAGAAGAAGTTCCATTGATGTTAATTTTGTTCTTGATTCTACTCAATATGTTGCTTCTTCTAATGAAATTACTTCCACTGTTGTTCTTGGACGATAATACATCAAGCCTTTTTTTCTTTTTTTTATTAGAGATTTTGTGTGTATAAACAAAGATGAGATTTGTTTTTATAATATTTTCTTTTTGTTTATAATGAGTAGTATATCAAGATGTATTATGGAGTATGTACAAAACTTAGTGATTGTTAAAAAAAAGTGTATACAATGAGTTTGAATGAATTTGATTGGATTCATAGTTATTTCGTTAACAAAACAAATTGGTTTAGTTTAATTTTTTTTTAACGAGATGATTCAATTTTATAACATTTTCTAAATGAATTAGAACTTCTCAATTCAGTTTAATTCATAGATTTATTAGATACATCATTTAATTTAGGAAAAATAGTCTATTCCCCTTGAAAATCATGTTTTAATCTTATTCCTCCTCGATTTTGACCATCATCTTATTTCCCTTCGATTTTCAGTTTTCATCCTATTCCCCCCTTGAAAATCATGTTTTAGTCATAGTCCCCTCGATTTTGACATCATCCTATTCCCCTCTCAATTATCAAAAATCTGCCTAAAATCCCATCCGATTTTGATCCAATTTTGACCTAATTTTGATTTTAATTTTGACCCAATTTTGACCCAATTTTGATTTTAATTTTGATTTTGACTTTGATTTTAATTATAATTTTGATTTTCATTTTAATTTTGATTTTGATTTTAATTTTGATTTTAATTTTAATTTTAATAAATCAAGTTAATTATTCAATTTAATCGACTTACTTGATTTGATTTCGAATAAAATTAAGTACGATTTTTTACTTGAAACCAATTTTAACCCAAAATCGAATCCAATTTTGACTCAATTTTAACCCAAAACCGATCCAATTTTGACCTAAATTAAGATATCAATTTTGATTCAGTTTAATCCTAAATTTTTACTTAATTTTGACCCGATAAAATTTAGTACGATTTTTACTTAATCCGTAATTTTGATCCAATTTTTATTTTAATTTGATTTTGATTATTATTTTAATTTTGACCCAATTTGTACTTAATTTTGACCCAATTTGTACTTAATATTAACCCAAAATTTTACTTAATTTTAACCCAAAATCGACCCTAATTTTGACTCAATTTTAACCCAAAACCGATCCAATTTTAACCCAAATTATGATCTCAATTTTGACTCGATTTAATCAGAATTAAGTATAAGTTGAAAATCTGATTTAATCCGAATTAATTATAAATTGAAAATTCAATTTAATCCAAATTAAGTATAAATTGGGATGAGTCAAAATCAAAATTGAGTCAAAATTGAGTCATATTTGGATCAAAATTAAAATTAAAATTTGGTCAAAATTAAAATCAATTTTGACATAGTTTTGACTCAATTTTGACTCGATTTAATCCCAATTTATACTTAATTTTGACCAAAATTTGTACTTAATTTTAACTCGAATTTTACAATAAATCAATTTTCAATTTAAACTCGAATTTTACAATAAATCAATTTAATTATTCAATTTAATCAACTTACTTGATTTAATTGATTTCAAATAAAATTAAATACGGTTTTTTACTTGAAACCAATTTTAACCCAAAATCAATTCGGATTAAATCGAGTCAAAATTGAGATAATAATTTGGGTTAAAATTAGATCAGTTTTGGGTTAAAATTCAGTCAAAATTGGGATCGACTTTGGGTTAAAATTAAGTAAAATTTTGGGTTAAAATTAGTTACGAATTGGATTAAAATTAAGTAAAATTGAGTCAAAATTGGGGTCGATTTTGGATTAAAATTACGGATTAAGTAAAAACCGTACTTAATTTTATCGGATCAAAATTAAGTAAAAATTTAGGATTAAATTGAGTCAAAATTGATATCTTAATTTGGGTCAAAATTGGATCGGTTTTGGGTTAAAATTGAGTCAAAATTGGATTCGATTTTGGGTTAAAATTGGTTTCAAGTAAAAAATCGTACTTAATTTTATTCGAAATCAAATCAAGTAAGTCGATTAAATTGAATAATTAACTTGATTTATTAAAATTAAAATTAAAATTAAAATTAAAATGAAAATCAAAATTATAATCAAAATCAAAATTAAAATCAAAATCAAAATCAAAATTAATATTAAAATCAAAATTGGGTCAAAATTAAAATCAAAATTGGATCAAAATTAAAATCAAAATTGGGTCAAAATCGGAAGGGGTTTTAGGCATATTTTTAATAATTGAGGGGAGAATAGGATGAGGTCAAAATCGAAGGGAATATGACTAAAATATCATTTTCAAATGGGGAATAAGATGAAAACTAAAAATCGAGGGGAATAGAATGAAGATCAAAATCGAAAAGAAAATAAGACTAAAATATGATTTTAAAGGAAAGAATATGCAGTTTTTCCTTTAATTTATAAAAATTTTAAATATCTAGATAATCAAATTAAATAAAACATCTGAAATATAAAAATATTAATTTGAATATATTACCCAATATCAAAATATTAAAACAAATTATCAAATAAAATATGAAAAACATAAATATTTTAAATTTTTTACTCCATCCCAAATTACTTCCGCATCTTTTTAAATTTTGTTTTGTTTTACAAATTACAACAAAAACAATTATATTATATTATTATTATATAAATAATTTATTATTTATTTTGTTTCAATTTATAAAACCAATTTGTCTAAATTGTAATTTGTTTTCGGTTTGACTTATTTCTAAATAAACTAATAATAACCAGCTCAATTCGTTAAAATATGTATAATATTAACGAATATCCAGAATCTAATTTATTTATTAGGTATTTAATTTTACTATTTATATTTAATTCGTAACGTTTGAATATCCATTTAAAAAAACATTTTAACAAATATACTGACCACTTCACCGTCAGGGTTTCTAGAAGTGGTTTTTTCTGTTATGCCCAGAATGCCCTCGTCCATGAAAATAGAAGGGTAATATCGTCATTGCAAAGGTTCTAGCCATGGCGAAAAAAGCTTCACGGTTCACGAGTCTGTAGGGGTTCATTTCGAAAACGGAAAAGGCAAAGCCTTTGAGCAAAAGAGCTTCTAAAGGAATCTGATAAACCTCTCTCTCTCTCTCTCTCGCTAGAGGAAGTGGTCATGGCGTCGGAGTTGCCAGACGATTTCAGATGTCCGATCTCTCTGGAGATTATGTCGGACCCGGTTATTCTACAGTCGGGTCATACCTTCGACCGGGTTTCAATCCAACGGTGGCTCGATTCCGGCAAACGGACTTGTCCCATCAGCAAGATTCCATTGCCGGAAAACCCTGATTTGATTCCCAACCACGCTCTCCGGAGCTTAATTTCAAACTATGCCCTCGTCTCTCCTCAGAAGTCATGTCTTAGGACCGACGATGAACAGCCCCAGGCTTTAATCTGTGCCCTCGTCTCTCGATCCTCGTCTCCTGCTCTGAAGCTCAAGTCCCTGAGTCTCCTCGTTCGGGTTACAAAACGCGACTCTTCGCTGCGGCGGAGGGTCACTGAGTCAGGCGCCGTACCGGCGGTTCTGGACTGTGTCGACTCGGGAAACTTCTGTTTGCAAGAAAAGGCGCTTTCTTTGCTTCTTAATCTCAGTCTCGAAGATGAAAACAAAGTGGGTTTGGTTGCCGATGGAGTAGTGAGGCGGATCGTGCGCGTCTTACGGGTCGGGTCGCCCGATTGTAGAGCGGTTGCTGCTACTCTGCTGACGAGTTTGGCAGTGGTGGAAGTGAATAAAGCCACAATCGGGTCGTATCCTGATGCAATTCCCGCCCTGGTGTCTCTTCTTCGTAATGGTAATGACCGAGAAAGAAAGGAAGCTGCGACGGCTCTGTACGCTCTCTGTTCATTTCCTGATAACCGGAAACGTATTGTGGATTGTGGGTCGATACCGGTTTTGGTTCAGGCGGTGGAGTCAGGGCTGGAGAGGGCAGTGGAAGTGTTGGGCCTTCTGGTGAAATGCAGAGGAGGAAGAGATGAAATGATGAAAGCAAATGGGTGTGTTAAGGTTTTAGTTAAAGTATTGGGAAATGGAAGCTCCAAGGGAATACAATATGCTCTGTTTATACTGAATTGTTTGTGTTGTAGTAGTCGAGAATTTCTGAATGAAGTTAGGAGAGAAGGGGTTATGGAGATATGTTTGAATCTAATGGAAGATGAGGGTGAAAAACTCAGAAGGAATGCTGCTATTTTAGTTCGAACTTTGATGGAAAATTCAATGATTACTTGATTGGAAATGTTGGGTTTGGAATTAGAGCTAAAAAGAATCAGTTTTTGCAATGGTAATTGGGTGAATCTGGATATGGAGGTGAGTTGCTTCTCTTTTAGTTCATGTACAAAAGAAAAAGGCCTAGGTTTTTGACGAAGCAAAAGCTTTCGTTTTTGTGATTTTGTACATTAAAATAAAGGATCATACAAAATGCATTGTTGTCTTCTGTTTCCGTAGATGGCTTAGCTGCAAAAGGGCTTCAAAATGATCATTTTCTAGTATTGTAATTTGTTCGATGTTAATCAAAGCATTTCCATTTTTTGAAGCATTTATCATTTCTATGTCCATTTTCATCTTTCTCTAAGATGCGTGCTTTACATGAGTATTCTTCAGTATACATTATAAAGAAAGTTTTGATCTTTCACATTGTTAGGATCCCACATCGCTTAGAAATGGGACTAAGTGATGCTTTGTAAGGTCATGAGCATCCTCACCCCATAAGCTAGCTTTTGGGATGAGATCTGTGGGCCTTTACAGGGTTTAGGTCTATTATAGGATGGATTCTTATCAATTGGTATCAGAACATTATAATGAACCCTTAAATGGGTGGGTATTGTTAGGATCCCACATCGAGCCTTATAAGGCAATGGGCACCATCATGTAGCTTTACATGAGTATTCTTCAGTATATATTATAAAGAAAGTTTTGATCTTTTACATCACCCAAAGATGTTCTGTAGATTCCATGGCAGGATGCAGAGCTCCCGTGATGGCAAAGGATGGTCTCGGTATTGCAATGCACGTTAAATTGCGTTTTTAGCTGATTCAGGTGAATATACAATACTCTTATCGATAGTATTTACCTTTTGCTTTGTCATTTGTCGATAGATTGATATAATCGATTGCTTACACGGATGTTTTGAACGATCTTAATTGGTTATTGAGTGGATTATTCTTATAGTAAGACTTAGATTAGTGATATATGTCAAAGACGTTAGTTATTTCGTAGGACGGGTCTAAGTTCGGTTCCTTGTAAGTTTGGTGAAGCTTTCATTTTCATAATAACTTTAGTTGTCCATTTTTGTTCTCTCGTGTTGATAATGACATTATCGTCTTCTCGCTTGAAACTTTTTGAATTTCGACTTTGTATGATTTTTTACCAACCGTAGCTATCTTTTTATTTGACTAAAGATGATTGCTTTTTTGTTGATTTTGGTTCTGTTTTGTGGAGTCGCAGTCAAAGGTAAACGCGGTGACTGCATTTTGTGGCGATTCTGGACGACATGAAAACCGAAACACATATTTTAAAATTCTGAAATTATGTTGCGTTACGTTTGCGTTTTGGTGTGTTTTGAATAAAATTATCAAAATACCCTCGTGTGTTTCATTTATCTCTTCTATCTTACTATTATAATTTATATTAATCGTAAATATATATATATATATATATGCATATTAGGGGTAGGCAAATAGCAAATATCCGTAAATATTCGACTATTTGTATTCGTATTCGTTGAATATTCAATTTTAATATTCGTATTCGTATTCGTAAATACAGATATTCGTAAATACGAATATTCGCAAATATTCGGATATTCGATGGATATTCGTATCCGTAATAAAAACAAATTAAAAAAACTAATAAAAAATTTCTAAAGAATTTACATTTTAGTCCTTAAAACTTTTATAATTTACATTTTAGTCTTTAAATTTTAAATATAATAACTATTTCTTTATATATTTTATATTTGATCTGAAAATCAATTATAATAATGTTTTTTATTTATAATTTGATCCTCAAAATTAATTTATTATATATATTTCTATATATTAATAAATTATCTATTTAGTATTTACGGATACGAATACTTACGAATAATTGACTATATTATTTGCATTTGTATTTGTATTTGTCGAATATGGATCGAATACGGTTCGAATACGAATCGGATACGAATACTTCGGATATTTTGCCCAGTCCTAATGCATATATATGTATATGTATTATATGTTTAAATATTTTTACAATTTTTAAATTTATTTCAAATATTTGAAAATTATAATTAAAAAGTATACACTAAACAAAAGAAAATAAATTATTGTCTTGATAATTGTCTATTTTGGTAATTTTGTTCAAAATGCAATTGCAATAGTTTTCTACCATTTGCTTCTTAGTCACAATCGTCCGCAAACGCAATGATTCCACCATTCAGACAAAATGAAACAAAACACCACCGATGGTTGACAGAAACACCCCCAAACGCAAGCGCAAACGTTGCATTTCCATCGGTCAAACCTTTGCCCTTTGTTGTTCTTGAATGATATGATTATGCCTTGATTTGGTCATAAATGCACCCTTATACGGGTTTTGATTCGAGCTTTTCGGGTTTTGGCTCGGTTGAATAGCCACCAGCTTCAAAGCCCAACGAAAGTTTGACGTATTTATTCGTGTAGATGATAATTGGAACTGAATCGAACTCAAATGTAGTTTTAGCATAATACATCATTTTCAATCACTCCAAGACATAATGGAAGGTTCTATTATAAGGTTACACAAAATGGAAGGTTCCAGAAATCAGAAGTGTTCATCTGAGCAGCGATCGGAAACGTATTTGAAATGGGCATCAGACAGAATCCTCGGCTTCGTAGATCTTCTTGTCTTTGATGTTCTTGATTTCCAGGTTTGTCTGAACTCTGCTTTTATACCATTAAAACACCATTAAAGGATTTGTTTTTTTTCTTAAAGCAAAAGGACAAAACATGAACTACTTTTGTTATAGTTGAAGTACCTGTTGCTTCTGTTGAACCACAGACGATGATGTTCCTGATTTCATTTTTGGATTGCTTAAAACCTTTTGGAATAGAAAGAAAAAAAAATGTGTTAGGGTTTGATGAATTGCAAATCAATGGCATTTTTATTCATCTTTAGATCTTACTGTGACTTGTTCATGTAGAAACTTGATGTATTCAATGGCATCATGAAGTACAGATGCAGTGTCTGTCTGTAGAAAGATTAAACTATTTGAGTACTTAATCAGTTTATGAGGTAAAGTTTTCATTTTTATCTGAAAATTTTTACCTTTCCAAATGGTGAAACCAATTGTTGAAGTGCTGTGATTCGATCCCCGAGCTTCTCTTTACGAACCTGAGTTTCAATATATATTCGAATTCGATTGATTCGTGAAATCTTTTTGCATTGAAAACAGCTTAAGTTTAAGGTAAAAACCAAAAGTAGAAATCTTTGAACTGACTTTAAAGCTTGGCAATGGTGATGGTGTTTCTATTTTTAGCCTTTTCAATCGTGGCGATTCATCGTCTAAATCTTCAATCTTTTCATCATTTCTCTGAAACCCACGAATAAAAACATCAACTTAACATAACCCGATTCGTAAATTTTAAAAAAGATTAATGGGTTTCATGTATACATTCGAAGCAAAGTTCTTGGAAGATCGATGTTCAGCCTCGGACTTGGCCTTGGTGTTGATAGAATGAAAGATAGATACATTTCCTGAATCGTTGAAAAGAATGTCCTCCAAGAAAGCCAAACTGGCCATTAACTCAGGCTTTGCATCGTTAATTGGCGAATCTAAGATTGGATCCGTTCTTGGCCACGAGCTCGATAATTGTTCGTGAGGATCCAGCAAGCCTTCGAAGAAATTATTTGGTTCGTGGCTGATGAAACAAATAAAGGAATTAAGAAAATTTGTGTTAGTATTGATTTAATCTAAAAATTAGTTTTAAAAGTTTAGTGTTGTTTAAAATCATATATAAAAGATTATTATTCGGGTTTTCACGGATGTGAAATAATCTAATATAATTGTTATATTATGTTGATTCATATCGATCAAAACATGAATTATAAATTCTTATTTATACTAATGGAAATAACTAAATTTTACATTTAGGTTTAGATTTAGTATGATCGAAAGCTATATTCGATAATAACACATCCCTCATGTCCAATCTTTTATTGGAAGGTGTGTATTACAATCAAAAATCTAACATTAAAATCTTCAAATTATGAGAAATGATACATTAATATCATGTCGAATGAGTTTACATCTAACTTAATAAAAAATAATGATTTAAAAACTAAAAATTATCCAAGATCATAAAAATTTATTTCGTCTCGTTCTACACACCAACAGAGTCTATCAGTATGGTCAGACAATATTGATGGATAAAACGAGTTGAAATGGATTATATTTTAGTTAACGTAACAAACTATAATAAAAGAATTTCGATCCCCACATGAAACAAATATACACATCGACTTACAAAATTGATTGGTTCCAATCCATGGTCGATATTGCGGGTGAAGATAATTCGAAAGCCGAAACTTGTGAGATTGGATCATGATTCAAATCGTTTTTAGTGTCGTCATAAAGATCGAAGTTTTGCCATCCAAATCTCCCAACATCGAGGTTAATCTCAGCGGAACGTGGAAGCGAGCAAGTAGAAAACATGGTGGTGGAAGAGTTCCACCAATTTCCGGCACAAATTCCGGCCGTCTCAAACTCTTCCGACATGTCTAGTTCCACTACGTGTACGGACGTACCTTTTATTTTGGACAGACTTTGAAAATTTGAGATGAATGATTGCATTGCATGGGATATGCGAAGGAAGGGTGTATTTATATGTGGTTAGGGATGATGTTATTATCACAACATATTTAAAATGGAATTACATTTTTTAAAATTTTGTCCATGAAATTATATTCTTTTATTGTTATAAACAAAAAAGAATATATGATATTGTGAAAAAGCAGGAGCTTTATCTTTCTTACGTAATAATAAAAAAATGTCACGTAGAGCTAATGACAATATTTTAATAGTTGATATTTTGGTTGGAAAGTTTTCAACCATACCAAATTTCCAAACATTTTTTATATATAAAAAAAAGTTATAAACTCTACAAACTAATATTAAATATAAATTAATGATACAAATATTCTATTCAAATTCCAGTAATTCTAATTGGAATTCGAGTCAAATGGATGGAGATCCTAAATATCCATAAAATTATTTTATTAAAAACATAAAACATATATAATTGTTTTTTCTTATAATCATAATTATTGAATTACAATTAATAAAACGTTCTATTTACCATTCTTAGACTGATTATATTTTTTCTTTTCATCTATATCTTAACATTGTATTTTAATATTAAGAGAAAAATATTGTCAAACCTAAATTCTCTATATAACACGTATATATATATAGATACACATATATAGACATATATATATATATATAGTTTAATTGCTCATCCGAAGTCTTTTGGGTTTTTAGGGTTTGTCTTGTTTTGCTTTAGAAAGGTTCCCTTATTTTTTAAATATAAACATTGTGTATGTCATATAGTTTGACTCCTAAACCATAACCCAACAAATTATATTAGTTGAATGATTCGTTTACGTCGTCTAATCATATATTATATTTAATCAGTAGTCTATCAAGTCAATTATATTGAGTCAATTGATTTAATACATATTTAATGCACCACATATTAAAAGGTTTTTATTATTAACTAACTGAAATGGACTGCATGCTTTTATTTGCATTTTATAATATTTTAGAGAATATATTAGTCGTTCCATGCATATTACGTTTTGACTCGAATATATATATATATATACATACACGTACCATTTCCATATTATATAATATCGTATACGATAATATAAGTTGTTGATTTGACTTGTCGACGGGTCAAGGAGATGTCGTCATCTCAAAATGTACAAATGCTTATTCGATAAATTTTAAAATTATATTAATAATTTATAAAATATGTAAATAAGATAAATTATTATATTACACAACAAGATTTATAAAACATTATATTAAAGTATGTTTCATGGAGTTGGAATGAAAGTGATATTAGTGGTTTAAGTGTAATTCATGATTATCCGTCCAATTACCATTTATGTGTTATATCTTTTTCTGGTAAACTGCTATTTGTATTCTTATGTTGACTACATATTTATAGTAATTTCATTAAACATTTTTATGTGATCCATAATCTTTTTTGTTGTAAAATTCAATGGATAATGTGCAATTATCATGTCACATACATAAATAATTTAAAGTTAAATTACATTAAAATTATAGATTAAAAATTCAATCATATCCTCCAAAATTCACATTAAAATTAATATATTCGATTTATATTTTGTTAATCTAGCAAAACAAATCGAAACCTAATAAAAACTAAATAGATACTTATTAGAAGTTAAAAATTCAATCTCATATTCGATTTATATTTTGTTAATTTGATGAAACAAATCAATACCCAATAAAAACTAATTAGTTCCTTATTGGAGATAAAAAATTCAATACCATCTTCCAAAATATACATTAAAATTAATATATTCGATTTATATTTTGTTAATTTAACGAAACAAATGTAACCAATAAAAACTAACTAGATCGAATAAGTTAAAAATTCAATCCAATCCTCCAAAATTCAAATTAAAATTAGTATATTCTATTTATATTTTATTAATTTAACGAAACAAACCTAAATCCAATAAAAACTAACAAAATCCTTATTGAAGGTTAAAAATATGTTTCAATTGTATTAAAAAGAAATATATAATTCAGCACAGCAGGTCGTCCTCAAGCGCAAACGCCACAGCGTTTTCTATAAACGCAGCGTTTAAAAACGTACCTTCTTATTCTCTTTGGGTCCTTCAAGCCAGGCTTGGCCTTATGTCTCAGCCAATTTGATCAGTGGGTGTGTCTCTCTGTCCAGTCAAGGCAAGACCTTCCCACAAGCAGCTTGCCCTGCCCTCTCTCGTCCATTTGCATAATCATATACTACGCTGTGATCAAATTGATTAGATCTGATCATTTCGATTTTCGATTCGGATATAATAGATACGGATTATTCGAATTTTAAAAAATAATAAAACAATAACTGAATTTAAATAGATTCGATTGTTCAACGGTTCGATTCAATTATATAAATAAAATATTATAACCAAAATAAAACTCAACCTCTAATTTGCTTGGTTATTATTCAATTATTTCAATTTTAACAAATATTTTATTATATAAAATTACAAATAAATGATATTATTCAGAATATTTCAAATAACTAATATATTTTAAAAATATAATATAATATATTATTATTTAATTTTAATTATTAATTATATTAGATAAATGTAATCAATCGGTTATTCACAATTATTCGATTAATAATCAAACTGAACCGAATCCATTCAATTTTTAACTTTTATACCCGATCGATTCTTTTATCTATACCCAAATCGAATCAAATGACCACAATTCGATTCGATTTGATTTTATATAATCGAACCGAAATATCTATCCCTAGATAGGATTTTAATGCTGATTATATGGCCACGCCATTGAAGGAATATTTTGCTTCATTCATCCCCTCTTCCTCATTTGCTTATTATGATCAAAGATGGTTCAAAGAGAGATTAAAGATTAAATCTGAAAACCCATTAGCATATATTACATATCAAAGAGATAGAATAGTTTAAAGATACACGAAAATCACATCTAAAATAAATTAGAAATCGAAATCGTACCATTAAAAAAAAAACTAAAAGATCCTAAACAAACCCATAGAGCCGAATACTACATCTCAAACATTACTATCCAATATCACATATACCACCATTTATACCTAATGACCAAAACCAGAATCACTTACCTTCAAAGCCTCGAATATCAATCTCGCCGCTTCGCCAATGAATTTGTTCCTCTGCAAAAGTAATTCCATTTGAGCAGCTCGAATCTTCTTCCATTTCACCTCTACTTCTCTCTTCTTGTGTTCATCAGCCATTTCCCAACCTTGAATCACTGTAAGTTCATCAAACCCTAAGGCATTCTCCATTTTCAAAAGGGATACCATATCTCTGCCTGAGATTCCTTCGTTCTTGCATCGAACAAGTTGTAAATTACTTACACCCTCTTTATCTCCTTCCCTTTTTGTTTCTCCCTTCTTAGGTGAAGCAAAAAAGTCATTGCTTGTTGCAAGAACTAGGGTTTTTGAGCTCCCTCCTTGATTCTTCTTCGATTTGGCTGATTTTGGTGCAGAATGTAGAGCACCGTCACTACCCCAAATCTTTTTCCATAAATCAAAGGCTTTTTGATCGTGAGCCTTAGAAAATACCCGATCTTCACCATTCTTACCCTTCTTGACTGATTTTAGGACTGAATTTTCAAACTTTCTCTTCAATCTCCTAATCTTATCAAATAATTGAGCTCTACTAGCGTTGAAATTGATAGATTTTTTCACAAATTCGCAAAATGCATCCATATGATCATAAGGATCTCCTTTAGTAGCTGTGAATTCAAGTATACCTTGGAGTAGAGCAATTTCGTCGTCCTCACTGAATAATCTCTGAAACAGCTGCTTCTTCGTATCTTCTCCCGTTTTCTTACCTTCGTCATCTTCCGGCTTTTTCGCTTCTTCCGTTTTCTTCGCCCGCTTCGCCTCCTTTCCATCTTTCCCCGATTCCGACGAGGGACGCTTCACCGCGGAATTCGCCGGTAAACACACAACAGCCGAATCGGGTTTATTCGACTCTAGCATTGGCTTGGTCGCAAGAGGCTTCACAGTGTTGTTCTTAGTTCTCTCAGGCTCGGAATCCGACTCCGATTCCGACTGCGAACCAGACTCGGCTTCAGACTCCGAAGCTTCCGGCTTAAGAGGATTCAATTTTTTTATCGCCACCGGAAGTACAACCTCCGGCTTCTTAACCGGAGAATCATCGTCGTCGTCTTCTTCGTCATCGGAGACTACACCTTTCTTCTCGTCTTGATCCGTCTCTTCCTCAGATGAAGCATCTTCATCGTCATCTTCACTTGACGACGCAGCAGGTGGATTCTCAAGAGGATTCGGCCGCTTCGGTGCCATGGACAGGGCTCGTAAAAGTTTCGAGGAAAGAGGGAGCAAATTAGGGTTTCTCGTTCGACAGTCGAGAAATTAGTGAACTGATGACTAAATTTCACGGAAAAGGCCCTCTAAAGCCCATAGACCGGTCTCCTCTTCTAGTCCCAGCTTTAAATACAAGCAAAATCAAGTTTTTTTAATAAATAATTTTACGAAAATATTTTCTATAAATATATTCTTTTATTATATTCCATTTTTTAATATATTTTTAAATATAATATTAAGCTGGAAATCCGGATAATATTGTTTTATGAATAGACAATAACGAAATTTACTTAGAAACCGGTTTCAATTTTAAACTTGTGTTTTAGCTTATTATAAATTAATGTTTTAAAAATATAATAATTTTAATATATAAATTTATATAGAATATTTAAATATAACAGCTTATTATAAATTTAAATATTTATATAGAACGCTATCCGGGATGTTACAAATATAAAAATAAACTTATGATTATGATCTGAAATAATTACAAATTTGTAGATTAACTTAAATAAAAATTTATGGGATATGGTATTAAGACGTAGTTTGTTTTTTACGTGAATTTATTGATATTAGATTTATTGTTGTACTATATATACTTTAAAATCTGAGTTTAGATATAATAGAGTTTTCATATTTTATTAGATGAACAATTAAACTTTTAAATTTTTGTATAAATAATTTCTATAATTAATATATATGTTTAAATTCGTGTGCGTATATGAAAATGATCTTGAAAAAACAACGTATAATTTTACAACCAAATATAAATAAAATTACGGTGTAGAGTTTTTATCATTTGAGAGAATCGTCGGAACATCTCTATATTTCATTTGATATGTATTCATCAAACATTGATGTATTTTTTCGTTTACAAGGGGTGTAAAAAACAGCCCGAGCAAAATTGGCAGCCCGAATGAAACCGGGCCTTCGGGCTCGGGCCGACCACAAAGCCCGTTTGAAACGGGTCCGGCCCGTCGGGCTTTGGGCCGGGCCGGGCGGCCCGATCGTTTGGAACCAACCCTAACGTTTCTCGTTCTCGTTTCTCTCTCGTTCTCGTTTGTCTCTCTCTCTGTCGAGCGGCGATCGTCTCTCTCTCTGTCGACCGGCGATCGTTTCTCTCTCTCTCCGTCGACCGGCGATCGTTTCTCTCTCTCTCTGTCGACCGGCGATCGTTTCTCATCGAGTCATCTGCAAAATAAGACAGTGGTCTGTCTGTGTCTTGGTCTGTCTGTGTTTGTATCTGAAATCTAGTCCCTTGTTCAGAAACCGAAGCCTGAATACGATAATCAGAAGGTAAATTTCTGTTTTTGTTTTTCAGCACAATCATTGAATAGAGCCATATGGATACTCGGGTAGGTAATGTATTCTCATGATTGTTTACGCTTGGTAAATTGGTCAGGCTTTCACGGGATCGATAGTAGAGCACGCCGATCATTTAAAAACAGAGACACACAGCCAAGTTCAGGTACTTGCACCAACACATTCATTTACACTAACATCACATTCTTGCAAAGCAGAAACATGTTAAGTTCTTATGGCGACTTCTGTTTTAACAGTCAACGGGTTATTTTAAATCCTTAAACAGAACGCATAGATGCTGCTCTTAGTATAATTTATAAATATATTTTTTATTGCAGATTGCAAATAGACGATAATTTTCGTCATGCTGAAGACCAAACGGTAGATGAGCAAATAATAGATGATTATGTTCAACAAACGATAGAAGATCACGACGACGGAGACGATCAACCTACTCCTCAAGTAAGTGGTTCTTCTAACAAAAGGAAAAGGTCTGATGTTTGGGCACATTTGATTACTATAAATAGTACTCAAGCCAAATGCGAATATTGCGATAAAGTGTTATCCGCAATATCAAGTAAGGGTACATCGCTTTTAAAACGTCATGTGGATAATTGCAAGTCTAGACCTAGATCCAACAATCCATTGGAAATGTTGATTGATTTTGATGGAAAGGTGAGGGCAAAGAAACTAGATCAGCTCACCTTTAGAGAAAAACTTGCTAGGTGCATAATTGCTCATGAGCTGCCATTCTCATTCATTGAGTACCCGATGATTAGAAAGTTGATTTATTATCTAAACCCGGATGCGAAATTTATATGTAGAAATACTCTGATGGATGATTGTTTGCAATGTTATGAGCGTGAGAAACAGTTGCTGAAGACTGAATTAGGAATGGTTCACAGTAGAATTTGTTTAACTATGGATCTTTGGACCACAATTAGCCATGAGGGATACATATGTGTAACAGCACATTATGTTGATAAAAAATGGAATTTGGCTAGTAAGATATTGTCTTTCACGACTATACCTCCTCCGCATACTGGACTAGAAATATCAAACAAGATAATCGCTTGTTTGAAGGATTGGGGTATTGAGGATAAAGTGTTTTCGATTACCGTAGATAATGCTACATCTAATGATAGTTTGATGTCCATCTTAAAACATCGCATGCAACCACAAAATTTGTTGATGTGCAAGGGAGAATACTTTCATGTAAGATGTAGTGCACATATATTAAATCTTATTGTGCAAAGTGGATTAAAAGTGATTGAAGGTGCATTACAAAAGATCAGAGAAAGTGTGAAATATTTAAAAGGATCTGAGTCGAGGATGAGAATGTTTAAAGAATGTGCGGAACAACATGGAATTGAAATTGGGGTTTCTTTATCTATGGATGTTAGCACTCGTTGGAATTCAACTCATGTTATGCTTGATAGTGCTCTGAAGTATCAGAATGTTTTTGTTAGTCTTGCGTTGATTGATAGCAATTATAAGTGGTGTCCAACGAACGAAGAATGGAATAGAGGGGAGAAGATACGAGATTTTTTAAAACCTTTTATGGATATTACTACTCTGATTTCGGGATCAACTTATCCAACTGCCAACATGTATTTTATGAAGATTTGGAAAATTGAAATGCTTTTGAGAAAGTATAGGGAGAATGAAGATGAAGTCTTAAAGAATATGGCTGAAAAGATGCAAGCAAAATTTGACAAATATTGGGATAGTTATAGTATCATTCTCTCAATGGCAGTTGTTCTCGATCCGAGAATGAAAATGCAATTACTGAAATATTGCTACGATTCCCTTGATGAGAACACAAGTCAGATGAAAATTGATGAAGTTCGAAGTAAGATGTTTTCGCTTTATGAAGAATACAAAATCAAATTTGGAGTTCCTACATCTTCGACATCCTCTCAAAACACCAGCAAGAAAATGACCAAAGGCTGTAGTTCGAGTTATTTTGATGTAAGTTGTTTCTTTTATATTCATCATTTAATATTTGGTTTCTTTATATAAATTTTTTATTATTTATATTTATAGGATATTGCTGATTTCGACGACAAAGTATCGTCTTCTGATGATGGATTAGGATCAGGTTTGGATAGATATCTAAGAGATCCTAAGATACATGTGCAACGCAATTCGGATTTGGATGTCTTGCATTTTTGGAAGTCTGAAATGTATGGTAAAGAACTATCGTTAATGGCGTTCGATATTTTAAGCATTCCTATTACTACGGTTGCTTCCGAGTCTTCATTTAGTGCTGGTTCGAGGGTGCTTAACAAATATCGAAGCCGCTTGTTGGCTTCTAATGTTCAGGCGTTAATTTGTGCTCGTTCATGGCTATTTGGTTATTCCGAAGTTCGTAAGTATCTATTTATTATTTGATTTTCATATTCATTATTTGATTTCGTATCATTTATTCATTGTCTTGTTAAACAATTACAGGTACTGCTAACTTGACTACTTCTTCTAGCGTTGCCACCACGACAATAACTACAACGAAGGAAGATATGCAAGTTCATATGTTCGAATGTTGAAGACTTTTATTTATCCGTTAAGACTTTTGATTATGTAATGCTTTTATTTTTATGTTAGTTTGACAATTTAATGATTTCGAACGTTTCTAATGTAATTC
>CM071872.1:1415136-1427245 GCA_036759665.1 Gynandropsis gynandra | reverse complement strand
GAAGTTTAAGTTTGGACGTTGGCAACAGCTGAACGTGGGTTTTGGATCTAAGGTTAGATCTAGGGGTAGATCGAGGTTCCGATGCTAAGGCGACCGCACGACGGCAGGGGGGAAAAAGAAGGTTAGCTGCCGGAGGGGAGTTGATACCAGGGAGGTGAGACGAGGGTCGGCGACCGCAAAGGAGGATGAGAGGCCGACCGAGAATTCAGTTGTCGTTAGACCTAAAGCTCTGATACCATGTGGAAAGGTTTTCGTATATTGATTGAATGAATAATTACATCAGTTATATAATAATATACAAAAAGTATAAAAACCCTAATAGACCAAAATTACATTTATGTCCCTTTCACTTATACATTCTTCCGTGTTAAACGAGAATATTTGCAATGTAAAGCGTTATTGTATTATCATAAACAACAAAACAAGTTGTGTAATTGGTAAATTTAATTTAGAAATAAGAGTTAATACCCATACTAGTTCGCATGTGGCATTCACCATTGTGTGATATTCCGCTTCACACTTCTTCTATAAAATCTTACATGTTTTTTAGATTTCCACACAATTAAAGCATAAAAAATACACAATAACCTGTTATAGCTCTTTTAGAATCTAGACATGAAACCCAATCAACATCTGCAAATGCAGAAAGTTTATTGTTTGAAATAGATGGGTAGAATAATTTCTCACCATGATTATTTGTAGATAACATAAAATACGTATTATCGCAGTTGGAGAAATAATAAACTGGTTAAGTTTGTTTACTGATGTCACACCTTGTAATGATCAAATATATCTACTTTCCAAGAAGCTTTCTGTAATAGGTTAGATTAGGTAACAACTCAATGGCATTATATACCAGTAACTTCCATATGAATTAAAATAGGCTTAACACCCAACAAATCAAAATTTTAAAGTAATTCTAATGAATAGTTATGCTGACTCAATGAAATATCTTTTGAAGATCGAGAAATTTCCAAACCAAGACACTACAAGAAATTTACGAATCCATCCCTAATCCGTTCATAAACGTGTGTCACAAAAATAAAACCATCTGCAATCTGTCTATAAATACGAGCAGAAAAATAAGTCCGCAACCCGTCTGTAATTACGGACTGAAAGGCTGTCCGCAAAGCAACGGGAAACACGACCAGATCACGGATGGGAAACATCACGAATTTACAGACGGGACACGACCCGTCCGTAAATTTTAAGGACGGGTCAGTGCAGTCCTTATATTTCCAATGGGTCGCGACCGGTACTTCAATTTTACAAAGGGCGGTCGGACGGAATAGCCATCTGGAATTTTTTTAAAATTAAAATAAATTTAATTACGATTTTTAAATTTAAAATTAATTTTATTAATTTTATATCATTAACTTATATTTATTGATTTGGTGGTGGTACTTCCGAATTATTGTCGTTAGAATCATTGTTTTTGGTCGTATCCCACTTGATATTAGGCATGTGTTCCTTCATCATTTTCAGCCACTGTTGATGTTCCTTTTATATCGTTCAACTTCCCTTTGTAATGTTGAACGTTGTTTTTCCATTTCTTCTTGCATTCTAGAGATGGATTTTTGAAGTTCGTATATCGCTGATTTTTCCTTATCTTTGGTGGAACTTGTATGTTGTGATGTCATTCCTCCAAGACCAAATATGTGACATTTGTACAGTGTTACTTGCTGCAAAAAGAAATATCAAATTTTAATTAAGATTATAAATAAAAAAAATTATTGTAAATTGTAGTTAATTTACCTCGAAATACATCTCGTTGTATTCTTTCTGAGTTAGAGAAGATTGCGTCCCGTCTTCTCTCGGCGGAATTTGGGACATTCGTTTTGATGTCATGTCTTGAACATCATCGTGAACACGTTTTGCTTTGGCATCTACCCACGAACCGTCAGATTTCTTCCTGTATGTACATTCCAAAAATTCTACGCATGACGGTTCAGATCCCTTCTCTTTCGTCTAAAACAAATTTAAAATATACATTTTAATGCTAAGCAAAGTCAATCGTATAAAAAATTATAAAAACTAAAAATCTTACCAAATCTTCGTAAACCTTCGAAGGATCGGGAACCAACAGTATGTGCATTCATCTCGTATCCTTCTCTATCCGAACGACGAGATTGACTAGTGTGCTCGCTTCTCTCCTTAAAACTGGGATCATCCCAATAGACGCACATATGTTCCCAAACATGATCTATCATCCAAATGGGTTTTCCTTTTTTCTCTCGATCTCTTTTGCAATCGTTTACGAAAACTTTGAGTCGAAATTCCCGCAATCCCTTCAAATTTAGACTTTACTAGTCCGGTAATCTCAAGTTCCAATTAAATTTATGCATAAAATAATTGAATAATTATTTTATTGAAATATCATTTTAAATTTTGATTAAAATAAATATTAGAAAAAACGTACCACGAAAGATTTCCACCACCGTTCCTTGAAATCGGAAGCGATCTGTGTCCAGTTATAACATGGATGATCATAATGAGCGTTCATCGCCTTTGTTATATGACGAGAAAGCTAATCGTAGCCAAACCTATAAAACAAAATTAAAGGTAATTTAACACTTAATTAACTAAATATTTATAAAGTTAAATTTAAATTTAGTATTATGTACCACTGTTCTTCATCTTCATGACTTGGATCTAAACGAGGAAGTTTACATCTTTCTTCATCCATCGATAAAAGTTCTTCCACCGTTGGTTCGTGATGCATCGAAGGCTCATGATGTATCATTGACTCGATCGGTGGTGACATCTCCTGATAAAATAGATGCGACATATATTGTGTCTATCCAGTGTTTGGAAATAAATTCGGATTCATAAAATCCGAAAATACCGTATCGGATTGTCTCATGTGTTGTGGAGGAGATAAAGCATCGGTACTTTCCTCAACGGTTGAACGGTTTCTCGTGTTACCACCTCTTCCAACGCGACGAGACATACTAAAATTTTAAAATTAAAATATTATATCAAGTTTTAATTCAATACTTATTTTAAAATTTTTTAATTTTAAATTAAACTTAAATTAATTGTAATATAATTTCAAAAATACAAATAATTTAATATATGTGTTTCTTAACCTAAACATAAACATATAACTTAATATATGTTTCTTAACCTAAACAAGAACATTAAACTAAATATATATGCTATTAAACAAAATTATTCAAATTTCTTGTAGACATTTCAATGAACACCTAAGCTACACATTCCAAATCTAACTAAAATTATTACAAAATTAACTAAACTTAACCTAGTATAAATTTAACTAAACATTAACTATATGTAAATCCAAGCTAATTTTAACTTAATGTAAAAGTAAACTATAACTTAAACTACACATTCCACAATTAATACAAATAAACGTAATTTACATGCCATTGACGGTGACGGCAACTCGGGGCAGACGGACGGACGGACTGGCGGCGGACTAACGACAGACGAACGACCTTGTGGCGCACAATCGACGGCGGGACGTCTTCACTCACAGACAGCCGACAGCGGGACGAGTTCACTCACGGACGGTCGACAGCGGGCAGGTACACTTACGAACGGTCGGCATGACGGGTTCACGGATGACTCACGGGCATGGATGGCGCACACAGATGGGGACGGACAGTCGGGGAACGGCTCGACGGCTGATGTAGGTGATAGACGAACGGATGGTGGCTCACAAGAGACGGACATACGATGGGAGCGAAACAATGCCTGGGCGAGGAGGAGTCGCGGTCGAGAAATTTAGACATTTACGGACGGAACGAGATTTCCTTCCACAAATCGTCTGCAATCACAGAAGGATACGGGACAGATGTCCATAAATTATGGATAGCTTGGGGATGCATCTCGTTCGCGTCCGTGATTGCAGACGGCTTGCTGACGATTTTCCGCGCCCGTCCGTAGTTTGAGAGCTCGTAATCCATCTGTAATCCGAGGGAACTGACCGAGGGATGGGAAACGATCGAGGGACGGGAACAAACTGAGGGATGGGAATCGAGGGACGGGAACAAAGAGAGTGATAGGATGAGAACCGAGGGATGAAAATGAACCGAGAAATGAGAACTGACCGAGGGGCATGAACTTATAACAATCAATAAAAACTTATATTCCGTCGATTCAGTAACGAAGTTAACAATTCAATAACAATTCTTTTATTATTTTGAACATCCAATAACAAGTTAACATAAATCATCTTCAGAGACATAATTCTTCCGTAGATTCTTGTGTTCTGAATTTGATTCAAATTCTTCTTCTTTTTTATTTTCTTCCATCCCTTCATCTTCATTTCTTTTCAATTTATTCGACTTCACCATGCGCTAGTGCTTCAACATTAACTTCATCAATAGCAACAATCTCGATGGTTTATGTTGCATGGCCAATTTTTGTTCTTCTGTATTGTCGATAAATTTACCCCTTGGAAGTATCTTCATTGTGAAACACAAACCTGGAGATCGTCTCATATGTGGATAGAAAACGTTACCAACTTGACCGGCTTGTGACACAACAATAAAAGGTTCGTATTTTGTATAGCTTTGTGTAGAGTTAACTTCTACAACACCTAATTTATTTATTCTTGTTCAGAAACCGCTTATTGGATCGAACTAATCACATCGAAATAACATCACTCTTAGACCGACGTAATCTACAAAAAATGGAAAATTTAAGTCAATATATTCTAAAATATCTTACGTGGTATGGATAAGAAATTTTTTGGATTAGTAATGATATCTGAATATTCCAATTGCAAAATTTCTTTCAAAATTCCATAAAAATTTGGTTCGCCGGTTGATTCAGAATAGCTTTCACCTTTCACACATATATCTAGCTCATAGTTGACTTTAATTTTCCGTGTTTGTAAGTATGAAAGTTGTAACCACGTGTAAAATACATTTTCAAACTCATAACTTTTACAATTGGTCATTTAACAAGATCTCGTAGCCACAACGGGTGATTGTCGATCTCAATCTAAAATACAGAGGAAACGATCGTTGACAAAGCATCAGAATATTATACAAAAGTAACTTATTAATACTTAATGCATCATTTACTTACATATTATCTTATCCATGTGGAGAAATGTCTTTCTTTAAGTTCTTGGAGTTGAGATTCATCAATATTCACATATGTATTCTTCAATATATCATCATATATCCTGTAAAATGTTAGAAAATTATGTTAATATTACAAATAAAATACACATACGCAATTGAATCTATATTTATAGTATGTTACCTTTCAAAAGGTCGTAGATATTCACAGTTAAGTAAAACATACGTATGTGAGATGTGTAGATCTCGTTGCGATAGCTATATATCATTCGCCTTACCAGTAGTTCGACCAATTCTGCAAAATATATCTGGACCATCTGGTACTGGATATGTAAACGTCACACCACCATCAAAACATCTATCTGGATTTTTACTTCGCGTTTGAACATGTGGCTCGAAGTAGTAAGAAGTGAAGATCGATATCTCCTCTTTCACGTATTGTTCCACAAATGAACCATCTGGACGAACTTTTTGTATGGTTTTTTCTTCAGATGAAACATAAATCTCTCGAATGGATACATCCAACAAAATTGAACTAGACCTCCTAATGCGGCTTCGTGCGATAAATGAACTGTCAGATGCTCCATAACATTGAAGTCTATGAACCACATCTACACTCAAATTTCTCACACAAAAATCTCGAAAAAATATGTCAATACCTAGAAATTAAATTATTAATTAGTTTATTTAACAATTAATATTTGTAAATTATTAATCATTATACTATATAAATAAAATAATCCATGATACCTCCAATTACTTCGTGTGCATGTTTGTCCATCAATTCAGAAAAAACATATGGGAAGTAGTCTTTGCATGAAAACATAATAATCGTGACTTTTCATCCCTGATAACTTTCCTCCGTGAATATCGACGCACCTTCCGATGTTAGATGCATAACCATCAGAAAATTTCACGTCTTCCTTCAACCATTTCAACAATCTATATTTTCATCATATCAAATTTGGAGCTTTACCGTCGTCACTTATATGTAACTCCTTCTGTGAGTAATATTCTTCTAGATTTTTCCGTGATTTAATGTTATCCTTCGTTTTTCTTGTAACATTTAGTTTCGTGTTGATGATATTATCGAAAATTTTCTCTCTATGTGCATGACATCAAGATTGTGTCGAACCTTCAGATTTCCAATACGTCAGATCCCAAAATATGCTCTTTTTGTACCAATTATGAGTAATTCCATAACCATCAATTCTCGGATGATTGTTCCTCTGCAATCTATACTCCTAGGAATACCCAAAGCAAGAAGTCGTTCATACAAAATCTCTTCGCCGATCAAAACTGGAGGAGGAGATTTCTGTACAACTATATTCCTTTTAATCTTGTTGCACCATAATGTATCATCAGTAGGAAGAAAATGACGATGACAATCAAACCAACTCGTCTTTCGTCCATATTTTAACTGAAAAGCATTTGTTTCCCCATGCAATATGGACAAGCCAATCGACCATGTGTTTTCCATCCAGATAGCATACCATAAGCTGGAAAATCACTTATTGTCCATATAAGAGCACCTCGTAATATAAAATTATGTCATCTCGAAACGTCGTACGCTGAAACTCCCTTCCACAATTCTTTCAATTCTTCAATCGGTTGTAGAAATATATCCAAACTTCTTTTCGGATGATTAGTCTCGGGAATCAATATTGTTAAGAACAAAACTCACGCTTTATGCACATATGTGGTGGTAAATTGTACGGTGGCATAATAACTGGCCAAAACGAATAATTTCTCTTAAACATCCCGAATAGATTAAAGCCATCAGTGCAAAGGCCTAAATAAATGTTTCGAATCAGCTGAAAAATCAAGATATACATTGTTAAAGTGTTTCCACGCCTCACCATCTGAGAGATTACACATTTCTTCGTCACGAATTGAATGCTCAGCATGCCATCTCATGTCTCTTGCGGTCTTCTCAGATTGATTCAATCTTTTTATTCTGTTTGTAATTAGTAAATACCACATACGATAAAAACAAAATCGATTTTCCATTTGTCAAATAAAATCGATCTTTTCCACAAAATCGACAATTGTTCAAATCCGTAGTTTCTTTCCAAAAAATCATATCGTTGTCTTGGAAAACACCAATCTTTTGATATGGTGATAAACCCAATTTTCTTCATCATCTTTTTTGTTTCATAATATGACTCAACTGCTTTATTATCTTCAGGAAAATAATCTCTTACTAATTGCTATATAGAAATACATGCAATTCTTCAGGAAAATAACCTTTTAAATAAAAATGATTCCAAATGGTTTTCTCAATAACGAATTTTTTATTTTTGCATTTAACGCATGGACAAACCAACTTACCGGTTTTTTATAAAATTTTTTATTTGTCGCCATCGTCATAAACTGTGCAACGTCTTCTATAAACCCCTTCGATACACCTTGAATTTCTAGATGAATTCTTCTATACATCCGCTGTCTAGAAACGAAAATATTCGATCTCGACGATGATGCCATTATAATAAAAAACGATAACAAGATATGTAGAGAAATATATAAGAATTTTGTTTGAGAAATGGATAGAAGGAGGAGGGATTAAATAGATAATTTCTGAACTGATTAAGGACGAATTACGGATTAAGATAAATATTTCCTGACGAACTGTACCAAATACGTCCCTAAATCCTAATTCGTTCTTATAATTTATGGATGGACGCTCAGTCTGCAAATTCCGGATAGTGCCATATTTCTTTACAAAATGTTTTGGTTATCCCATATTTACATAAAACTTTGCTGTTAATTTCTCGATTCATTACATATTTACCTTATTATGTTATATTTGAATCTAATGGTATTGTTATAAAGTACTTTTACACTAAAAAAGTTCTAGCAAAACGACACAAAACTAATGGGTTGTATGTCTTGGACACCACTTCACAACAAGCTTTTTTTTTCTATCCATCAACGTACACATCCAAAGATATTTGGCATAATCATCTTGGACATCCGAATGATGGAGTACTCAACCTACTTAAGAACTCTGGAAAGATTACATTGAACAATATGTCTTTTAGTTTATGTGAATTATACCCCACATCTAAAACTATAAAACTGACATTTAGTAGATATGTATTTTAGTCTTTCGAACCATTAGAAATCTTACATTGTGATTGATGGGGTCCTTGCCATATTATTTCAAATGTTATGTTATTTTCATTGATCACTTTTCAAGATTTTGTTGGTTCTTCCCTTTAAAATTTAAAAGTGAATTCTATGTTGTTTTTATTAAATTCTAAAAGAATGTTGAGATTAATTTGAATAAGAAAATAAATAATTTTCAATGTGATGGAGGGGTGAGTTTGATAACAAATTCTTTAATGGTATACTGATAAGAATCTCTTGCCCCCACACCCTAAGTAGAATGGGGTTTTTTGAAAGGAGGAACATACATCTCAATGAACTTGGAATCTCCATGCTTTATCATTCCAAGGTATCGTTACTTTATTAGCTTGAAGCTTTTCATTCTAAAAATTCCTTAATGAACTTGTTGCCTTTTTTAGTTTTAGATAATAACAGTCTATACTATGCTCTACATAAAAAGGAGCCTGATTATAAGTCTCTAAGGGTCTATGGACGCTCTTGTTTTCCATACAAAATAAACTCGGTCCTCGATCTCTTAGTTATGTTTTTATTGGACGTAGTGATGTCTATAAAGGTTATAGGTGCTTATACCCACCTATAGGTAAGGTTTATATATCTCGCCATGTTATTTTTCATGAACTTGCATTTCTCTTTACAACTATCTACTATGTCTTCTTACCATCTTATCAAACTACCATTCTAAAAGACTAGCAGCAATAATTTGGGATAAGTATCCCCTCCCATACATTATCAAGTTCTCACATTCCACCTCACTATCAAACTCCAATATCTGTTTTGAAAGAGACTTCACCAATTTCAGGTAATCCTACTAACATCTCTTGTGTAGCCTCCTTAAAACCAGCTTCTCCTTCACCTGCTCCTATGGATGAGGCTTTAACCATTCATGTTGAGGCATCTCCTCTCATTCCAGAACCATCCAACACAACCACACATCAAATGGTAACAAGGGCTAGGGTAGGTATTCCGAAACCAAACCCTAAGTATGCCTTTAAATACTATATCCCATGTATCTTTTACATCCTAAGTGGGCAACTTCCATGCAACAAGAAATTAATAATCTTAAACAAAATAATACTTGGGAACTATTGTCTATTTCTGCCATATGAATATATTGGCATGCAAGTGAGTGTGTAAACCAAATTAAAACTAGATGGCTCACTAGACAAATTGAAATCCATGCTAGTAGCTTAAGGGTTTCATTAGGAGGCCGATATTGATTTTATTGACATATATAGCCCAACAGTTAAGGCATCAACAATTAGAGTAGCCTTGTCACTTGCATTCATTGGAGAATTAAGCAACTAGATGTCAGTAATGTTTTTTTTTTTTACATGGACACCTCAATGAGACAGTATACATGTCACAAGGTTTTGTTAATCAATCTTATCCTCATCATGTTTGCAAGTTAAGAAAAGCTCTTTGTGGTCTTAAATAGGCTCCTAGGGTCTAGTTCAACAAATTTAGTTATTTTCTTCAACAGTTTGGATTTTATTGTACATAGCAAGGTTGATTCCTCTCTCTTCATCTACAAACACAATGAGGTAACCTTAATATTACTCTTATATGTTGATGACATTTTGTTGATAGGATATTATGATTTTCTCATGACAACCTTGATATCTCAACTTAGTTCTAGGTTTCTTATGAACGACTTAGGGATATTACATTACTTTCTAGAAATCCAAATCGATTACATGTCCATCAGTATGCTCCTTTACCTGCCAAATACACTCCTTCCACTACAGACACTCCTTTATTCGCAAACCCTACAACCTTTAGAAGCATTTTAGGAGTCTTATAGTATCTTACCCTTACTAGACTTGGTCTAAGCTATGCCATTAATCATCTATGTCAGAAAATGCATGCTCCTTAGGTTGGAGATTTCAAACTACTAAAACATGTTTTACGCTACATTAAAGTTTCTTTACATTTAGGCCTACATCTACACTCTCACAACACTTTAAACATGCATTCCTTTAGTGATAGTGATTGGGTGGAGTGTCGATACTCGTAGATCAACCACGGGGTTTTGTGTATTTCTTGGTAGTAACTGTAATTAGGAGAACAATTCCTTGTTCTTTATTATCATAATATGAAGTCTATATATAATACAAATCATCAAGTAATCAAGGCCCAATTATAGGCCTAATACTAAACATAATTCTTATGTTAACACTCCCTGCAGTCAATGCGGAAACTGTGTCTACGCATAGACTGGACTTGAACTCGCGGAATAGAACGGAAGGTAGTCCTTTGGTGAAGATATCCGCGAACTGTCGTGATGACGGGACGTGGAGCACTCGGAGAGTTCCTAGGGCGACCTTCTCGCGGACGAAGTGGATGTCAATCTCGATGTGCTTAGTGCACTGATGTTGAACCGGGTTGTTGGAGAGATAGACAGCGGAAATGTTATCACAGTATACCAATGTGGCCGTGGAGAGGGGACAGTGAATCTCCAAAAGAAGGTTGTGGATCCAACATGTCTCGGCCACGGCATTGGCAACTGCCCTGTACTCGGCTTCGGCACTCGATTGGGAGACGGTAGGTTGTCTTTTGGAAGACCATGAGATCAAGTTGTCGCCGAGGAACACGCAATATCTGGACGTTGAACGGCGTCCGTCAGCGTAGCCCGCCCAATCGGCATCGGAGTAGGCGGTGAGGCTGGTGGTGGGACACGGACGTAGGTGTAGGCCGTGCGACGTGGTCCTTTTGACGTAGTGGAGCACTCGTTTCATTGCCTGCAAGTGAGGTTCACGTGGATCATGAAGGAATAAGCACAATTGTTGAACGACGTATTGGATCACGGGACGTGTGAAGGTGAGGTATTGTAGGGCGCCAACAATGTTGCGATAACGACTCGGATCAGCAATCGGAGGATCGCAATCCGCCGTGAGTTTAGGCTTGGTGTCGCACGGTGTGGAGCATGGATGACAGGCGGACATCCCCGCTCGTTCCAAGATGCTCTCGGCATATGTCTTTTGATGAAGAAAGAGACCCTTTGAATTGCGTTCCGCGGTGACGCCGAGGAAGTGATGTAAGGTGCCAAGGTCAGAGATGGAAAATTCGGCTTTGAGAGAGCGGATAATGTCGTTGAGAGTGGCGTTGGTGGATGCCGTAAAGATAATGTCGTCCACGTATAGTAGGAGCATTGCGTGTGCGGTGGCTCGTCGGAGGATAAAAAATGAGGAATCACTTCGGCTTTGAACAAATCTAAGGCGTGAAATGAAGTCCGTGAACCGCTTGTTCCACGCACGGGGGGCTTGTTTGAGCCCATATAGAGACCTCTTCAACTTGCATACGTAATCCGGGTAGGGCGAGTCGCGAAATCCGGGAGGTTGACACATATATACCATCTCCTTTAGGTTTCCATGGAGAAACGCATTCTTGACGGCTAGTTGATGGATAGGCCAATTCCGAGAGACACAAATGCTTAAAACCGTGCGGATAGTGGTCGGTTTCACCACCGGGCTGAATGTGTCTTCGCAATCAATTTCGATTTGTTGCAATTTCTCGTTCGCCACGAGTCGTGCTTTGTATCGCGCTAGAGTTCCATCTGCATTAAACTTGTGTCGAAAAAGCCACATGGAACAAACAATGTTAACCCCAAAGGGACGTGGAACCAAGTCCCAAGTACCACTTTTAATAAGAGCATCAAATTCATTTTCCATCGCACTACGCCAATACGGATCCTCTAGGGCTTTTAGGTGAGAGTTGGGTAGGGGTGAGATGGTGGTAGTGTTAAGGCTTAGGACTTGGTGAGGTTTGGAGACCCCATGTTGGCTACGTGTGGTCATGGGGTGTGAGCGGGTAGGGGGTTGGGTTTGTGTGGTAGCGGGCTCGTGTGTGAGGGTTACGGTGGGAGCATCGGTGGCCGGTGGGTTATGAAGAAGAGACCGCAATAATGGGGATGGGGCGTCGGTATTGTG
>CM071872.1:1397024-1411309 GCA_036759665.1 Gynandropsis gynandra | reverse complement strand
TTCTTTTAAACCTCCATCAAACCCACACGAATCTCAACCCGGGTACCAGAGTACATCACAATAACGTTAAGGCACTAATTCATGAGCCTAGACTCTAAGAGAAACGAGCACAAACCTGGAGGAGATATGTCAACTTCGAGTTTCTGAAAGGAACATGATCCTCTTTCTTTGCCAATGCGAATATGACGTCACTCAAGGCCGACAAACTCTTATTAATAGCCTGGTCGTGCATAGTGACAGTTAGTGAGGCCGTGATTAACGAATAGAGGAAATGGCTCGAAAGACAAAACTTCAATTCAAAATACCTGAGTCTCCTTTAACCGATCTCCAGTTGCTCCACTTCTTGATAGTCTCTCACTCCCAGCAAGATCAATTAGGTTGAGAACACCTTGTACCTGTTGTTCTGTGCTCTGCAAGACAACAATTGCCGCACATAAAATAAGAACTTCCAAGTTGTATAAGAGTCTACGAGGAAAAAAGTAATTCAAGATGGCATAGTCATTACCTCATTCACCCCAGAAATCCGCAGAGTGAACACAAAATGACTCCTCGATGATTGCTCGTTCATATTAGTCTTACCAACAGACCTGCATAAGAAGAAAATCACCATGTTTCAGCTCAGAAAATTCCAGCAGTCATTTAAACACAAAGATGTGCTTTTATGATAAGGTAGTCAACATCAAACCTGCTATGAGCAGCCTGCTGCAAGAGGGAGTTGACCTGCCCGATGCTGCATACATCCACTACAGTCAAGTCGCTGACATGCGTATTTCCATTTGAATCATGTGTGATGGTATATTGCCTTCCAGCAACACCATTTTCTGTTCTCATTGAGTCTGTGGCAAGTGTTCGGTTTGAAGAAAGCAAGTCTCTGAGAGTCTCATTGTATATCTCCAACATTGAGGCCTGGAAGCAGAAATTTAATAACATTTTAGGCTTAAAATGTTTTCTAGGTCAAAGGCAAAGAATGAGAACAAAAATGTTGTTTCAATGGAATCAAGGATAAACTGATTAACATTCTGGACACAAATGCCTACCTGCATTTTGTACTTCCAGCCTTGAGCACTAAGGGCTTGACTGGCTTGGAAAATTTGCTCCAGTGATCGAGGGATCAGCCCTTTCTGTTCTGGAGCCTCCGGCCTTCCCATCATGGTGTACGTTTTCCCGGACCCCGTTTGACCATATGCAAATATACAGACCTGAAGTCCACATAGAAAAGAAAAGGGAAAAAAGGAGAGAAAGCCACAATGTCAGAAAACAAATTGAGATCACAAATTTCTTAAAAAACAAGTTACCAAACAAATGCAGATTAATGTATCCAAGATAGATGCAGAAGTCTATGTCAACTCCTAGAGCTGTCATTCCAACGGACTTGGAAGTTGACATGAAGAAGCATATGCTAAACGGTATACATATCTTCAATTTAATGCTTCTTAGGGTTGTATCTGATTAAAAAATTGTAATCCTAACAAGTATTACTCTCTATATCCAGACACAAGGAAGAAAAATATACGACCTTGTAACCATCCAATGCACTCTGTACAAGTTGTGATATTTCAAAAAATACTTCTTCCTGAGAAGCTTCGTGATTGAAAACCTTGTCAAATGTGAAAGGGTGCCTGTTTCCTGAGCATACAACAGAAGTGTGGTGAGCAACATTAATATATTTCATAGTTACCAGTATAATATATTGAGACGATACAAACACTCAAAGCATGGATTCCTTCAAATATTGAACAATAATAACTCAAGTCAAACAACCATATTTACCACTTTGAATCAGATCAATGCCTCTTCCTCGGGATTCAGTTGAAGTGGGATAGGCTATTACATTGGCTTCTTGTCGTCCCCCATCATCTGGTAACAAGGGACGCACTCGGCAGAACACGCGTATATTTCCTTTCAGTTCCTGATTGAAATGAAAAGTTACTTAGAACACATCAAGAGACAACCATCAAGCTGCATATACTCAGCAAGACATGATCTATTACAAGAATAGTGTTGTGAAGCTTCTTTCGCAGTATCTCTCCCTCGCAAAGTTGATGCTCCATGTCTGCAAGGCGATCTTGCAATTCATGTATACGTTGTTTCTGCTCCTCATATTCTGTCCTAGTCAAAGATATTGAAGCATCTGCCATCTGTATTAAGCAATAGTTATCTATCAGCATAGGCAAAATAAATCCGAGTCAGCTTGGTTGGGTACTTTACAAGCTAACAAAGTTATTTCAATCATGTGTTTACTTTTTGTTTCTCATTGGCGAAAGCTAATTCTTGCTCCAACATTTGTATGCGCTCTTTCTGTAATTTACAAGTTTCCTGCAGCATGGAATTTGCAACGTCAGAAATTTGAGTATAATGATAGATGACCATGAACATGTCATGCTAGACTAACCTCCAAGGATCCCGATTTTGCTATCAAAACGTCTAATTCTTGAGATGATTTTCCAACACTCTCCTTATACTTCATAATTTCATCTGCTAACTTTTCTGACCGCGTAGCATGGCGTTCACGGTCATCTCTAACTTGTTGGAGTTCACTTCGAAGGTTATTGACTTCCTTCAGTAACAATTCTTTTTGATTTACAGCATCTCTTTCTGAAGCCTTGATCACAGCAACAGAAGGAAAAAAGTTACTATGCCAGCAAAGCATGCAAGCAATATAATGAAATAAGAGGTACTTACTCGAATTGAAACTAGTTGATCCTGCAACGATTTATTGTGACCCCTTACTGTGCCAAGATTCTCCACTATACTTGCCTTCTCTTTTTCAGCTCGACAGAGTGCCTCACGAACTGTCTCAAGATCTGTCTGCAGTTTACTGTTATACTGTTGCAGACTTGTGTTGTATTCTTGCAACCTTTTATAATTGTCTTCTAGGGCTTTGGCCTAAAATCAATCCACAATAACTAACTGATCATGTCGGAATTGATGAGAGTAACAGAAAATACAAACATCTGAAACGAAAACCAGTATAAAGTTTGCTATACCGTCTCCTTCGCGGAATTCTTTTCACGATTAACTTTCTCAAGTTCCTCTTCTAGAGAAGCCTGCTGCTTCTCTGCAGAAACTCTAAGTTCCTTCTCTCGCTTGTGACTTTCAATCACATCCTAGTCACCAAAAGAAGATAACCCTCGAAAAGTTAAAATCGCTGAAAAAAGATGACCAGGAAATATCAGCTACACATCAAGAAAATCCAAGCTCTTAGAGTATCTTACCAACTTATCTAATTCCTCCTTGGACAGCTTCTCCTGTAGTGACGTGATGTTACCTTTCAACTCTGATATTGTAGAATGCAGATGTTCTTCTTTGGCCTTCATCTCCAATTCTATAAATAATTGAAATTGAAATTCTTAACCTTAAATGCATGTCAAATATTTGTTCCATTAAAAGGATTTTCCAGACATGTGGTCACCTATATCACTGCATCTTTTTTCTGCGGATTCCAGAGACAAGCGAAGATTTTCCTTCTCCTGGACATGGGTTTCATCAACTTGTTGAAACCATTTGACACAAGTTTTCAGCCTCTTGATAATATCCGTCATTTGCTCAATCTTAGCCTGATACAAACATCTTAATTAGTTAAATGACATACTGATGGAAAGCTTCATATTACTTAAATAAAGCAAGCAAATTGAGTTAATTTACTTTGGAGTCAAACTTGCTGGCTTTTGGTCTCTCATTAAGCAATGCCACCACTTCATCTTTTGTGAATTCTACTTTTCCGCAGTCCTCAGTGCTGCCAACATCACTATTTGCAGTAATATCTTGCCGATTCACAGTAGAAAGTACCTGTCTTCTACCAACCCCTTGCATTTCCAATCTCCTGCGCTTGTCAAAGGGAATGTTTGTAGTACCCTCCTTTTTCTGCAAATAGTTAGAACCCAATAAATCAGTCATCGGATTTTGTGTGCCAAATTATGAGACCAATTTGTAGTTAATACATATTTCCTACGACAAACACCAAAATTGAAACCTCTGGAATCCACCTATCATTCTGAATTTCGTCGACGGAATATCACTTAGGGGTTCGAGTTAAACTTTCCAGTGACTCATACGTCCAAATCTAACAGAGAAAAGGGGCTTACGGCGGATGGGCTGCGCGGAGGCCGATTCTGGTTGCGAGGTGGCATTTCCGAGAAATTAAGACTACTCCTGATTCCTGCACTGTCTGCTCGTCAATCAAATTCTCGATCGCAACAAACGAAGCGTGCTTAAACTCCTTTAGAGTAATCCCACTGACTGCTGGATATCTGGGAGAAAATCAAACCCTGTTCTCCTTAATCGAAGACGAGAAATTAGGGTTTTTCGTTTTCCTTTTCTGGCATTGAAGCAGATAGAGAAAGGCAAAGGTGGAGAGGAGCCTGTTGTTTGAAAATTTTGAATCAATTCGAAAGCAGATCTGCTAATTCCTTCACTGTTTGCTCGTCAATGGCATCAAATTCTCGATCGCAACAAACGAAGCGTACTAACTCCTTTTAGAGTAATCCTATTGACTGCTAGATATCTGAGAGAAAATTAAACCTTGTTCTTCTTGATCGAAGACGAAAAATTAGGGTTCTTCGTTTCCTTATCGGGGATTGAAGCAGATAGACAAGGGCAAAGGTGGAGGAGCCTGTTGTTTGAAAATTTGAATCGATTTGAAAGCAGATCTGGCGGACACTTCAAAAATTATAACGTTACCTTTGCCTTTTGGGCCTATGGGCTTACCGATTCGGCCCATTTATAAACTAAGGCAAAGGTGAAAAGTATACAACAGGATTACTTTATTATAAAATAATATTTTTTAGGAGAAATTCAACCATATTTTATTTTTAATAATGAATCAATAAATAATAAATTTATTTATTTATTCGGTCTATACATGTCAATGTTACTAAAGAATTATTATTAAACAATATTATGTTACATTCTAACTATATCTTAAATTAGTTCATAAAATATAGAATATAGATGTAATCAAACAATATGTTTTTGGTTAAATGAAATAAGTTTTTTCTTTCCGAATGAAATGGTATCAGATTGAAAATCAAAAATCTCAAATCGTCATTTTTTTCTTTCTTTATTTTTTCGACCTTATTATTGTTTCGTCGGTTTGTCTTATTTCTTTCCCAAAAATCTTTAATTTTTTTTCGATGTTTGATCAAATTATTGCTTCGTCGGTTTCTCTTCTCTATTTCCCCAAAATCTCCCAAAATCTACCGTTGTTTCTTTGATTTCCAGTTTGATTATTGTTTCACCGGTTTCTTTTTGTTATTTTCCTCTTTCAATTTTCTTGCTACCTTTCTAATGTCGACTTCTATTACCACACCCTTTGTACAGATCCTTATACGAATCCATCATACCTTCACACAAATGATATAGAGTGTGTCTTCTTTGAGTCGGAGAAATTCATTAGAGAAACAAACTTTAATACCTTGCTTCGTTCAATGACAATGGTGTTGAACGGGAAAAAAAGTTAAGATCTGTCATGGGTAAACATTCATGAACCCATCCTTGAAGAAAGTAATTTCGATGCATGGCATAGGTGTAATGACATAATATTTTGTGGATAATCAAGTCGATATTAAAAGGAATAGGGGATACCATTGTTCATATTAACACGACTTTTGCGATTTGGCAGAATCTACAAGATGGATTCTTTCAAACCAATATGCCTTGTATATTCGATTTAAAAACTGAATTAAAAATTCTAAAACAAAGTTCTCCTGATCTTAATGCCTACTATTCTCACCTTATAACCCTATAGCAACAATTTAAATCTTTAGAAGATCATCCTTCTTGCTTTTACACTCGGTGCAAATGAAAGATTAATGAAAAATTAACCTCTCGTGAAGAATATTGTTACATGCTTAAGTTTCTTGTTGGTTTAAATGAATCTTTTTTTCCATGTTCGTCGCTAAATTATTTTAATGGAACTCGTTTGTTTTGTATCCAAAGCGTTTAATCTTATTATTCAAGATAAACAATAGAGAGAGATCCTTTCTCCGCATGATGCACTTCCAATCTTCTTCAATAATACAAATTATAACCACATCAATACCTTTTCCAATCCAAGATTCAAGAATACTGTAAACAGCAATCCATATGCCACTTAAAATAGATCTCGTCCTTTTTGTTCCCGCTATGACCTTCATGATCATTTAATAACCAAGTGTTATAAGCTTCATGGTTATCCAACCGGATACAAACCTCCCAATACCAATTCCTCTAGAGCAAGACCAAATTCTTTTCAAAATTTTAATCCTGAAATAAACATAAACTCGGATGCCATCATTCTGCATATTCCAAATATGGTCACTTCTTCAATGGATAATTTTGGTCATCAACTTCTTTAAAAGGACCAACTGCAACAAGTGTTATTCCATCTTAACACCATAAGTGCTACTAAGCCTTCTCATGCTCTTGATGACTTCCTTCAATGCCTCCAAACATACGTAATTATGCAATCTTTCAATCTTTTGTTTTATCTCTCAACTCGAATTTTTAATATTCCTAAAAATGTTTGGATTATAGATTTAGGTGCTAATAGTCATGTATGTACCAATCTATCAATCTTTATTAATGTCCAAAATATTTCAATGTCTCTATAATTCTTTCAAATGGATATTTCTTCTGTGTTTCCAAAATTGGAACAATTATTATTTCCCCTCTTTTACTCTTTCATTCTGTTATTTTCATCACATTCTTTCATTCAACTTTTTAAGTGTCAAACTCTTAACTCAAAACACCAATATCATTGTTTTTTTTTTCAACCCAATTCTTGTATCATACAAGATTCTACTCGGGACTTGATGATTGAGAGGGGTGACACTACTAATAACCTTTAATTTTTGGATCATCATGCCATACGTATTATGTATTTATCTAACTCTCCATCAACATGGCACAATAGAATTGGACACTCATTTCTTTCCAAAATGAAATTACTTTCATCTTGATCCCTTGGTTTTAAGGTTCTTTGATTAGCTTGACTTTTTAATATTAAAAAATAAAAAATTATATATAACATAAAAATAGATTCGAATTTCTTAGTGTTTATATATATATATATACACAAATATATATTTAAATTTTTAAATTGGTTTATTGTGTTCCTCAGATTTTTCGAAACCAAACCGAACCGACCAAACCTGAACGGATTCTAAAATTTGAATTCATATGGTTTTTGGAGTAACTCATATTCCAAATGATCCGAGTTGTTTAGATTGGTTAGGATCGAATTGGTTTGAGTAACCCGAATTGAACACCTCTATTTCAAAAAATAAATCAAATGTTATTTTTAAGCTAATACAAATTGGTATCTGGGGCTCATTTTTTGTTGAATCCATTAAAGGATACATATATATATATATATATATATATTTACTATAGTAGATAACTATACAAGATGTATTTTGGTATATTTTCTTACAAATAAATCATATGCCTTAAAATCTATCATTCCATCATATCTTATGTTTAAAACTAATTTAATAAAATTGTCAAAATTGTGAGATCTGACAATGCCCATGAATTGCAATTTAAACAATTTCTCTTGCGCTAATACACCACAACAAAATGTTATCATTGACATAAAGCATCAACATTTGCTAAATTTTGAGTGTGCCTTTCTTTTTCAATGTACCATTCCAATTTTTTACTAGTCCGAATGCATTTTTGCAGCGATAATTTTAATAAGGAAAACATCTACCTATTTGCTAAACAATAAATCTCATTGTGAACTTTTAAAGAATAAATCTCCAAATTATACCTACTTGAAAACTTTTGGATGCTTATACTATGTATCTACTCATATAAAATGCAGAAATAAATTTATTTATAGAGCAAAACCTATTGTATTTTTGGATTATCCTTTGGGATATAAGGCTATCAAATTTTAGATATATCTTTAAGTCAAATATAATTTTTAGAGATGTCATATTATATGAACAAATCTTTCTATTTCAGAATAAATCTATTCCTTTTGATTCTATAACGATTTTATGTCCCAATTATGTTCTTCCCTTATGCATGTCTGGTCTTTCTTTTATTTCTTGTGATTAGACCTCTCAAAACTTACATTCTTGAAAACAAGTTTATCTCTTCAAATCAACACCTTTCTAACAAACAAAAAAGAAACATAAAACCACCCGAATATCTTTCTGATTATCACTGTAATCAATTATCTTCAAATAGTCTAGATTGTCCTAATAAAACTCCTTATCATATTTCTTGTTATATATCTTATCATAACCTTTCTCATTCTCACTGTTTACGTTGAATATTAATATTGTTATTGAGCCTAAAACATATAATCAAGTTGTTTTATCCCTTGTTTGGAAAGATGTTATGAACTTTGGATTAGATGCTTTGTTGAGGAATAACACTTGGACAGTTTTCTCTTTACCTCCTAATAAAAAAAGCTGTAGGTTGTATATGGTTATATAGGATTAAATACAAATCTGATGATCAATAGATAGGTATAAAGTCAGACTTGTTGCAAAGGAATTCTTGGATTTGACTATGTGGAATTCTTGGATTTGACTATGTTGATACGTTCAACCATGTTGCTAAGATGATTACTGAAAAAATGTGGTTATCTCTTGCATCTGCAAACAACTAGATAATTGACCAAATAGATGTCTCAATTACCTTCTTAAATGAAAACTTAAATGAAGAAATATACATGAATATCCCCCTTAGATATTTTTGTTGGAACAATCCTTATTCTGTAACAATATAATATAATAAAAATGAACTAGAAACAAAAACAAATAAATATAAATATCGACGTTCGATCGCGGCCTGCAAGCAGTGTCCTAAGACAGAATTTGTTTCTGCTTAGAGGATTCAACGATCACAGAATAGCCTTCTGTCGAATCTACTTTGTATGTTTGTTTTTTTATCAGAAGAAAACATAATAGGTTGTTCGTTTCTTCAATGGCAAGTCTATATTTATCGAGGACTTAGGAGCCAAAATTCGTTTAACCTTGAACAGTCATGATTGTTCATAAGGTTGTAACTATTGGTGGAATGGTTGTGTCTCTTTGGTTCAAACTCAAAGGTTGTGTCTCTTCGATTCAAACTCAAAGGTTGTAACATAATTCGAAAATGTTAAAAAATTAAACTCAAGTTTAAAAATTAAATTCGGATTTAATCGAAGACCCCAAGGCCTTATCTTTGACATTTAATATATGTTAAATATCCACAAGCCTATTCACATGCCCAATCTAAAACCCACCAAGCCCATGTCATGATTCAAATGACTAAGATGTGAAAGTATTAATATAATATATTAATTACTTTCCATTTTCCAATGTGGGACTATGTCCCTTCACATTCCCTCCTCTTCATTTTTATCATTTTTTTACCTCGAGAGAGAATTTTTTCCTAACAAAGCAGTTTGCAAATTGCTAAAAAAATTGTGGTTTAAAGCAATTGTGAATGCAGTAAAAATTGGATCGGAGCTTATATTTGGTGTTTCAGGTGGTTGAGAAAATTAATGGAGTTTGAATTCAAATTGAAGAAGACTAGAGTGAGTCAAAGAGAAGATCAATGAGAAGAATGAGGAATCAAGAGAATCGAGCGGATTCAAAGCTGAAGAGAATTCAGCATGACGGCGCGGCGGAATAACTGGAAGCGGTTGCTGAGCCGAGAGCAAGGCAGATAAATTGACTTGGAAATCAAGAAACAAGGTCAACGAATCTGTGGTGGATAATTGAAGTACGCAAAACAGAGAACGAGAGAGTTCAGAGTTTTAGGTGTACTTAATTGGATAGTATCATTGAAGTACATAAAACAGAGAACAAGAGAGTTCAGAGTTTTAGGTGTACTTAATTGGATACTGGATTGTGAGTGAAAACAGTTGAGGTTGTATTTACACGTCTAACTCATGGGGAGTTATCCGTGGAGGTCTTTAGTACATTGTAGAAACCAGCAAGTGTACCTAAAGATTGACAAGTAAATAAACAAATATTGTTTGATATCTTCTGGTCTTTTTGGTTATCGATTTAATAGTCATCTTCTACAAGTTTTCAATTGGTATCAAAGCAGGTAACCATTATTTAGAGTAAAATCTAAAATCTGGTTAGAGATCCAAGAAGACGACTAAAAATGGAAGGACCGGGAGACATGTATTCGTTCGGTAAACCTGTCATGCTAGACTCATCCAACTATGGGTACTGGAAAGTAAAGATGCGAGCAAGCATTCGAGGAATTGATGAAGATGCCTGGAATGCAGTAAAAACAGAAACTGTTATCGACGAAAATTGAAAAGAAAAGGAAAAGCCATCAGATCAGTGGACACCTAGTGAAAAGAGGAGTTCGACGTTTAACGCTAAAGCCTTGACAGCTATCTTTTCATCAGTAGATATAAATGAATTTAAACAGATTCAAGGGTGCGAATCGGCTAAGGAGGCATGAGATACACTAGAAACTATCCACAAAGGAACAACAAGTGTGAAGAGAACACAGCTAGATATATTGGAACACCAATTTGAAAAGCTGGAAATGGGAGAATACGAAAGTGTGAAAGAATTCAGTGGTCGGATGAATGCTATTGCCAACGAGGTAAGTGTACTTGGACAAAACTTGGATGACAAGAAGCTTGTCAAGAAGTTATTAAGATGTCTTCCGAAGAAGTTCCACGCTCAGAAAGTGGCCATGAATATGTCTTTAAACACGGATACAACTAGTTTCAAAGAAATAGTTGGAATCCTAGCAACTTATGAACTGGAAATGCAGCTGGAACAAGGAGATATCGCCAAAGAGGGAAGCAAGGGAGTTGTTCTACAAGCCGTCTCAGAAAACACCAGGTTAGATAAGCTTGAAGAAAACACCGTATTACTAACCAGAAAATTTGGAAAATTCATGAAGAAAAAATCAGGAATGAGAAAAACATCAACAGAAGATGCTGAATTTAGAAAGGAAAACAAGTCTAGTTCTCAATGTCATGAATGCAAAGGTTATGGTCATTTTAAATCAGATTGCCCCAGCATCACAAAAAGGGAAAATATGTTGAAGAATCTCAGAGAAACACAATGTTTTAAATGCAAGGTATTTGGTCACACAAAGAACGAATGTGCTGACAATAATTTAGTGAAAGGTAAATCACTAATCATGCTTAGTGACTCCAGTTCTGAATCTGGAGAAGAATCAGAAGAAGAACAGTCCAGTTTTGTTGCTTTCATAGGGATCATTGATGAGGATGACAAAGAAAGTGAAAAAGATCAGCTAGAAGACGAAGATGAAGTTGATGTTGAAATGATCTACAATGACTGGATCAAGATGGGAAAGTTGAATGTTCAACTGATGAAGGAAATTAAGATTTTGGAAACTCAAATTCAAGACATGAAAAACGAAGTGCTTGCTAAGGATGAGGAAATGCACTTTGTTAAAAGACAGCTAGAAGAAACAAACAAACATCTGAAGATGTTGTCGAATGGAACTGACAAATTAGACCATCTTCTTTCGATTGGAAAAATGAAAGGTGACAATCATGGAATAGGTTATATCGGGAATACGAGCAATACAGAAAATAAATTTGTTGCTGGAGGAGATTTACAAGAAAGACAGTCGACTTACAACACTTCAAAGCATGGCCAGAATCAGCAAAGTATTGACAGAAAAAGAAATTGGAATCATCATGTTGCTTACTACAGATGTAGAGAACAACATCAGAGAGGCCCTCATCACTACAATCATAGAAGGAATATGCCAACGACGAACTCAGGACATCACGGTTGGGAAACACATTATGGTAATTACAGAAGGAAAAAGTCCGTTACTTGTTACTTCTGTAGAATTAAAGGCCATAAACAGCGTACATGCTACAAGAAAAACAGGTATGATGCAAGTAAGTTCTCAAAAATAGAACAGATCTGGGTAAGGAAAAGTGATTTACATTGCAACGTTGCATACATTTCTGCTCACAAAGAAAAGTCAAATACCTGGTACTTTGACAGTGGATGCTCAAGACACATGACAGGTAACAAAGAACTCCTTTCAAATTTTGTTGAAATAAAAAAATGCAGGGAGTGTAGTGTTTGGAGACGGAAACAAAGGAAAAATTCTCGGCAGATGAGATCTTATTTCACCGGGACAACCAGGTTTAACAAATGTCCAATTTGTTGCGGGTCTAACGGCTAATTTGATTAACATCAGCCAACTTTGTGACAGCCATCACCAGGTTAAGTTTACTAACAAAGAGTGTTTAGTTCTGAATTCTGACAATAAGTGTGTGCTTACAGGATCGCGGTCTTCCAACAATTGTTACCTATGGACTGAAGATAAGGTTTGCTTTAAAGCTACCGACGATGTGCTATCACTGTGGCATCAGCGTCTACGACACGTAAACTACAGATCCTTGGTGAAACTGTCAGATTCTGCCGCAGTAAGATGTATTCCTAAGCTAAAGTTAGAAAAATCAGAAACTTGTAAACCATGTCAGCTAGGTAAACAAATCAAAGTCCACCACAAGCGAATGCCTGAAGTAAAGACAGAAAAAATCCTGGAACTATTACACATGGACTTGATGGGTCCAATGAGAACAGAGAGTTTCGGAGGAAAAAGATATATCTTTGTCATCGTAGATGATTTTTCTAGATATACTTGGGTGAAGTTTCTGCGAGAAAAATCAGAAACGTTTGAGCTATTTCATTTCCTATTTCTTCAATTGAAAAATACTAAAGGTTGCATTGAGCGTATTAAGAGGGATCATGGAAAAGAATTCGAGAATGACATTTTCAACAAATTCTGTAAAAAACATGGTATCATTCACGAATTCTCAGCACCAATAACGCCACAACAAAATGGAGTTGTCGAAAGGAAGAATAGAACATTGCAAGAAATGGCTCGAGCAATGTTGCATGGAAAATCCATATCCATTCGATTCTGGGCAGAAGCGGTAAATACAGCATGCTATATCATCAATCGTGTATATCTTCGTCCAGGTATGTCAAAAACTCCATACGAGCTCTGGAAAGGTAAGAGTCCAAATTTGAGTTACTTTCACATATTTGGATGCACTTGCTATGTACTGAACGATAGAGAATTCCTTGGTAAGTTTGACGCAAAGAGTGATGAGGGAATTTTTCTCGGTTATGGAAATAACACCACTGCTTTTCGAATTTTCAACTTACGAACAAGAAAAGTTATTGAATCAATAAACGTTGTATTTGATGAAGATCATTCAACTGATTGTGTTATTTTTCCCTTCTCGACAGGAACTGTACACATTACATCTGAATGTGATAGGCACGAAATGGATATTTAAAAATAAAACAAATGAGCAAGGAGAAATTGTCCGGAATAAAGCGAGGTTAGTTGCACAAGGTTACACTCAAGTAGAAGGAGTAGACTTCGATGAAACTTTTGCTCCAGTGGCTAGACTAGAATCAATTCGTCTATTGCTTGGCGTTGCGTGTTTCTTTGGCTTCAAATTGTTTCAGATGGATGTAAAGAGCGCATTTCTCAATGGTATACTTCAAGAAGAAGTATATGTCGAACAGTCAAAAGGATTTGAAGATCCACATAATCCAGATCATGTTTACAAGCTTAAGAAAGCCATGTACGGATTAAAACAAGTACCTCGTGCTTGGTATGAAAGACTCACAAGTTTTCTTGTGCAGAATAGCTACAAAAGAGGGGGAGTTGATAAAATTCTATTTATTCATAATTCAGATGGCATCTTATTGGTTGTTCAGATTTACGTTGATGACATTGTCTTTGGTTCGAAATCGCAGGAAAAAGTAAATTGGTTTGTGGAAACCATGAAGAGAGTTTGAAATGAGCATGTTTGGAGAACTAAGCTACTTTCTTGGATTACAAGTGAAACAACTCAATGATGGTTTGTTCATCTCTCAAAGCAAATATGCCAGAAATCTGGTAAAAAGATTCGAACTTGATCACAGTAAATCAGCAAGTATCCCCATGTCGACAACAACAAAGTTGACAAGAGATGCAGATGGTGAAGATGTTGAGGTTAAGTTGTACCGAAGTATGATTGGTGTTTACTGTATCTTACTGCAAGTAGACCTGACTTATGTTTAAGTGTAGGGATTTGCATCAGGTATCAAGCTAAACCAAAAAAATCTCACTTGCTTGATGTTAAGCGGATTATCAAATACGTCAAGGGTACTACAGAGTATGGGATACTGTATTCCAAAGATACTAATTGTGAACTTATAGGTTTTAGCGATGCTGATTGGGGAGGAAATGTGGACGATCGAAAAAGTACTTCTGGAGGTTTTTTCTTTCTCGGAAACAACTTGGTTTCATGGCACAGCAAAAAGCAAAACTCGACGTCA
>CM071872.1:1368455-1387118 GCA_036759665.1 Gynandropsis gynandra | reverse complement strand
CCTTGCAGACATGGAGCATCAACTTTGCGAGGGAGAGATACTGCGAAAGAAGCTTCACAACACTATTCTTGTAATAGATCATGTCTTGCTGAGTATATGCAGCTTGATGGTTGTCTCTTGATGTGTTCTAAGTAACTTTTCATTTCAATCAGGAACTGAAAGGAAATATACGCGTGTTCTGCCGAGTGCGTCCCTTGTTACCAGATGATGGGGGACGACAAGAAGCCAATGTAATAGCCTATCCCACTTCAACTGAATCCCGAGGAAGAGGCATTGATCTGATTCAAAGTGGTAAATATGGTTGTTTGACTTGAGTTATTATTGTTCAATATTTGAAGGAATCCATGCTTTGAGTGTTTGTATCGTCTCAATATATTATACTGGTAACTATGAAATATATTAATGTTGCTCACCACACTTCTGTTGTATGCTCAGGAAACAGGCACCCTTTCACATTTGACAAGGTTTTCAATCACGAAGCTTCTCAGGAAGAAGTATTTTTTGAAATATCACAACTTGTACAGAGTGCATTGGATGGTTACAAGGTCGTATATTTTTCTTCCTTGTGTCTGGATATAGAGAGTAATACTTGTTAGGATTACAATTTTTTAATCAGATACAACCCTAAGAAGCATTAAATTGAAGATATGTATACCGTTTAGCATATGCTTCTTCATGTCAACTTCCAAGTCCGTTGGAATGACAGCTCTAGGAGTTGACATAGACTTCTGCATCTATCTTGGATACATTAATCTGCATTTGTTTGGTAACTTGTTTTTTAAGAAATTTGTGATCTCAATTTGTTTTCTGACATTGTGGCTTTCTCTCCTTTTTTCCCTTTTCTTTTCTATGTGGACTTCAGGTCTGTATATTTGCATATGGTCAAACGGGGTCCGGGAAAACGTACACCATGATGGGAAGGCCGGAGGCTCCAGAACAGAAAGGGCTGATCCCTCGATCACTGGAGCAAATTTTCCAAGCCAGTCAAGCCCTTAGTGCTCAAGGCTGGAAGTACAAAATGCAGGTAGGCATTTGTGTCCAGAATGTTAATCAGTTTATCCTTGATTCCATTGAAACAACATTTTTGTTCTCATTCTTTGCCTTTGACCTAGAAAACATTTTAAGCCTAAAATGTTATTAAATTTCTGCTTCCAGGCCTCAATGTTGGAGATATACAATGAGACTCTCAGAGACTTGCTTTCTTCAAACCGAACACTTGCCACAGACTCAATGAGAACAGAAAATGGTGTTGCTGGAAGGCAATATACCATCACACATGATTCAAATGGAAATACGCATGTCAGCGACTTGACTGTAGTGGATGTATGCAGCATCGGGCAGGTCAACTCCCTCTTGCAGCAGGCTGCTCATAGCAGGTTTGATGTTGACTACCTTATCATAAAAGCACATCTTTGTGTTTAAATGACTGCTGGAATTTTCTGAGCTGAAACATGGTGATTTTCTTCTTATGCAGGTCTGTTGGTAAGACTAATATGAACGAGCAATCATCGAGGAGTCATTTTGTGTTCACTCTGCGGATTTCTGGGGTGAATGAGGTAATGACTATGCCATCTTGAATTAGTTAATGCCTCGTAGACTCTTATACAACTTGGAAGTTCTTATTTTATGTGCGGCCATTGTTGTCTTGCAGAGCACAGAACAACAGGTACAAGGTGTTCTCAACCTAATTGATCTTGCTGGGAGTGAGAGACTATCAAGAAGTGGAGCAACTGGAGATCGGTTAAAGGAGACTCAGGTATTTTGAATTGAAGTTTTGTCTTTCGAGCCATTTCCTCTATTCGTTAATCACGGCCTCACTAACTGTCACTATGCACGACCAGGCTATTAATAAGAGTTTGTCGGCCTTGAGTGACGTCATATTCGCATTGGCAAAGAAAGAGGATCATGTTCCTTTCAGAAACTCGAAGTTGACATATCTCCTCCAGGTTTGTGTTCGTTTCTCTTAGAGTCTAGGCTCATGAATTAGTGCCTTAACGTTATTGTGATGTACTCTGGTACCCGGGTTGAGATTCGTGTGGGTTTGATGGAGGTTTAAAAGAATTGATTCGACTACCTATGATATCAATATGCACGTTCCTTTCTAGTAACCTTCATGGGCAAAAACTCCATTCAGGATATGTAATAGAATCAAATCTAGATGCTACAAGTAGTCGAATCAATTCTTTTAAACCGCCTCCAACACTACACACATTTCAACCCGAGGCATCACACTTATATGCGAACATAGGTTGAATGTTGTATCTTTGAACAGCCATGTCTAGGTGGAGACTCAAAGACATTAATGTTTGTGAACATATCGCCGGATCCATCATCGACGGGAGAGTCTCTTTGCTCTCTTCGGTTTGCAGCAAGAGTGAACGCATGTGAGATTGGAATTCCCAGGAGACAAACCTCAATGAAACTCATCGATTCTCGTCTAAGTTACGGTTAATATCTCTCCTATTTTTCATCTGTATACCATAATCACTTGATAGTTCTTGTCTTGTTGGGTCATATTTTGTAATTCCTGATTGTGATTTTGTCACAGCTTTCTGTGTAATCTTCTAATTTGGTACTAAGATTTGTTTTGGGAGCTTTGTGTTTGGTGTCTTAAAAGTAACTTGCTGTCTTAGCAATGTGAGCTCTTATGATGTACGGAAAATTTTATACATGCTTAATGTATTGTTTTCTAGCGTATTTGATTGGTGGAGTCGCAACCAAATGAAAACGCGGCGATTGTTTTTTTTTTTTTTGCGATTCTGAGCGACATTAAAACCGACTGATGGAGTCGTCCGAAAACTAACCCAACACAAATTATGCTGTGTTCCGTTTGTGTATTGGTGCACTTTTAATGAAATTACCAAAATACCCTTGTGTTTTTCTTATCTCCTCTTTTTATTATAATTTATATTAATCTTAAATATATATATATATATATGCATATATATGTATTGTATATTTAAATAATTTTTAATTTATTTCAAATATGTGAAAATTATAACTAAAATATATACATTAAACAAAAAAAATTAAATAAATTATGTTTTTAATAATTGTATATTTTGGTAATTTTGTTCGAAATGCAATCACAACAGTTTTTTACCATTCGTTTCTAGTCGCAGCCGCTGCAAACACACCGATTCCACCATTCAGACAAAATGAAACAAAGCGTCGCCAATCGCATATGGAAACGCTGCCAAACGCAAGCGCTAACCATGCATTTCCACCAATCAAGCCCTATATCTATTTCTAAAAGTACATGTTTGATTGATACAAATGATGTGTTTCCACCAATCAAACATGCTTGATTGATACGCACATTACACAAGTTTCAAGACATGAATGTTACAGGATCAAATCGAATCGAATCGTGGCTTGGACATACTTCATAATCAACGAGGATAAAGTGTGCTTACGGATGAATCATCATCAACAGATGAACACAATGCAGATTGATCTGATTCTGATGCTCTAAATCTTTGATCTGATTCATTCGTTCTTCGGATGGAAAACCCTGGTTGCCGTGGGATTGGTAAAGTTATAGTGAAGCTATTCAACATTAGAACAATGTTTTCCATTGTTGGTCTATCTAATGGATCATCTTGAACACATAACAAACCGATATGAATGCATCTCATCACTTCATTCGTCGCGTAATTCCCTTCAGTTGATTCATCCACGAGTTCTAACGACGAATTCTCACCCCAAAGCTTCCAAGCCTGAATGGAATGTTCTTGATTTTTTGCTTGTTTATTTGAATGTATTAACAACAGAAAAATGGATGAGATATAATATACTTACATATGTGACCAAGTCTCTACTTCCATCTTGATAGAAGCTACTGTTCTTTTTGCCACTTATGATTTCAAGAATCAAGATTCCAAAGCTATAGACGTCTGATTTCACTGAGTAATGGCCATGTATTGCATACTCCGGAGACATGTAACCACTGCAAGGACACAAACAAATCTTTGTTAAACTGTGAAATTGATTGGATTTTGGTATTGAAATAGTCGATGTTTCTAAATTTAATTAAAAGATAATTTTGGGTTGTTTTGACAAATAATTAAAAGTTAATTAATTGTTTAATTCTAACCGCAAAAAAGTATTATAAATATATTTTGTAATCAACTATAAACAAAATCCTCAGAAAATTCAGAAAAGAGTTTTTGAAATAAAAGAGAATAGTTTTATGGTTTCCGACTATCTCAAAGTGTTGATGGTAAATCTCGACTCGACGTGAACCATTCATGGAAGTTTTAATTAATGTCTTAAATCTTCTAAATGTTAATGACAAACATAAACTTAGATCTAATTATTTCCAGAATATGTTAAGGGATTAGATTTGTCTAATACTATATATAATAGTCAATAATTCATGTTTAGATCGACGTTGAACAATATAATATAACATTTCTCTCACACTTAGATTCGGTCCTAAAACGACATCATAATCGAGAGCTCGTCATCAGAACATTCAAATAGGGATGAACAACATCATAAATAATACAAAGATCTAGTTATAAAATTTAAGATTGCATAATATCATATATTAGTCCATAGTTTATATCCTAATCGATATTGGACAACTCAGGTAATGGATTATCATTCATATTACCCGTGAAACCATAAAAAATTGATTAATTCTCATATTTGGTTATTAAAAATGTTAGATATAAGAAAATGTTTATGAAGAGACTTACTATGTTCCGACAATTCTTGCTGTATTGGCTTGAGTTTGATCAACACCAAAAATCCTTGCCATGCCAAAGTCTGAAATCTTTGGGTTCATATATGAATCTAAGAGGATATTGCTTGCTTTAAGGTCACGATGAATAATCGTAAGTCTCGAGTCGCGATGAAGATAAAGAAGTCCTCGAGCAATCCCTTCGATGATCTTATATCTTCTTTGCCAATCCAAACGTCTTCGCTTTTCATCATCTATTAATGTTTGAGAAAAAATCGCTCAAAACGAACTAATGAATGTTCAAGATTCTTTAGAGAAACATCGCTCAAAACGAACTAATGAATGTTCAAAATTCTTTAGAGAAAAATCGCTCAAAACGAACTAATGAATGTTCAAGATTCTTTTGAGAATAATCGCTCAAAACGAAGTAATGAATGTCCAAGATTCTTTTGAAAAAAATCGCTCAAAACGAACTAATGAATGTTCAAGATTCTTTTGAGAAAAATCGCTCAAAACGAATTAATGAATGTCCAAGATTCTTTTGAAAAAAATCGCTCAAAACGAACTAATGAATGTTTAAGATTCTTTTGAGAAAAATCGCTCAAAACGAATTAATGAATGTTCAAAATTCTTTTGAGAAAAATCGCTCAAAACGAACTAATGAATGTTCAAGATTCTTTAAAGACGGGCCGAACTAAATCGTACCGAATAAGAAATAGTCAAGGCTTTTGTTCGGTATGAACTCGTAAATGAGTATCTTTTCTTCGCCTTCTAAGCAATATCCAATGAGTCTAACAAGATTTCTATGTTGAAGTTTCGCAACCAAAACAACTTCGTTCTTGAACTCTTCAATTCCTTGTAACGATCCTCGAGATAATCTCTTTACCGCAACAATTAATCCATTCGAAAGTCGACCCTAATTGAAAATATATACATTAAGTAACAATATAAGGTCAAATTCCATGGAAGAGTTGTAAAAATCCTACCTTGTAGACTTCACCAAATCCACCATGGCCAAGTTTATTACTATCTGAAAACTTATTTGTGGCCGCTTCGATTGTGCTGAACTGAAATTGAAGTGATTCTGTGGTGGTAATATCATCTTCATCTACATGAAAACAATAACATTTCTGTTCAATCTTATGAACAATTGAATTTCATAATTCAAGATTGGATCAATATTTTACCTAATCCTTCTGTTTCACCACCAATGTTCTTCCTTGTTCTTCTTCTTTTTAGTAAACAATATGCAGCACTGAGAAGTAATACACACACAGAAACTGGAACCACTACAGCTATTACAGTCACTGTTGAACTTTTCCCTTTCTCTGAAACATTTTCAAAAGAATCTAAATCCTTTGGTTCATCAAAAAACAAACAAATTTTTAGGGTTTTCAGGCTTACTATTTGAAGATCCAGAAGACTGCTGCTGTGGCGGTGGAGGAGGAGCTACAGCTATGGTTTCATTGTAAAAAGGGTAAAGCTCATACCTTATATTACAGCTTGAAGCCAATATTCTACCACCAATCCGTTTATCACAACATAACGGTAACTGATTAATCGTTTGAATAAGACAACTTTCACAATCTTGTCTCGTTAAGTCTGGTGTGCATTGCACAAGACTGTAAATCGTTTGAAAGACTGTGAAATTTGCTTTCTTGGTCGCAAACTTTCTAGGGTTTGAAGCCGCCATTGATGAAACATCGAACATCAATTCAGACAGAGATTCACTAAAGTCGTTGACTTGATTATCCGTTATGTTTTGTGTGTTCCACAAGTATGCAAGAGGTGCTAATCTCATCGTACCTACGATGCTTCTGTTAGAATATCTAAGCATGCATTCATCGTACCATATAACAGTTTCTTTCTCCACAGAACATTTCTCTAACGTATCGTTGGCCGCAAACGTGATACAGTCGCGACAAACTTCTGCTGAAACATCACCGCGGCAAAGGAAGAGACCGTAGACAGCGTCAGCGTTCTGACCTGCGGTTGCGTTAGCGAAACCAGTTTCATATGTTGCGTTTGGGGAAGAGAGAGATGAGAGTACAGTTTGAAGATTGGTGAAGTAAGTGCTGTTTCTTGTGAACGTTGTCGTGTTCGGACATATGTGATAGAGGTACGTTGGATCCGCAGCGTCTGCGTTTAAGATCACAAGCAACAAAACAGAGATTAGAGAAAGAGTTGTTCCAAAAACAGAGGAACTGAACAGAGACATGCTTTTTTTTTTCTCTTGTTATGTTCCTCTGTTTTCTTTTTCCTTTATGTTGAGATGATCGGACATTGACGATTGCCCAAGTTTCAAAGTCAAATTTAATGTGATTATAAAATTTTGAAATTTTATTTATTCATGATTATATATTAATCTAATCGTATTCTTCTGACAAATTCAATTATAAGTTTAAGACTTTGTCAAAAAATGCAGACAATAATGTTCTGTCAGAAGTCATTACAGATATGGAGTGCAATAATTAGCTAATTAATTTGATTAATTGACAAGGAATGGTCAACGCTATTGTTATCATATAAACATAATTATTTAACACCAAGAACTAAATTAAAAATATTTATTTTACTTTATAATGGAAATGAACTGATAAATGAACTTGAAATGGAGTTAAAGTAAGAACAGATTGATGGGTTCGATTAAAGTCTCTGTTTTTTTGTTCTTAGTATATGTCTTGAGCTCCACGTCAGCTCAGGAAGATGACTCAATTCGAAGCTTTTGTTGGTACGAAGGAGGAAATTTCACTTCAAACAGTTCATATTCCGACAATCTCAGCAGTCTAATCTCTTCTCTGACAACTCTAACTCCCAACTCTTACGGCTTTTACAACATTTCCATTGGTCAAACCACCAATAATGGAAAAGTCAACGCCATCGCTTTATGCCGAGGAGATGTCAAAGCAGATGAATGTATTAAATGCATCGCAAACGCAGGAAAACAGCTTCTGAATCGCTGTCCAACGCTAATCGAAGCAGATATATGGCTTGAGAAATGTATGTTCAGATACACAAGCAGGACCATCTTAGGGAAAATGGAGCCTGTGCCTTATTTCCACACATCAAGCAATGTTAACGTGACGAACAAAGAAGGTTTTAACAAGGCTCTTGGTGAGTTATTGGATTGGTTGGAGACCCGAGTCGTCATAAGTCAAACCCACAATCTTAAATTTGCGATAGGTCTGAGAAATGTGGTTCAAGGGAATCAAACGATTTACGCGTTGGTTCAATGTACGCCGGATTTATCTGAATCGGACTGTAGAATATGTGTTGCTCAGATTTTTGCTGGTGTTCCTACATGTTGTGATGGAAAAACGGGCGGGTCGTGGATGAATCCAAGTTGTTATTTTAGGTTTGAAGTGTTCCCTTTCTTTGACTTAGCGGTTCTTTCAGAACCGCAACCACTTTCTCCTCAAGACAATGCGAGAAGAACTAGTCGAGGTAACTTATATGTTATGTTGTGTAATCTCACATCAGTGTGAAATAAATCATATGCTTTTATATATATGTATTGAATGCCTTGAAATTAAGTTTTGGATTCAGTTAGGTTTAAATTCATATTGATATGTTATAAGAATCTCGTCCATCCCAATTTGAATATTCTGATTTTTACATTCATTTAAGATGTGTTCATTCAAAGGCTCGTATATATTGATTGGAATATTTTACGACTTTTAAATAAAATTTTGGGTTTACTTAGATCCAAACCTGAATATACGCATATATATGAGTTTATGATATGTTATGTTGTGTTGTCTTATATCGGTTAGGGCATGAATTATAAAATACTATATATGATAAACGCTTGAATTATCTTTTGAGCTTAGTTAGGTCTAAGTCCATATTTGATATGATATCGGAATGTGACATCCCGATTGTGACATCTATGCTCGATGACCGAATCTGGACATTCGTGAGACGAATATTATGTTGTATTGTCCCACAACGACTAGGATATGAACTATGGATTCATACATATGGTATTAGACAAATCCAAACTTTTGAACTATATATGATATTAGACAACCCTAAACGCTTGAATTATCTTTTGGGCTTAGTTAGATCTAAGTCCATATTTGATATGATATCAGAATGTGATTCGTCCCCTTTTGAATATATCGATATTGGACTCTCAATTGCGATGTTTATGCTCAATGACCAAACCTGGGCATGAGAGGAGTGTTATCTTGTGTTGTCCCACATCGACTAGAATATGAACTATGGATTCATACATATGGTATTAGACAAATCCAAACTTTCAAACTAACATTTGGGATTAGTTAATCTCAAATACATATTTGGATAAGTCATATTTATATGCATTGCTTGCAGGAAAGACGAGTGACCTATCTAAGACGGTCATCGCTGTGGTGGTATCTGTTGTCGCCATTGTCATATTTATCTCTTGTTTCTTTTTCTATTCAAGGATGAAGAAAAAGATGTTGATCCAAAAAGATGACGGTAATCATCGTTTTATCGAAGATCTTACAAAAACTTTTCAAAGTTTAAGTGATTCTGTTCTCATTGAAAATGTGAAACTACAGATGAAATTGTTAGTGAAGACTCATTGTACTTTGATTTCAACACTATGAGAGTTGCAACCAATGGTTTCACTTTGGCCAATAAGATTGGTGAAGGAGGATTTGGGGTTGTCTACAAGGTAACCCTATAGACTTTGCTTTTCTTTTATTCTTCATATTAACATTCTTCATAATTAAACTTAGGGTCGTCTTTCCAATGGACAAGATATCGCTGTGAAAAGATTATCGATTCATTCTGGACAAGGGGATATCGAGTTTAAGAACGAAATCTTATTGATGGCTAAGCTTCAACATCGAAATCTCGTCAGACTTGTTGGATTCTGTATAAAAGGAGAAGAAAGACTTGTGGTGTATGAGTTTATACCAAATATAAGTCTTGATCGCTTCTTATTCGGTACGTTTTATCTCTCGTTTATTTATTGTTTACGTAAACTATAAGATATTAACAATCTATAATCTAGATATTAACATATCTACTAATACCTCTGAATCATTTGTTTCATTGATTATGTAGATCCTATTAAACGTAACATGTTAAATTGGGAAAAACGATACGATATCATCATAGGTATTTCTCGTGGATTGCTTTATCTTCACGAAGGTACTCAGATCCCTGTGATTCACCGCGATCTTAAAGCTTCCAACATCCTCTTAGATGAGCAAATGAAGCCTAAAATATCAGACTTTGGCATGGCTAGACAATTTGATTTTGATAAAACTCAAGAAATAACGAGAAGAGTCGTCGGGACTTAGTAAGTTTTGTTTTGGAGATTCAACTATATAAACAATCATAAGACAAATATAGAAACCAAACAGTATAATATCTTTGCATTTGTGAAATTTACAGTGGATATATGGCTCCAGAATATGCAATGCATGGAAGATTCTCAGTTAAAACAGACATTTATAGTTTCGGTATACTTGTTCTTGAGATCATCTCTGGTCGGAAGAACAACGACGTCGTACATGGACAAAACATAGACCTTCCAAGCTTTGTAAGTGAAGATCTTAACATTATTTTCCGATAAAATAAAGAAATAATGCCCCGACTAGGATAACATAATTCATAAATATAAATATGGATGAATTTTTATCTTAGACGTAATTATCTTCTATGTTGAATTTGTCTGTAATTGTAAAAAAAATTAACTTACACTTTCGCATCTCATATAAAATAATCTAGAGATATCAAATATAATACCCGAGTTTATATGTAAAATATCTAACATATAGTCTATAAGATACTAGTATAAACTTAGCTTAGATGTATTAAACTATCTAGAACCATCTAGGTATTTAACACAACTATAAATAGAGATAAGTTTGAATGTTAGTTTCTCATACAAATCAGTAAGAGTTGTATGAGAAACTAACATTTTTCTCGACTATATATATAGTTTAAGTTTTAATAAAATTATTTTTCTACTATATGACATCGTCATTGTCTATGTCCCTAATGTAGGATTTTGCGATTATAAAGAACTTTTAAATTAAACATATTTGTGTGAGTATGATACAACGTGTTGAATTCACAACTAACTGTAAAGCTAGTTGTAAATTCTTGGCATGACAATATAAATGCTTTGTTTTATTGCAGGTTTGGAAAAGTTGGATTGAAGGAACATCATCACTAATGAAGCTTATTGATACAAAAATGAAATGTAATTCGAACAAACAAACGATTCGATGCATACAAATAGCTCTCTTATGCATTCAAGAAAATCCAACGGAGAGACCAACAATGGCTTCGGTTGTTTCAATGCTTCGTCGCGAGTCTCTACCCCTTCCAACGCCATCACGACCTGCATATCTCAAGTATTCTCCCATTGATAAATCTGTTACTATAAATGATATCTCTCTTACAGAGTTGTCTCCACGTTAATTTTCATGTAACTTTACGGATTTTTTTGAATGTTATAAATAATATGAAATGGATTGAGATAAAATCCATTCCAAGGATCCATTCAGCAGTGAAGAAAAAAATAGGATAATCTTTATTTTGTATTTATTTCTGTGAAATCGTAGAATTCAATTTTTGGTGTTATATTTTTTTGTTATTTAATGGAATATTTTTATTTATTTTAATTATATTAATATCGAGTGATATTATTATGTTGTATTATCTCAAATTGGTTATGTTGTATTATCTCAAATTGGTTAGGACGTCAATTATGAATTTATATATGATATTGACCCTAATATGTTGTTATAAGTGATTCATACAAGATATCACATAATAAAATAAACCTTAATTTTCAAAATATGAAAAGTAATCATATCATAATAAAATATAATCAAACTAAATATATTAGAATACTGTTAGTATAACATACTTTATTAAAATTCAAATCTCCAATACACATCAGAAATCCAAATACATAAATATATTTTCTCGAAATATTAAATAATTGTACATGATAAATAAATAAAAAAAATAAATGGTTTACGAGAAAAATATATTATGACCTCATTTTCTATCCATCCACGATACTCACATACTAGATGAGTATGATTAATCGCACTAAATGTGTTCCGTCCGACTCCAACACAGTCGTAGCGTTCACAAGGCTCATCCCATCACCATATCAATAATAATAATATATTTTTCAATGAATTATATTGTTATGTTGAATTATCTTAAATGGCTTGGAATAACATTTATGAACTCATATATGATATTAGACAATAACAAAAATTTGAATTAACTTTTGTGTTAGATAATAGTTATATCATTAAATTTCGAATTAATTTTGAGGTAGGTTATTAATTACATTCAACTTATATTTAATAGTTATATCATTTAAAAAAATGGTATCTTTTGGAATTTGTTAGGGAATAATCTCATTACAAGAATAATCTCATTAAATAAACACATATATGAAACACAAACATTAAACAAAAGAAAAAAAAACCAACATAAACAAGAATCAAGTGAAGTATACAGGACAACGTTGATGGTCGAACTTAGGCAAGAGCAAGCCTTGAGGGTCAACCATGATGTTGCAGTTGGCATACATTTTGTGATGTTTACTCACCCAACTGCTCAATTTGAATCGTATCACTGAAACTATCTCCAATCTAAAAGCCACCGAACCCTGAGATCGATCGTTCATGAACTCCGTCCATCGGTTGCTATTCACCGTCAAGGAAGCTCCGGCGAGAGTCTCCGTCACTACGGTGGTGTTCTTTGGATCCTGAAAAAACGGGTAAAGCAAAGGGCTTGACCCGATACGTTGATCCTTGTAGTAAACGGATCCTTCCATGGAATCAAAATAAACTCCCATGTGTTGGTTTGAATTACGTATGGTGAATTTGAACGTTATATGAGTGTTCTCGAACCCTAAAGGTTGGTCCAGACCCTCGATATTAAAGTCCTCGATATGGAACCGAGGTCGATGAGGACGTAAACTGAGCCATAATATGAATGCAATGATTCCCAAAAAGAATAAAATTAGTAAAAAGATTCCACAAATGAATTTTGAAACTCGAGTTGTGAGGCTTTCCTTGACTCGGTGAGCATAGTAACTCGCTGAGTGATGGCGTTTTACAGTTCGGTTATCTTGGTCGGACCGGATGGGGATGGTCGTCTTCTCCGGCGTGTTGTGCATCGTCTTGATCTCTTCCAAGAAAAACTGTCCAGATTTTCCCGGAAAATGTGAGTTTTGAGCAAGAAACTTGTAGTTTGGGGTTTATATATATATATATATATATGTAGTTGATGAGGCTATGATACTAAAGTAGGGTTCTTCACCTGCATGGAGAAGTAAAGAATATGTAAAGATTGTGTGAGGAACTGTAAAGCGAACAAATCGTATTGTGTATGTATTATATGTATATATGTATGTATGTATTATATGGAGCTTGAAGATATGTTTGATGGCATCTTGGAAGGGTAAAGTTTTGAATGTGGTATAAGACAATATATTGATTTCATGATGCTTTGTTATATTTTTTATTAATGGGATTTCGGTCCATTATAATTTTTTGTTGTTTGGATTTTAATTAATAGAAACACACACGTGTCAATTCAACAAGTCATATTCACCAAATTAGTGCTACATAAACACAATGTCAATAAAGATAGACGTTAAGTAGTCTTTTAATCTGAATTGAAATATAAAGTTTTTGATAAATTTAATGGGAGAATATCAAAGATATTTTTGTAGGATTTGAGCATTTTATGTTTAATTTTTAAAAATAATTATTAAATAAAAATTAGAGAAAATATATATATGTTTTTATATTTTATTAGTAAAACAAATACTTTTTTTAAAATAAAATCTATTTCAAAATTGAAAGAAATAAGCGAGAGACGATTTTGAAGTTAAGAGTAATTTCAAGTGATTTTCGAGTGATTTTCATCGATTTTGAGCGATTTTCGAGTGATTTCGAGGGTCGCATAGATCGCATGGGTAATAAATATCGTATAGATCGCATGGGTCGCACGGTCACATAAGTAATTTGAGAATATCAATATTATAAGGGTAACTTGAAGTTATTTTTTTCTTAAGAAAGTCTATGATTGAAATCCTAAAAACATTTCAAATGTATTGGGATATGTATATATATGGTCATACGAGATTTGTAAATATAGCGTGTATCTCATCATATTAGGATCCTTCCATTTTGGTTGTTACTCAGTTTTGTATATATTCTTCACAGATTAATGAAAACCCCACGAGAAATTCTTCAATTTAACATGGTATCAGAGTCCGGTTCGTCCCGATTTGAATATACCGATGTTGGGCCTCCGATTGCGATGTCCATGCTCCAGGATCGAGCTTGGGCGTGAGGGGAGTGTTATGATAAGTTGTCCCACATCGGTTAGGACATGAACTTTGGGACTTGTATATATGGTGTTGGGCAACTAGGGGTGGGCAAATTACCCGGAGAACCCATCCCGACCCGAAACCCGTCCCGAACCCGTAAAAAATTACTCGAACCCGCGGGTTCGGATAATGAAATCTCATTATCCGCGGGTTCGGGTTTTAAAATCACTGAAACGGGTACCCGCGGGTACCAGAGTCTAATTATATCACTACAAAAAAACATCGAATTTCCAACGGATGGGGCAACGGATCCATCCGTTGGAAACAAATCGCAACGGATTTTAACGGAGCCAAGAATATTTCTAACGGAACATTTCCGTTGCCATCCGTTACAATTTACAACGGATTTGCAACGGAAAATGCCCGTTGCCCTGTCCGTTGCAATCCGTCGCAATTTGTAACGGGTTTCTAACGGTAAGTTTCCGTTGGCAATCTCCGTTAATCTCCGTTAGAATCCGACGCAATAGATGTCAACGGACGTCCGTTGCAATTTGTAACGGACATCCGTTAGAAAAGTTAACGGAATACCGTTGCAATTGTGAATATCGAGGTTCACCGGTCGAAATAATTTCACGTGAACGTCCAACGGGCATCCGTTACACTTTCCAACGGGCATCCGTTGGAAAGAACAGTATTTAGAACTAAACCGAGGTTTGTAGCAAACCATATACAACAAACATATTTTCAACACAATGTCGTCTTCTTCGAATCGAAATAGATATAGATCGAGAGAGTGGATGTATAGAAGAAAGGATCCTATAACCGAAGAGTTTACGCAAGAATTCTTACACGGATTAGAGCAATTCATGAGTTTTGCGTCGATGCAGCCTTTGTGTCAAGAACGCGGAACAATGTTATGTCCGTGCAAAAGATGAAAAATATGAAGTATCGAAGTCAAGAAATTGTTTGCAAACATCTTTATAAGGTGGGTTTCGTTGAAAATTACGAAATTTGGTTTTTTCATGGCGAAGATTGCGGTGTAAGAGATAGCGTGCAAGATGTACAAGTAGAACGAAATGAAGATGTTATTTATGAAGCATCAACGACAAATCCATATGCGGAAATGGTGTCAGAATCTTTTCCTGGAGTCGTTAATGAACAAACGCATGAAGAAATGCCGAACATCGATGCACGTCGATTCTTCAACCTATTGGATTCGGCGAAACAACCTATATATGAAGGTTGTCGTGAAGGTCAGTCTCGGTTATCTTTATCTTCAAGATTGATGGGTATTAAAACAGACTACAATGTTGCTGAAAATTGAATGGATTTTTTTTGCAAAACAATGCGTGAGTATTTACCGGAACATAATCAAGCTCCTGAGACATACTACGAAACAAAGAATGTGTTGAAAGATTTGGGAATGCCACATCAGAAAATTGATGTTTGTAGAAACAGTTGCATGTTGTTTTGGGGAAATGATAAAGACTTGTTGGAATGCAAGTTTTGCGGTGCAAGCAGATTTCGGCCTAAAAAACCATCTTCACGTAAATATGTACCATACAAGAAAATGTTCTATATGCCTGTAGCAAACAGGTTGAGAAGGTTATATGAATCGAGAAAAACCGCTGCGGCTATGAGATGGCATGCAGAACACTCGGCGGTCGAAGGTATAATGCAACATCCATCGGATGGTAAGGCTTGGAAAGATTTCAATGAAATATTTCCCGAGTTTGCGTATGAAACGAGAAACGTCTATCTTTGCTTATGCACGGATGGTTTTAGTCCCTATGGACAATCTGGAAGCCAATATTCTCTGTGGCCGGTGATTTTGTCCCCGTATAATTTGCCTCCCGAGATGTGTTTGAAAAGAGAGGTAATGTTTCTGACGTTGTTGATTCCAGGACCAGAACATCCGAAGAAAAGTTTCGATGTCTTTTTGCAGCCATTAATTCATGAATTACGACAGTTGTGGAACGACGGTATCCTTGCTTATGACGTCAGTACTAAACAGAATTTCACATTGAAAGCGGTCTTGTTGTGGACAATTAGCGATTTTCCTGCCTATGGAATGTTATCTGGATGGAGCACGCACGGAAGAATGGCATGTCCATATTGTATGGAGGATACAGATTCATTTCGACTAGTCCATGGTAAGAAACCATGTTGGTTTGATTGTCATAGAAGATTTCTTCCTCGTGGCCATGCTTTCCGGAAAGATAAAAAACATTTTCGGAAGAATGTGGTTCAAAAAAAAGAGGCACCGTGCATGCAAACCGGAACACAAATCCTTTACGAAAGATTGAACACAATGGAGGATTTACAAGAATCAGTAGAATGCGGTGGAGATCGTGGGCATCGTAAACCAAAAGGTCAAGGTGAATGGCATAACTGGTATAAACGTAGTATCTTTTGGGAACTACCATACTGGAAATCATTGATATTACGTCATAATTTAGATGTTATGCATATCGAGAAGAACTTTTTCGATAACATCATAAATACTGTTTTGAATGTGGCGGGGAAAACCAAGGACAACATACAATCTAGAAAAGATTTGAAGTCAATATGCCGACGACCTGAGTTGGAATTAAGAGATGGCAGGTCACCAATCCCGGTATTCAGATTGTCTGGTCCAGCGAAAACGGCATTATTAAAATGGTTAAAAGAGGACGTTAAATTTCCCGATGGATATGCATCGAACATTGCTCGCCGTGTGGATATTGTCGGTTCGAGGCTGAACGGTTTAAAAAGTCACGATTGTCACGTTTTCATGCAGCGGCTCATTCCAATTGCTTTTGCTGAGCTGTTACCACGTAATGTGCACGATGTGTTATGCGGAATCAGCATATTTTTCAGAGATATATGTTCAAGGAATTTAAAATGTGCTGACTTGGAAGAAATGAAAAACAATATCTCTGAAGTATTATGTGCATTGGAAAAGGTTTTTCCGCCTTCATTCTTCGATGTCATGGAGCATTTGCCGATACATTTACCAGATGAGGCAATACTCGGTGGGCCAGTTCAATTCAGATGGATGTATCCTTTCGAAAGGTTTTTCTTTCATTTAAAGAAAAAAGCAAAAAATAAAGCAGCGGTCGAAGGATCTATTGTCAAACAATACTTGCTGGAAGAAATAACATATTTCAGCTCATTTTATTTCGAGTCGCATATTCAGACGAAAGAGCGACGTGCAGCGGAATCGGCTGAAAAACAAATCGGGGATGAGTGATTTGCGGAAATGAAACGGCTGAATAAATAGCCATTTCCGGACGGGAGTCGAGAACCGTCCGGAAATGGGGACTGATTCCCGAGGAATTGAGGACCGCGTCGGGAAATTTCGACACGAATTGCGGACGACACGCGGATTCCGTCGGGAATTTCGACACGATTTGCGGACGGCACGAGAAGCAGTCGGGAATTTCGGGACGATTTGCGGACGACACGAGGATTCCGTCGGGAATTTAGGGACAATTTGCGGACGGCACGAGAGGCAGTCGGGAATTTCGACACGAATTGCGGACTGCACGAGAAGCCGTCGGGAAATTACATACTCGGGAAATTAAACTGAATAACGGGTTTCGATCGAGGGTCGGGTTTAGATCGATGGTCGGGATTCGACCGAGAGATTGGTTTCGATTAAGGGTCGGGTTTCGACCGAGAGACAGGTTTCGATCTAGGCTCGGGTTTCGATCTAGGCTCGGGTTTCGATCGAGGGTCGGGTTTCGATCGAGGGTCGGGTTTAGATCGAGGGTCGGATTTCGACCGAGAGACGGGTTGATTCAAATTTATAAAACATTATATATAATATAAAAGATAAAACTGAAGTCATTATCTATCGTTAATACAATAAAAAGATAAAAATAACAATTCTTTAAACGTCTGAACTTGATTCAGAGTCACATAATTCTTCCATCGAGTCTTGTGATTCTGAATTTGATTCAAATTCTTCATCTTCTTCGTTTCCTTCTATCGTTTCATCTTCAATTTCTTCGACTTCACCATGTGCCAATGCTTCAATTGTAACTTCATCAATTGCAACAATATCGGTGGTTTGTTGTTGCATGGCCAATTGTTGTTCTTCTGTGTTGTCGATAAATTTACCCCTTGGAAGTATCTTCATTGCGAAACGCCAACCTGAAGATCGTCTAATATGTGGATAGGAAACATAACAAACTTGATCGGCTTGTGATGCAAGAATAAAAGGCTCGTATTTTGCATATCTTCTTGTAGAATTAATTTCTACGACACCTAATTTGTTTATTCTTGTTCCGCGACCGTTTGTTGGATCGAACCAATCACATCGGAATAACATCACAAGTAAACCGACATAACCTACAAAAAATGGCAAATATAAGTCAACATATTCGAAAATATAACATATGTGGTATCGAAATGAAATTTTTTGGATTATTAGTATTAATACCTGGATATTCTAATTGCAAAATATCTTTCAAAATCCCAGAAAAATCTGGTTCGTCTGTCGATTCACAATAGCTTTCACCTTTCACACATACACCATAGTTCATAGTTGACTTCAATTTTCCGTGGTCGTATGTATGAAAGTTGTAACCACGTGTAAAATACATGGGCCAACTCATAACTTTTAGAGTTGGTCCTTTAACAAGATCGCGTAGCCATAACAGGTGATTGCCAATCTCAA
>CM071872.1:1343408-1359431 GCA_036759665.1 Gynandropsis gynandra | reverse complement strand
AAACCCCTCTTTCTTAAAGTAACTTTCCAATCGGCTGAACCATGTTCTTGGCGCCTGTTTTAGGCCGTAGAGAGCCTTCTTTAGGCGATACACTTTGTCTTCCTCCCCTACTTTGATAAACCCCTCAGGCTGGTCCACGTACACTTCTTCCTTTAGTTCGCCATATAAGAAAGCACTTTTAACATCTAATTGATAGATGATCCATCCTCGCTGAGCTGCTAAGGCTAAAAGAGTTCTGATTGTGTCCCATCGAGCAACCGGTGCAAAGACTTCGGTATAGTCTACTCCTTCAGTTTGGGTATAACCTTTGCGACTAACCGAGCTTTACACTTGTCCACCTTTCCTTCTTCATTCAACTTTGTTTTATAGATCCACTTAACGCCAATCTTCTTCGCTTGAGGTGGTAATTCTACAAGCTCCCATGTATGATTTCTTTCAATGGAATCTATCTCCATCCTCATTGCATCCTTCCACTTTGACTCTTTTTCAGCTTCATAGAAACTCACCGGATCATCGTTGCTAACGAAGAGTGCAAGATGCATCCACTGCTCTTCTTCACCTAGCTCTTCTCCACTCACAAAGTCTTGCATCCAACCAGGTTATCTCCTTGTTCTCCTTGAGGATTCTCTAGGTTCACTCGCTTGTGTCTCTTTTCTTGGAGACTCTTCATTCTCTTCTGCCTCAACTACATCGTTAGTACCATCTGCTTCTACTTCACCACCATTTCCTTCTTCTCCATTTTCTTCTTCATCTGTTTCTTCTCCTGCAAGAAATCTATCATCTCCCCACGAAAAATCATTCTTCTCCGATGTCTTTAAATTCCAGTCCCATTTAGCATCTTCTTCAAAAATCACATCTCTGCTTATAATGATCTTCTTTGTGACTGGATCGTAAAGTCGATAGGCTTTGGATGCATCACTAACACCGAGCATAATGCATCTATGACTACGATCATCAAGCTTGATTCGTTTTTGGTCAGGGATGTGAACATGAGAGACTGACCCAAACACTCTGAAATAATCGACCGTTGGTTTGATCCCCGTCCATATTTCCTCTGGTACTTTGTCTTTATTGGATTTAGTGGCACTTCGGTTAAGAACGTGGGCTGTCCACCTCGCTGCATCTGGCCACAGAGATCTTGGCATTTCCTTCTCAGCTAACAAACAACGAACCATATTCATAATTGTCCTGTTTCTTCTCTCCGCTACCCCATTTTGCTGAGGGGTATAAGCTGCAGTTAGTTGTCGTTTGATGCCTTGATCTCTGCAGAATATATTGAATTTATCCGAAGTAAACTCGCCTCCTCTATTAGTACGTAAGCATCGAATCACAGTCTTTGCTTCTTTCTCTACCGAGGTCTTGAAGATTTTGAAAGTTTCAAATGCCTCTGCTTTCTCTGCAAGAAAATAGATCCAGGTTTTTCGAGAATAATCGTCTACAAACACTAGCAAGTACCTCTTCCCGCTGTGTGAAGTTGGTGTGATTGGCCCGCAAAGATCAGCATGAATCAACTCCAACTTCTCTGTTGCTCTCCACTTGCTCTTCTTAGGAAACTTTCCACGTTTTTGTTTCCCGATATTGCATACAGAGCATACTTTGATCTCATCTCTCATCTTTGGCAAACCCTTCACCATTTCTTTTCTCTGCATCATGTGAATGTCTTTGTTGTTTATATGTCCAAACCTTTTATGCCAAAGTGTTCCTAAATCTTCTTCTTCTATCTTGAGACAATTTTCCGATCTTGGTTTCTTCTTAGCATAGATCAGAAACATGCGATTAATCGTCATCCTTGTTTCTACAATCAGTCCTCTCCGCTGATGATAGATCTTACATACACCGTCTTTGATCATGATCGTTAGATACTTCTCTTGCAACTGACCAATGCTCAACAAATTGTTCGTCAAGTTTGGGACGTAATAAACATCGGTTACTACTTGTATAATCCCATCCACTTCAATTCTTATTTTTCCTTTTCCTTGCACCATCATTTTTGAACTGTTTCCCAACCGTACGCAGTGTCTGAAACTCTCATCTAACTCCATGAACCATTCCTTTTCCCCTTTCATGTGATTTGAACAACCCGAGTCAAGAAACCACACACCTCTTCCTTCTGCATTACTCATCTCAGCATGAGCCATCAAGAGTAGTTCCTCCTCTTCATCGAACTCAGCGTAATTCACCTTTTTCTCATTGCTGGTGCACTCAAATTGGTAGTGACCTTGTCTTCCACATCTGAAACAATTAATCGCTGATCTATTCACAAAAGATCGACCTCTTCCTCGTCCTCTAAAGTTACCTCTTCCTCTCTGAGAGTTCCACCTTCCTCTTCCTCTACCATACCTTGGCTCATTCTCCACCTGTAGGAGTTGTTCCTCACTTCTTCTCTCAGTAACCTTGCTCTCATGGATTTGTAGAGATGCTTGAAGCTCGTCTATTGTGAGATGATCAATATCCTTCGACTCTTCAATGGAACACACCACGAAATTGAAGTTTTCAGTGAGACTTCTCAAAATCTTCTCAACGATTTTCACATCATCCATGCTTTCTCCACAGTTCCTCATGTCATTAGCAGTTTCCATTACTCTGCCAAAGTATTCCGCAACTCCTTCTCCAGTTCTCATCTCCAATGTTTCAAAGGTTCTACGAAGTATTTGAAGTTGTGCATGCTTTACCCTATTATTGCCTTGATGTTTGATCTTCATGGACTCCCACAATTGTTTGGCGGTCTCTTTCTGCGTGATCGTCTTCAAGGTGGTCTTGTCGATGGACTGAAACAAGTAGTTCTTTGCTTTGAGATCCTTGAGCAGTGCTTCATCGAGAGCTTTCTTTTGTGCCGGAGTTGGATCTTTGATTTCTCTCAGTTCATCAAAACCAGGATTAATAACGCTCCAATACTCTTTAGATCGGAGAAGATTCTCCATTAACAAACTCCAATAATCATAGTCTCCATCGAACTTCGGAACAGCCGGCGCGGTGAAGTTTCCGTTTTCTGTCATCTTGTGTTTTTCCTCTCAAACACCTTTTGATTAGATGAGGCTCTGATACCAAATATAGGAACCTGCAACAGAAATCAAATGCAATCTGAAAGTTCTTCTTTTTTATTCAACAAACAATTGATTGGCTTTATACAAAGCCTTACACGATTTAACAAATAACAGAATGCTGAAATGCAGGAATAAAAGTAGCAACTAAAAGGCTACTTCTTCTAAAACAAAAGACTCGGCAACTTATCTGACTTGGTCCATATCTAACAATAATAATACGATTAATTCGTCCTTGTTTCGAATTATTGGGGGTATGCATTTGAATATTTATAAAATTATTTCATATGTTTCTGTCCATCAAATTTAATATAGATATCCTTAGCTTTACAGGCCGCAGCAGACCATCCATTTTGTTCTGCCAACTTTATATCTATACATATATTATTTTATGATGAATTTTGTTTTCTACATAAAGAAAATAATTATTTTGGATTCCATAAGTGGAAGGAAATGTGGAATGATATTTTAGTATTCACAAAAGGTGTATGCTCCTGGTGAAGTAGGGTCAAGCACGCCGGAAAAGTCGGCCGTCGTGGGAGCTCATGAGGGCCCCATAGATCTCACCGCCGCCACGTCAGCAGCTGCATTGGGTCCACCGCTTCATCAGATCACCGTCACCGCCGGCAACATATCCGACCAAACCGAAAGAAGATTCGGTTTCTCCAAGAAAACAAGTTTCAAACGATCTCCAACATTTAGGGTTCTAGATCCCAAGAAAGTGGTGCTCTTCTTTGCCACATTGTAAGTAAAATTTTCTACTGTCTTTTATATATATATATATATAAATCATAGATTCATATATATATATATAATAACGAATAATTCTAAATTTTAAATTATTTTTTGGATTAAATTAAATTCATATATATGATATTAAAAAATTTTAAAGTTGTAAACTAATTTTTGGATTGAGTTAAATTAAAACTCATTTGATAATATTTTTATAAAGCATCTATTTATAACATTTAAAATAAAATATTTAGATTTTCAAGATTTTGATACAATGATATGTTTGAACAGATCGAGTTTGGGATCAATCTTGCTAATCATAATCACATTGTGTATGAGCAAGTCTAAAGAGGAAGATATTAAACTAGACTAAGGGTTAATAAGTCCAGAGAGAAATCATATGGACCGACCCTAAGTATTGGGGCATGGAATTTTACTCAACCATATAGTAATACATTATGCAAATATTTAAATTTTATATTTGTATTTTTGTCTTCTTGTTTTGGTATTCACGAGGTTTTACCTAGGCTCTTATAACTATCATAATGTAATTTTATATATCACTAACTTGTTTTTATTGTTTCTTATTGAACATTTAAATTTCAACTTTTCAAAATTCATCGTTCGAATTATATCTGAGCCGAGAGAGAAAATTTTAATAATTCCTTATCATTATTCTGTAGCTTTTACATTAGATTTATACACAAAGATTTAAAAATGGGATCGATCAAATAAGGAAAGGGCAAAAATCATAGCAGGAATCATGCCCAGGAATCATGCCCCCAGGAATCATGCCCATATCCCGTAACACCCCCCCTCAAATTGGTACGTGCAAATCCAAAACGCCCAACTTGGCCAAGAAATCATCGAACTCCTTTTTGCCTAGAGCCTTCGTGAAGATGTCCGCAAGTTGGTCGTGAGTAGAAACATGTCTCGGTAGAATCAAGTCGTCGAGAAAAGCATCACGAACAAAATGGCAATCAACTTCGATATGTTTGGTGCGTTCGTGAAACACTAGATTGGCTGTAATGTGAAGTGCCGCCTGATTATCACAATATAAATGAACGGGTTGAGAGTGAGAAATACCCATGTCGCTAAGTAATGCCTTTAGCCAAACGAGCTCGCATGTTGTCATTGCCATAGCGCGATATTCCGCTTCGGCGAAGAGCGAGAGACAATGTGTTGTTTCTTAGTTTTCCACGAAACGAGAGAGTCGCCAAGATGAATAAACCATCTCGTTAATGAGCGCCTCAACAAGGGGCAGCCTGCCCAATCTGAGTCACACCACGCATGAAGCTGAAGAGTAGAATTAGCCCGTAGAAAAATTCCCTGGCCTGGATTGGCCTTAAGATACCGAACAACACGTAATGCTACATCCCAATGTTCACGCCGAGGTGCCTGCATGAATTGAGAAAGAATATGAACAGCATAGGATAAATCCGGACGCGTGACCGCCAAGTAGATCAAACAGCCCACTAATCGGCGATAAGGTAAAGGATTAGGAAGATTATCGCCGGATGCTAGAGATAACTGATGATTCTGGTCCAAAGGGAAACTCGCCGGTTTGGCCCCGAGCAAACCTGCCTCTGAGATGATATCCAACGCATATTTGCGTTGGCAAAGAAAGATACCCGTCGGATTGCGCGCAACTTCAAGACCCAGAAAATACTTGAGCTGCCCAAGATCTTTCATGTGAAAGCACGAATTGAGATAGTCTTTGAAAACTTGAATCGCAAGGGGAGAGCTACCTGTGATGATCAAGTCATCAACATATATGAGTACATGCAAGCGAATGTCACCAGCCGAGAATATAAATAAAGAGTGATCTGACGGTGAAGATCAGAATCCGTAATCGCGAAGCGATCGGGCAAGTTTTGCAAACCAACATCGAGGAGCTTGCTTCAAACCATAGAGAGACTTCCGAAGACGACATACATATGAGGAATCCGATAGAGGAAAGCCGGGAGGTGGTTTCATGTAGACCTCCTCCGATAAGTCTCCATGAAGAAAGGCGTTATGAACATCCATTTGGTGAACCTCCCACTGCTTTGCCGATGCCACAGCGAGGAATAAACGGACTGTCACCATTTTGGCCACCGCCGCGAACGTCTCTTCGTAGTCAATTCCTTCCACTTGGTTGTTGCCGAGAACAACGAGACGAGCTTTGTATCTCTCAATTGAACCATCAGAACAATATTTAATCTTGAATACCCACTTACTGCCTATCGCTTTCTTGCCCGGCGGGAGAGTCTCGAGTGTCCATGTGCCAAGAGCTTCGTCCGAGGGCCAAGTCCATTGAGAGACTAAGGGAAGACTTAACGCTTCGGGAGATGGTGTTTGAGCAGACGTAGGAGCATAGGGAAATATGTCTTCTCGAAATGAGACATCCCGAGAAACAAAGAAAATGCCGCGATCAAGATCGTAAACACGCCAACCCTTCTTTCCTTCCGCATATCCGACAAAAATACATCGGTGATCCCTATTGGCAAACTTATCTTCGTGGGTATGTAAGTTGTGTGCATAACACAATGAGCCGAAGACTCGTAAATGGTAATAGTCGAGATCCATGAGAACATGGGCCGCCATGTGTCCTTTGAGCAGAGGAGTTGGAGTGCGATTAATAACATGGGCCGCCATGAGAACACTATCTCCCCAAAACTCAATAGGCAGATGAGCTTGAAAGAGCAATGAGCGAGCGACATTAAGGAGATGACGGTGTTTGCGTTCAACGCGTCCATTTTGTTGAGAGGTTCCAACACACGATGTCTCGTGAACAATTCCTTCATTCAAAAAATATTGACCCAAACTCGTAAATTCCGTACCATTATCCGTTCGAATTCGTTTAACAGAGACCCCGAATTGTCGAGTGACCATAGCGAGAAATTGGCGGAGGTGTGTCGTGACTTCATTCTTATGAACCATGAGAAATATCCAAGCTCCGCGCGAATAATCATCGATAATCGTCAAAAAATAGCGAGCTCCAGAAAAAGAAGCCGTTCGATACGGACCCCAGACATCACAGTGGATCAATTATAGGCCATCCTTAAGTTCACCCACTCCAATCACTGTCCTGGTAGGTCGGTCCTGAATAACGCACAAATGATTAGTGAATGCAACCAAGCAATTCCGTTGCTCAAGAAGTTGTGAAATCGATATCAGATTATGAGTAAGTCTATCAACAAAGAACACATCACGTAATATAAAATTAGGACCCAGAGATATGTTTCCGTGTCGAAAAGTCACACTCTCGCATCCAGCCGGCAATATGATAGAACACGGTTCCATCGGAGAGACATCTTGTAGACATGTGTAATCTCCAGTCATGTGATGTGAACAACCCGAACCCAAAATCCAAGATGAAAAGGAAACCGTACCAGAAGTAGTCTCAGTAGCACCGATCTTCGATGCATTAAGAAGAGCAATCAGGGAGTGCAATTGGGCCTCTGTAACTCCAGCAAATGGTGACTGGTCAGACTCCGTAGTTCCTGCGAAAGAACTTGGAGCAGAGAAAATCTGAGATGGAACGACCTGAGCAACATTAACACAGGCCGATGACAAAGGAACAGAACCACGCCCAGCAGCAGAAACAGGAGGCGAAGACATAATACCGCGACCACGATTAGAAACAGGAGTAGAGGAATGCGAAACAGGGGTTGAAGAGAGGATACCGCGACCACGCCCCATCCGAGGACGAGGCTTATCACCCCACCATTCAGGAAAACCCACAATCTGAAAGCAAGTGGATGAGTCATGGTCAGAACGACGACAATATGAGCAAAACAGTTTTGCCTTGTCATCTCCCAAGAAACGAACGTTTGTGTTTCCATGTTTCACAGCAAAAACTGATGCAGAATATCGAGATTCTTGGGACTTTGAAAGCGAATGTGAATTTTCATCCTGCAAAACCAGATTATAAGCAGTCTCTAGATCAGACACAGGGTCACGTGATAACAAATTCGATCGTACAACACCAAATATTGAATCATCGAGACCCATAAGAAAATCGTGAACACGATCTTCATTACGGTTATGTTCAAGTTGTGCAGTCAGATTGCACGTGCATTGTCCACACTTGCAGACTCGCAGAGGCCGAGAGTTAAGAAGGTCGCGCCAAATCCGATTCAACTTTCCGTAGTAAGCATCTACAGTGAATCCATGCTGCGTACAGTGTGCAAGCTCGGAGCGTAACCTCTGAACGCGAGGACCATTTTTGACAACAAATCGCCCACGAAGATGTTCCCAAAGCTCAGAAGCATCCTCTCGGTGTGCCACATCCGATCGAAGTTTCGGTTCGATCGTGTTTTTGATCCACGAAACCACGCGGGAGATATTAGTCTCCCAATCTTCAAAATCCGGAGAATCCACGGGAGGCCTCTGGATTTTCCCGTCTGCGAACCCAAACTTCTTCCTGGATTTCAAAGCATGTCGTAAATTGATTTTCCATTCGTCATAGTTATCGTCGCGCAGAAGTGGTTGAGACAAAATCAATCCCGGATTGTCACTTGGTGTCAAGTCGTAAGCAGAAATAGTGCGCCTTTGAACCAACACCTTCTCGGAAGTAACAGGGACGGTTGAAGAGGATATTGCCGGAGAAGTCTGAGAAGCCATGAAATGGAGAAGCTCTAGTTTCGGAATACAAAAACGGAGTAACTGAAGATTGTCGAATCAAAAGCTCGGGTTTCTGAAAAAGGTCGGGTTTGGAATCGAGGTTCTGGGTGTCGGTTTCGGGCGAGTCGTCGGGGATTCTGTTTTGGATTTTCGGGCGGAGGATTTTGTTTTGAGTGTCGGGGCTAAGTTTCGTCGGGGATTCGTCTCGGTTTCCCTGTTCTGTTAATGAGGTTTCGAAGGGGGTTCTTTTTCGGCTAAGTTTGGTCGGGGATTCTTCTTGGTTTCGTTTTGCGGTTCTGTTTCGGGGTCTGTCTGGGTTTTTTTGGGTTTCATCGGATGAGATTTCTGGGTACGTAGCTGAGTTCGGGTGGTCGATTTTCTGGGTTTCAGATGAGAAGAAGAAGATTTCTGGGTTTCGTTGGGTTATGGGCGAGTTTGGTTCTGACGGTCTAAGGTTTCGAAGAAGAAGAAGACAAATCAGGAAGGAGAATCAGAATCGAAATTGGTTCTGGTTTAGGAAGGAGAATCAGAATGAAGATTGGTGAATCAGAATCGAAATCGGTCAGGAAGGAGGATGAGTAAAAATGGATTCAGGAAGAAGGATGAGTGGAGAGGAAGAAGACAAACTTTTTTTTAAGCTCTTATACCATGAGCCAAGAGAGAAAATTGCAATAATTCTTTATCATTATTCTGTAGCTTTTACATTAGATTTATACACAAAGATTTAAAAACGGAATCTATCAAATAAGAAAATGGCAAAAATCACAACAAGAATTATGCCCGGTAATCATGCCTATATCCCGTAACAATATCATCGAAAATAATTTTGAAGTTCCAACCGCGAATATCCTTATATTTACAATGTATTTCATATAATGTGTTTATCTCGCTAAAACATGTAAAGTTATGTACAAATCTTTTTTTTTTTTGTAAATTTATATAATTAAATTATGTTTAGATGTCTAATTTTTTTACATATATTCAATATTATTAGAACCAATTTGTTTGGAGGTAAAAAAATTATATATTTATAATAAATATTTAATTTAAAAAATTTAAAATAAAAAACAAACAATAAACTACAAAACGTTTATTCCATCGAGGCTTGCATGTGAACAATTTTTGTACTACAACATTCTAAAACAAAAAAAAAATTGGCACTGTTACATCTAAAAGATATAACAATTATGATATTTAAACTCAACCAAAAGGCCAAAAGATTTGTAATATATTATGATAAAACCCAAAATAAAACTCGCATTCATAGCATATTTCGTGCTTCAAACATCGTCAATTTTCGAACAAAATTCAAAATTTTAAATTAATTTATTTTTTTAGAGAAAAATAATTTGGATAATAAAAAAAAGAGACAAAAGTTTTATCTTTAACATTTAATCGATTGCGAGAAACCCAAAATAAAACTAGCATACATCTCCTAAATCCCATCTTTTTTCATTAATGAACATTTATCAATAATTCATGTTCTTAATTCCTACAAATATATAATGACTTTATGTCAAAGGCGTGTGCAGTCCCCATCTCAACTTCTTCACGTTGTAGCTCGGGTGCCTAACCGGGATGGTTCCAGCCTCTTAAGTTCAAATCAAATGCCAAACCGGGATTGGTTAAGCCTCTTGAATTAATCTAATTTTTTTTTATTAATTTAGAGATGCAGTAATATTGTTTTAATTACCTTGATAATTAGTAGTACTTAGAGATTCGTGGCATTGAGCGCTTGCAATGCTTGTCGTGGTAAAGCTTCAAAACCACTGCTGCAGTTTCTTCAATTGCTCTCTCTGTCACTTCTGCATTCACCATTCAAACATATTTAATTAAACAAATATATATATATATATATATTTGGTTATAAATAGTTTTTATATAATTGTTACCAGCTTAACAAATGTTCAAAATTTTCTATATAATTATTTTAGATGTTGTGTTGTCGATTAAAATATGAATTATAAATATATATGATATTAGATAATTTAAATTCTAAAAGTAATTTTGATATTAATTAGACTCACTTCAATATTAAATTACCAATTACAATATATATTTATATATACCGTAATTGGTAGACTTATATAGAGTTAGTTTTAGACTCCCTCTAAAACTAAATCTAACACAAAACATACTCTAAAACTAACTCTAAACAAAACATGATTTATTTATTTCCATATTTTTTATATTAGATTACCAATTACCATAGATATATATACTTTAAAATCAAATCTAAATCTAAAAAAGTGTTATATTGTCTTATTTTATATCTATATATATACATATATATTTTAAAATCGAATCTAAATTTAAAAAAAGTGTTATATTGTATCATTTTATATCGATTTTATCATATAAACTATTGAAATTTATATATAATATTAGATAATTCTAAATTTTAATATGGGAATGAGTTGATCTGACCGATGACAGGCCAAATGGGATTCTGAGAAAAGATTCGTCTGGCCAGCTCCAACTCTTCCTTAACACAATCCAACTTAGAATAGTTGGTCTTAAAACCAAAACCGAACCCAAGAGACTTGGCTCTCGCCTCTCGAATCGCTTGTAATACCACCGGATTTATCGTTAACCCGAAAACCTTTCGTGGGTCAATCTCAAACAGAGTTTTAGGCAAATCTATGCCCATAACAATCGGTATATTTGCAACTTTATACCCTTTCTGTGCCAAATAAGTCGACAATGGAGTCTTCCCTGTCCTCGAAACACCCACAAGAACAATCTCAGCCTTATGAAGGTGCTCATGCAGAGCTCCATCGTCGTGTTTAATGGTGAACTCAATGGCTTCGATCCGTTTGAAGTAGTCCTCCGTAAGGTAAGTGTGTGTCCGACCACGTGGGAGACCGGAAGGTGTGACGCCTAAGTGAGAAGAGATGGAATCTGTGATTGGTCCCAGCAGGTCAACTGATGGTACGCTCCAAATCTTGCATGCTTTCATGGCGGATTCCGCCATTGATGGATCTGCTAAAGTGTAGATAAGCATCGCACCTTCCTTTGCGGCTTGCTTGATGATCTCAATCAATTGTTCTTCATCCTCAATCTTCAAAAGATCGTCACTTTCATTCGTTATATGAATGCATCCATGATATATATCTTACAAACATATATATATATATATATAGAGAGAGAGAGAAAGTCGAAATTACCCCCGAGAAGAGATGGGTATTTACGGGGCAGCCACCGTCGACCAAACAATGGTCGAACTGTCCCAACGCAGCGTTAACGGTGTGCTCCGCCGTCCAGCCTGTTCCGTCAGAAACCATGTAGATCGACTTCCCTTCCGTTATATCCACCTCACATTCTCTCTTAAGCAAGGTCACTTCACCCTCCACCGATGGCTTCTTGATCGGATTCCTCGGACCGGCGGTCCGGTTCGATCGATTAAACGGCCGGTTCAGCTTGACACGAGATTCCGAACCTGGAGGTCTGGACTTAGGCTCGAGATAGGATGCGATTGGTGTTAGACGGAGGCTCTGCAATTTCATGGTCGAAAGAGAAGCCATTTCTAATGTCAATTTTAATAATTTTGCTGTGTTCCGATGAATGAGATAATACCTCTGAAATTTTTTGGCTATAAAAGCTCAAAATAAAATATCAAATAAATTTTGGCAGATATTATATTTTAGTGTTTAAATTTTTCCCACGAGAACAGAGTCCAATTTCAGATAATATCCTCCGAAATTTGTCGGCTATAAAAGCTCAAAATATCTCTAGCGATTTTTTGTTACAGAAGCGGTGCATAAATGGGAAAATGTTGGGAAAAAAATGACAAAAACTTCCAAAGAAAAGTTAAAAATATATAAAAATTATTTTGTTAGTTATATTCGTTTTTCAAATAAAAAATTATGAGTTTTGAAAAAAAATAAAGGTTAAAATCCAAAATTAATCGTTTAATATAAAGATTAAACACAAATAAATATTCTAAAATTTAACAGTAAAACAATTTGTTAAATCTAAATAATATAAAATTCTCTCGATTTAATAATTTATTCGTCACAACGGTAACAATATATACCTCTTTCAAATCAAAATTTATTATCTTTAGAGAAAAAGTTACGAATTCAAAGTTAATCTTTAGTATAAAGATAGAATACTGAAATTTTAGCAGCAGAATCATTTCTTAAATTGAAGTAGCAAATCATTAATAAATTAAATTCATTTCCATTTTATCTAGTTTATCCTCCATAATTATATATATATATCCATCTTTCTAATAAAAAAATTATGACCCTTTAAAAAAATTAAATCTAAAGTTAATCTTATAATATAATATAATATAAAGATAAAACACCACAATTTTTCTTAAAATTTAAGAATAAAATAATTTTTTAAAACTAAATAGCATAAAATTTTTGAATTATAATCGTCTCGATCTTCTTGAAAAGAAGATTGTACACTCTACGGATGTCGGAATCTACTTCATGACAAAGCATATAAGTACGCTCAATTTGAAACTCTCCAAAATGGGTTACAAGATTGATGAGCGTGCTGAAATCTTGCTCAAAAATTTTCCCGATTCGTATGATTCACTCATTGTAAACATGACTAGCAATCTTCTCACAGACTATTTAGTCTTTGATGATGTTGCAACTACTGTTATAGAAGAAGAACGAAAGTACAAAAAAGTAGGATAAGGTGGTAGGCTCGCAACAAGTAAAGACTTAAGGATGATCAAAGGAAAATCAACGAAACATGATTCAAGTGGGATCCAATATGCTGGAAATCAAGGTCAACAAGTAAGAAGATTATATTTTAAATGCTTTCACCGTGGAAAGAAAAGTCATTCAAAGAAGCAATGTTGAGATTATAATAAAAATGAAAAGAAATCAATAAAACCTCAAGGCAATATTGTCAATACCCATAGATTTGAAGTCTTGTACAACAAGGTAACAACACACTTACTGAAGACAGCAAAAAATTTCTCTGATGTATGGCTTTTAGATTCAGGAGCATCATGGTATATGACCTATCGGAGAGAATGATTCCATGATTATGAACCCATCTCAGGAGGATCTGCATTTATTAGAAATGATCATGTCTTGGATATCACTGGTATTGGTACCATCAAGGTGAAAACCTGAATATGGTGTTCTTCGAACCATTCAAGGGGTACGACACATGGAAGGTTTGAAAAATAATTTATTGTCTATTGGACAATAAGATGGAATAGGGTGCAAGACCTATGTGGAGAATGAATGCAAGATCTATGTGGAGTATGGGATCATGAAAAATGTCAAGGATGCACTTGTTGTGCTGCAAGCTGAAAAAGATAACGTCAATCATGCTTAAAGGAAACACACTTTGGTACACACACCTCAATAAAATGGTGTAGCAGAGTGGATGAATAGAACCCTATTGAAAACAAAAAAGGCTATGTTGAGAACTATCGGTTTGGCAAACATATTTTGGATTGAAGCAGTTATGTTCACCTGTTATGTGATAAGTCGGTCACTATCAACTGCAATTAGTATGAACACACCAATGGATATGTGGATGTGAAGGCCAACTGATTATTCTAACCTTCATATGTTTGGATGTACTGCATATACGATGTATAACGCTAAAAAAACAACTAAACTGGATCTAAAATCCAAAAAGTGTATCTTCTTAGGGTATACTGATGGAGTAAAGCAGTAACACCTGTGAGATCTCATTGTCCATAAGGTTATTATCAGCAAAGATGTTGTATTCGCAGTAGAAATGTGAAAAATGATAGCAGTTGTTTCGAAAGACTAGAGACGATGAGAGTTTATATTGAAAATTGAACAAAACAAAAAGTTCCATATTTTTCTGAGAGTATTGAAGATATTAAAGAATCCTGGCCAACTGAGATTTCAGAATCACAACTCCGATGTTCAAATTGAGAGAGGAGAAAACTACTATAGCAGAACGATTTTATTGTGGAGGGAAATGTTGATTATTATCTTTTATCTGAAGATGGAGAATCACTCACATTTCATTAGATATTTCAAGGGAACGATGCATCTTAGTGGATGACAACAATGCAAGAGAGATAAAAGCACTTCAGAAAAATGAGATGTTAGATCTTGTTCCTTTACCACAAGGAAAAAAGGCTATTAGAAACAAATGAGTCTTCAAAATAATACGAGATTACAACGATCAAGTGAAAATGTATCATGAAAGGCTGTTGGTAAAAGGATTCTCTAAAAAAAGATTGATTTCAAAGAAATCTTCTCACCTGTTATTCGACTCACACGAGTTAGAGTTATCCTGGTAATGTGTGCTACATTAGATATTCACTTTGAGCAGTTAGATGTTAAAACTGCATTTATTCATGGAAAACTTGAAGATGAAATTTATATGCTCCATAAGTATTTTCAAACAACTGAAAAGAGTGATTTGCAGGCTAAACAAATCTCTATACGGTCTTAAACAGACACCAAGATATTGGTATATGAGATTTGATTCTTTCATAATTTGCCTTTGATACATCAGACTGAATGCAGATCTTGAGATAACTCAAGGACACCATAGATATTGCATTGTGTTATGGAAGATCAGACTTGACTATTATTGGGCATGTTGATTCGGACTATGTCGGTGACCTCGAAAAAAGAAAATCCACCACACAATATGTGTTTACTCTTGTTGACGATGCTGTAAGTTGGGTTTCAAATTACAGTCTATCGTCGTGACATCTACGACATAGACTGAATATGTTGCGGCTACACAAGCCAACAAAGAGGCATTTTGGTTGAAATTTTTGATGGAGCTTGCTCATAAACAAGATAATATTGTTTTGTTCTGTGATGGGTAGAGCGCTTTTCATCTTGGAAAAATCTAGCATTTCATCCAAAAATGAAACATATAAGGGTACAATATCATTTTATATGGAAAGGGTAGAGGAACACAATTGGAAAATTCGTACATAGAAAAACATAACAAATATATTAACGAAGCTAGTAAATAGTGAAAAATTTATTTTGTGTCAATCTTCTATGGGTCTATGGGAAACATGAACAATATGACAAATGCAAAGTGAAAAGGAATAAGGAATACAAAAAAACAAAGGTAATACAATTTCTGATATTTGATGGGCTCGGGATATGAGAGCTTAGTTGTGGAATCATACGAATCTCAGATGTGAATATACGTGGTCACAGGATAATCCTTAATGTCGTAGTACAAGTGGGAGATATATATTTTGTCATTGCAGATCATGGTAATGTCGAGGACAAGGTGAAGAGAGATAAACATGGTAAACCTCTTTTGAGCAAGGATAAGAACCTTCAGATTCTTACATCTCTCACTCTAAAAACCAGTAACTTATTTATAGCAATAATGAGTTTGTGGACTTTAGGATAAGATGTTCTACGTCCTCTTGTAAATAAAGCTCAAAGTTCTTAAAACTAGAATGAATGGATTGAGAATTGTGTGTTACTTTGTTTTGATTGTGTAATTGGGTTGATCTTTACATATTTATGCATCTCATAGCTCTTAAGATTGATTTTTGGACTTGTATCGCTCATATAGACGAGTTGTCTTTTCGTAATAGAGATGGTTGAAGCGACAAATATAGTTGCACAGCTTGATATGGAACTCACAATTGAAGCGAGGAATCTGATATCTATGGGATACAAGAATGTTATTGGGATGAGAA
>CM071872.1:1325529-1343354 GCA_036759665.1 Gynandropsis gynandra | reverse complement strand
AGAGCGTCTTGGAGGATACTCTCTTCGATCGAGCATAAGGAGGAGGTAAAACAGAACGAGCATAATGTGAAGAGCATCACGGATTACATGCAAAGAGTTGAAGATGAACTCTCCAAGATCTACAATGACATTTTGGATGTGATTGATAAGCATCCTATCCCATCTGCTACCTCGGGAAAAGACACTATTTTTTACTACAAGATGTTAGTCTATTTCTTTTTTATCATTGGTTGAATATAATATGTAGAATATTTCATTAGATGTAATCAATCTTTGGATTATGCTTTGCTTTTTGGTTTGGATAAGAAAGGAGATTACTTTCGTTACTTGGAATAATTTAAACTCGGTGATGATCGTAAAGAGGCTGCAAATCAATATCTTAAAGCCTATGAGGTATATGTTCTTTAGTTCTATTACATTTTTTTTTCTTGAAAATTATCAATGCTATGAAGTATAAAAAATCTCATCATATTCTCTTTATTTCATTGCAAAGGCTGTAGCCACTATAACTAACTCTGATTTGGCTCTTACTCATCCAATCATACTTGGTCTGGCACTCAACTTCTTTGTGTTCTATTACAGCTAATTTTGATAGGATGTTTTACGTCTTCTTGTAAATAAAGCTCAGAAATCTTAAAACTAGATTAAATGGATTGAGATATGTGTGTTAATTTGTTTTGATTGTGTAATTGGGGCTGATCTTATCATATTGATGCATCTCATAGCTGCTAAGACATATATGTAGACTTGTATCGCTTATATAGTCGAGTTGTCTTTTCGCAACAGAGATGGTTAAAGTGATGGAGATAGTTGCACAACTCTATGTGGAACTCACAATTGAAGAGAGCTATCTGATGTCTCTAGGATATGAGAATGTTATTGGGGCGAGAAGAGTATCTTGGAGGATACTCTCTTCAATCGAGAAGAAGGAGACAAAGGGAAACGAGCAGAATGTGAAGAGAATCAAGGATCGTGTCCTCAAATGATAGCTTCAATCTTTCTATCTTTTATCAAGGGATTTTCAGAGCATGCCACTTGGCAAAGCAATCTTTTGATGAGGCCATCTATAAGTTCAACAACCTGAATGAGGAATCTTACAAAGACAACACCCATATTATACAGCTTCTCATAAATAATCTCAAATTGTGGACCTCAAGCTGGTAAGACACGCGATACCTTCGAGATTTAATTGTAATCTGTCCACTGCAACTAAAGCTTAAATCATTTTTTCTTCAAGGAGAACTTTCTAAAGTCGATCAACCTTAAGACAAGGTAAGCAAATCTGGGAAAAATCCCTAATTAAAATTTTTATCTCCACTCCATGAGATTCTGATGCTTTTAACTATTGTTTTAACTCAGTAAAGTTGTTGATGGAAACTGCGAGGAGCTGATCCGTCAAGTGTGAACTCTGAAAGATTATGTTAAAGTTATGTGCTCTGCTGAGCATTTTTAGAGATTGAACATGGAGGCTTGATGTATTGGTTTCTTTAGCTTTGATGAACAACTTCTATCTGTTTGTACTCTTTCCTCCAATTGTGTTTTCCTTCGTTCAACTTTAAATCTGAAAACATTATGTTGTCATGTCATGAATGTTGTATCTTTTAGTTTTGTATTGGCAATGAACTATCTGTTTTGCTATGCATTAGATTTAATCTTTCGTATTGGTAGACAACGAAAACAATTTAAATTAAAGAAAGTTCTTGAATATTTATTGGTGTAGTTAAGAACAATTTCTAAAATTTATAATATGTATCAGAGGGAAATCTCGTCCCAAGTAAAGGGAGATGTTGAGATGTTTGTACATAGTGGTCGATGATGTATAACATTTCAAAGGGATATTAGAGCGTGCCAGTCGGTTTCTAAATCTAAAGTTACCATGGATGGGTAGAGGAAGAAGAAGCTTGCAAGAGCTTCGGGAAATAAAAACTTAGGTTTGGATTTGAGTTTCATATTTTTCATAAGAATATATTGGGATTGTATCTCAACTACATTTTTAGAATGATTAAACAATGGTTAATCTGATAATTTTTTCATAATTTTTTGCACTCCTTTTAAATGTCAAAAAAATATTTGGTTAAAAAATGAGAAACTTATTGAAAAAGGGTTCACATTTCTATCGTAACTTTTTCAATCTATATATATATATGCATATTATTGATAGTATTAAACATTTCAAATAATATTAAATGTATATTTATCGAAAAATTAAAATAATTTTAAATTATATTCTTTTTCTAGAAAAAGCTATGTTCATTTTATTATCCCCTATTCATACAAAACAAAATTATAAAATTACATTTTTTTATAATTTAATTCACAACAAAACAGTAGTCAAATTGATAAGAAATATTAAAATTATTTTTAATCATTAAAATTGATATTTTGTTTATTAAATTGTCTCAAATAAATATTATTTTATTATTATATCGTTATTATATCTATAATATGTAATTATTTTTTATATATAAGTTTCAAGAATTTAATTTTTTAAAACATTAAAGAAAGTAACATAGACATATATGATATCATAAATTTTTAACCTATAAATGTGTGTATGTATATATATATATATTTAAAAAATTGACATCTTATTTAGAGGTATATTTTGGATTAATGTTTTAATTAAAGAAACATATATTAAATAATGTAAGTTTTAATCGTGTTTTAAGTTCAAGTGAATATAATTAATTATTTACGGTTATAATCAGACATATGGAATTGAACATTGAAAAATCACGATAAATCTTATAAATAGATTTAAAAATATATCGAGAAAAATAATTGGTGGAGCGAAGAAGAAGAAATTGTATTTCAAATCAATGTCAGAAAATATATATGTAATTTTATTCTATAAGTTAAATTTCACATATCTCTTCTTATCGTATCGTTATCTTATTTCCATGTTAGTTATGTATTTAAATCCATTGAATTTTAATTCAACATGACGTATATTTTGAAATAAAAATGTTTAGAAATAAAAAAAATTTGTACAATAATGTTATGTTTGTATATAATATAACATATAAGATTTAAAAAGACAAAATTAATGGTACCTCAATGTGAGGAAATCATTAGAAAACAAATTCCAAATTATCAATATTATACTAATTTTTTAATTATATTTTGTATTGTAATTCATAATGATTTTTACATTATAATATATTTATATATTATTTTTATTTTATATTAAAATAAACAAAAAATTAAAATAAATAAAAGTACGCTCATCGGGCGTGTTTAAAAAATATTATATTATAAATTGAAATTTTAAAATATAATGTTGAGAATACTCACGAAATGATAGTATGACAAAAAAATATTTTACAAAATATAACAATATTTGAGAAAGAGTTTTCACGCATGTGCTTCAATCCAATTTCCTTTTTCGGTTTTAGGTATCATTTAATTGAATTCTCTAAATTTACTGATATTTATTTTTCAATTGAAATTTTTAGTTCCATGCAAATCCCTAACGCGCTAAGTCACATGTAAAAGTTGAATCATTTATTCTGCAATAATTTGCTTACTTTTCTTGAACCATTTAAAATATAGAAAATATGTCTAAAAAATATCGACATGGGATAGATTTTCCATGTATTTTTGTTCAAATATTGCTTAAATAATTGTGAAGAAAACAGTCATGATCGTAGCAAACGTTATTCCCATTATGATCAATGTTATTACAAAACTAAATTAAAATTTATATTAATCAATATTTTGTCGAGTTTTATGTCATTACGTAATTATCATTTGTAAATGTATCAATTAGGTTTGTTAACACTTTGACCGTTTTGCTCCACAAACATCTACACCAATCAAAATCTAAAGACAATCAAGAAGTTCAAATATAAGTAAGTTTTAAATATTCCCAAATTATGTTCATACCTCAATAATTGTTTTTGGATCATGTAAGGATAAAAAATCATGCGAAAAATTCATGTCCAAATCATTAGATCATTTTCTCCGACAAATTATACTTTAAAATTTTAATGATGTTATGAATAAATTACAGTGTTAGTTTACATTACATCTTATGAATCTATTGTTTAATTTTTTACATTGAAAATTGAAATTCGTGCATTTGTATTAGCCGATACATATATCAAATGTCACTATAATGTACAATATTTTAAAAATATACAATTTAACTGTCACATAATCATGCAATGCACATGTATCATCTAATTTGGATAAATCTAAAATCAATATAAATAAATAAAAAGTAAAATAAATATATAATAAATAATAAATTCATCATATTAGACAAATATGAATTGATAATTTATCTCCAAAATAGACATCACTCAAGTTTATTAACCATAAAGGGCTTTCCCCCACAAGTAATGAGAAGATCAAGATTTAACTAGACCTGACTCCGCCATTGTTCGTCCCAAAGAGGAATGTTGAGGATAAAACTTCCTCTCAGCGAGTTCTTGAGAATTGAAATGATTAATTCGAATAAATTTGAAGATGTAAAGAACAACAAGAAAATGACACAAGACAATTGACGAGTTCTTTAAACTCAATGTGAATATGGGTACATCTAAACGGGTGATTTCGCCAATAAATACACAATGATAAACCTCGCTCGAAAAACTCTCACTCTCTCTACACCATGGTATTCCAAATAGCTTCTTTAATGGTCTCAGTGAGAGCCATGTATTCTACTTCTATTGTAGAGAGGGCTACAACATGTTAAAGACTGAATTAGCTGATAGTGTTACCTCCTAAAGTAAAAACCAATCCTAATATGGATCTTCTCTTGTCAAGATTTGAGGCATAGTTCGAGTCACAATATCCACGAACCAAAAAACTTCTTCCTTGAGTATCCAAAGTACCTTTCAAATACCTAAGAATCCATTTAATGGTTGCACAATGAGACTTTCCTGGTTTTGTTAGATACCTGCTAACCATGCCTACACAGTATGCCAGATCTAGATGCGTGCCAATCATTGCATTCATTAAACTTCTTACAATCCTTTGATATGGATAAGAATCATGATCAAGAATTTTATTTTTGTTTGTCACTGCAGATAGCCGTAAATGAGCACCTAGAGGAGTGTTAACAGCCTTTGCCTCACCCATTCCAAATTGGTTTACAACCTTGTTTAGATATATTTTTTTAAGAAAATCTAAATTCATGTTTCTCTCGGTACCTTATGACATCAATGCAAAGAATCCTCTGAGCTTTCCACAAATCCTTCATACCAAACTCTTTTCTTAATAAGCATTTTAAATGTTTGATTTTCTCTTTGTCCTTGGATGCACTTAGCATCTCATCAACATATAATAAGAGTTAAATGTAGTTCTATCTTCCAACCTCTTCATATAAACTCATGAGTCAAACTTGTTATGAACATAGTTGTGTCAAACCATGAATTCATCAAATCTTTCGTTCCATTGTCTTGGAGATTGTTTTAATCCATATAATGATTTTTCAACTATACACCTTATGTTAATTGCCTTACACAATAAATCCCTATGTTTGATCCATCAATAATGTTCTTCTAACTTCTCATGCAAAAAATACAATCCAGAAATCAAATTGTTCCAATTCTAGATTCTAAAATGTCACTATGGACAGTAAAGTTCGAATTGAAACATTCTTAACTACTGAGGCAAATATCTCTTGGTAATCTAACCCTTCAAATTGTGTATAACCCTTGGCAACAAATCGTGCCTCAAACGTTGGTTTCTGAATACCTAGAATACAAGCTTCCTTTTACACAATCATTTACATCCATCTATCCTTGTGTTCTGGTTTATCCACCAGAATCCATGTTTTTATCTAGTGATTCCATCTCTTCTTTCATGATAGAGATCCATGCCTTCCAATCCTTTCTTTTCAAAGCCTCTTGATATGATCTTGGATCATCTGTATCTAGATCACACCCAACATTCAGAGCAATGGTCACAACATAAGGTTCTTAATATCTTATAGGTTGTTGAATTCGTGTTTTCCTTTTTAGTCTATAGCCAACATATAGTCTTATTGGTCATGCCCTCTCTTTCATTCATATTCAGTTTAGAGTCATTTTGGTGAGACTCAATTTCTTCTGATTCTCATATGTTATAAATGATATTTGGATTCATAACTCCACCTGAAACAGAATGTTGGTTTCCTTGATTTTGATCACATGGTGTTCCACCAATGTTAATTAAAGTGCTTGTTGTTTTGGGAAGGAATGAACAATGTCTTTGTCATTTTCAATATCCTTTAATATCTTCCTTTCATTGAGGATATCATCCTTGTTGATTATACATTTTGATTTCTTCAATCAACCATCTGTATCATTTGACACCCTCAAGATAACCCAGAAAAATGCCCTTCTTAGCTCTTGGATCAATTTCCCTTGATCAACTTATATAAAATATAGACATCCAAATCGTTTCAAAGACTTATAGTTAGAGACTTTTCCATTCCATCTCTTCTCAAGAATTTCAAACTCAATGGCGATAAAATTGTTGTAGCATCTATCTATAAAGTTTGGTCCAATACTGATCTTGAAGTAAACACCTTACCCTTTCCATGTTGATGCGGTTCATTATTTCTGCTGCTCCATTCTGTTATGGAGTGTAGAAGTAGGTTTTCTGATGAGTAATCCCATAATTCTTGCATAAAATGTACAATTTAGCATCGTTTTAGCATCATAGAACTCAAGACCATTATCTATTCTTAGGTAGTTTATTATCGGTTTGATTCTCTACTTGATCTTTTAACTCCTTGAACTTTGAGTATGTCTCATCCTTTATCCTCAATAATTTAACCCAGACTTTCCGAAAGTAGTCATCTACTAATGAGAGAAAGTACTAACACCTAAATTGTGAGGGAGTTACCTTTGAAGGCCTCCAAATATAAGCATGTACATAACTTAAGATTTCTTTTATTGGCTTGAAGCAAAGCCTTTGAGTCTTTCCCATTGCACGGGTATTACAGAATTCGAAAGCACTCAGATTACTAACTTCAATCAAAACTTTCTTTTAGAGAATCTTCATTCCTTTCTTGCTCATGTGCCCTAACATGATTTTCAAAACCTGTCATTGTGGATCCACAAAGCACATATGAACTCTTTTCCAACCCGCATTTCATGATCACCGTTAATCTTTCCTGATTTTCAAGGATCCTCCTTCACATTTGTAAAAGTATCCCTTCTCATCCAAAGAACCTAAAGAAAGGTTTTTCTTCAGTCCAAAGATGTATCTCACCTAATCCAAGATGCAATCTTGACCATTATAAAGTCTTATTTAGATTTTTCCTATTCCTTTTATCTCATAGGTTTGGTTGTTTGCCATCATGAGTTGTCCTCCAATATTCTCCTTTAATTCTGTTAAGAACGAACTGACCGAGTTTATTTCACGAAAGAAAATTTGTACACTTTGGAGCCTTTGAAGAGTTGCCCAGCTCTCCCCTTTACAAATCCTATTCAATTTCCAGATAACTCCATCTAAACCCCCCTCACCCCCTACTTATACCTTTCATATGAAGGTTTACAACTTGAGTTAACTAACCCTAACTAACTCTAATCCTAACTATAGTCAACAACTAAACCTGCACCAAAACACAAAATACAGCAATACACAATCACAATTAATAGTTCAATAACAAAATCCTATCTAATCATTCCAGCTAGCTCCTCTTGGCTCTTCTTCTTGTTTTTCCTTCTCGTGTATACTTGAAAGGCCATATCAATACCTCCCCCATAAAAAAACGCGGCTTGTCCTCAAGCTGGAATGTTGGAAATTGACGCGCCAATTCTTGTGCTTTTTCCCACGACGCTTCATGGAAAGGTAGAGATTCCCACTGTACAAGTACCTCCAAAGCTCCCGTTTCTGAATATCTTGTGTCCAAAATTGCTGCTGGAGTGACAGTCAACTGCAAATCTGCTTGTAGCTGGTCGGGAATTTCGGTCGGTACGAAGTCGCTACCTACTGCCTTTTTTAATTGGGATACATGAAAGACAGGATGTATTTTTGAACCAGGGGGGTAGAGTTAACCGATAGGCCACCGATCCAATGCGTGCCTCAACCTGAAAAGGACCGTAAAATCTTGCTGCCAACTTTTGAAAACGCCGAACAGCCATTGATTGCTGCCAATAGGGACGGAGTTTCAAATAAACTAGATCTCCAACTTCAAATGCTATGTCCCTTCTAGAACGGTCTGCCGTAGTTTTCATCCTTTGTTGTGCTTTAAACAAGTTTCTCCGAATTTCTTTTAGCATCGCATCTCGTTCTTTTAATTCTACTTCCAAGTCATAATTTGTAGTCGAACCTTCCTCATAACGAATCAGCACAGGTGCTTCTCTTCCATAAACCACTTGGAATGGGGTAGCATTAAGAGAAGTATGAAAAGAAGAATTATATGAAAATTCAGCCCATACCAAATATTTAGCCCAAGCCTTTGGATGTGCATTTGCGTAACATCGTAGGTAGGTCTCCAAACTCCTATTAAGCACCTCAGTTTGGCCGTCCGTTTGGGGATGGAAGGTTGTGCTATACTTCAAATGTGTACCTGCGAGACGAAAAAATTCTTTCCAAAATTGACTCATAAATACCTTATCTCTATCTGTAACAATGGATTTAGGGAATCCATGTAGTCTCACAATCTCCTTAATGAATCGTCTAGCTACATCACAAGAAGTATATGGGTGAGTCAATGTAATAAAATGGGCATATTTACTCAATCGATCAACTACCACCCAAATAACATTGACTCCTTCTGACTTTGGCAAGCCTTCGATAAAATCCATTGACAACTCCTCCCAAATCCTCGTGGGAATAGGTAGAGGTTGTAATAAACCTGCAGGAGATAAAGTCGAATATTTTTGTTTTTGACAGACTTCACATCTTGCCACATAACTCTTAACATCTGCCTTCATCCCCTTCCAATAAAAAATCGATTGAATTCGCTTAAGGGTTTTAAGTATTCCTGCATGTCCTCTAATCACACTATCATGAAATTCATAGAGAATCAAAGAAATAAACATCGAAGGTTTAGGTATTACCAAACGGTCTTTGAACAACAGTCTACCTTTTACCAATCTATACCCAATTGGAGCCTCCAAATTATCTTGTAGTTGTTGTTTTATGGGACCCAAAGTTGGATCCTTTTCAACAGCTTTTGTTATTTCCTCCACCTATATTGATTCCGGAATCGAAATAGTGGTAAACAAACAAATACCTGATAAACTTGGCTGTTCCGGAATTCTGGACAAACCATCAGCTACTCGGTTCTCTTTTCCTGGTTTGTAAACAATATCAAAGTCAAAACCCAACAGTTTTATCAACCATTTCCTATACTCACCATTAACCTCTCTCTGTTCCAACAAAAATTTCAGACTCCTCTGATCCGTATAAACCAGAAATTTTCTGCCCATTAAGTAATGTCGCCATTTCATTATTGAACATACTATGGCCATCAATTCTCTTTCATATACCGACTTCAGACGTTCCGAACTAGATAAACTCCTACTGTAATAAGCAATTGGTCGCTGGTTTTGCATGAGAACCGCTCCCAAACCTCCACCTGAAGCATCAGATTCTACTACAAAAACATCCTTAAAGTTAGGTAATCCTAAAACAGGAGCTGTCACCATAGCCTTCTTAAGTTCATTAAAAGCTGATTCCGCCTCTTCCGTCCATCTAAAAGCATCTTTTTTTAATAACTCGGAGGTTTTGCAATTATACCATAATTTTGTACAAACCTCCTATAGTAGCCTGTCAAACCCAAAAATCCTCGTAACTCCTTGATATTCCGTGGACATGGCCAGTTGGAAACTGCTGTAATTTTGTTTATGTCCGTTGACACCCCTTCACTCGATATGACGTGTCCCAAATATTCTATTTGTGACTGTCCAAACAGACACTTCTTGGCGTTTGCATATAATTGGTGATTCCGTAGTTTCTCCAAGACTATCGAAAGATGCTCCAAATGTTCCTGCAAAGATGAGTTGTAAACCAAGATATCATAAAAAAACAAGGACAAACCTGCACAAATAGGGTCTGAAAATCTCATTCATAAGCGCTTGAAAGGTGGCGGGAGCATTTGTTAATCCGAACGGCATGACCACGAATTCATAGTGCCCATCGTGCGTCCGAAAGGCTGTTTTTTTAATGTCTTCCTCATTCATTCGGATTTGATGATACCCCGATCGCAAATCCAATTTGGAGAATACAACTGCTCCATGTAACTCATCTAACAACTCATCTATCATGGGGATCGGGAATTTATCTGGAACTGTCGCTCGATTCGAAGCTCGGTAGTCAACGCAAAATCTCCAACTTCCGTCTTTTTTTCTAACCAACAACACCGGGCTTGAGAACGGACTGCGACTTGGACGGATAAGGCCAGCTTGTAGCATCTCACGCACGAGTTTCTCGATCTCCTCCTTATGCGCGTGGGGGTACCTGTACGGTCTCACATTCACGTGTCCATCCTCTGCCTTAAGTGTAATGAAATGTTCACTACCTCTTAGTGGAGGTAGATCCGTAGGCGTCTTAAAGATTTCCTTAAACTTGTCCAAGATGGCAGAAAATTCTGGAGGTAATTTATCTGTATTTTCCTTAACTACTGCCATGGAACACAAATCAACTACGTACCCTTGATGACCCTCCTCAACGGATTTCCACAATGTTTTAAGAGTGACTAATGAGTTGTGTAGTGTTGGATCCCCTTTGAACGTATACCAAACCCTGTTTCTGCAAAATTTCATCTCTAAACCTTCGAAATCAAACTGTATCTTGCCTAGGGTCCTTAACCATTGTATCCCCAATATCACATCAGCACTACCTAACTCCAATGGAAGCAAGTCAACTCTAAACTCTAAATTTTGTAGAAATAAAGCCACATTCTTACAGATTCCCTCTCCCTTGACGGTAACCCCAGTACCTAAGAATACACCATACCCCGTAGTTCCTTCCGTTTTAAGATTCAGACGGTGTAGTACCTCAATTGAAATGAAATTATGAGTCGCTCCGCTGTCAATCATCACCACGACTTCTTGATCTCTGATTATCCCTTTAATTTTCAGCGTTTGAGGTGTAGAATAACGGAATTCATGGATAATTCCGCTAATTCACTCATCGGAGTAGGCTCACCAATTTCAACCAACTGATCTTCTGTGTCAATATCAGTAATATCAATAGAATCCCCCTCCTGAACAATGATGACTTGCAGCTCCTTATTTTTACATCGATGACCTACAAAATAATGCTCATCACACCGAAAACATAGCCATTTTTCACCTTCGTTCATCGGCTTCAGCATCGGTCAAACGTTTAAACGGTAGCCCTTTATTCCTCCTCGTGCCTGATGAATCTGTCAAAGGAAACGAGTTGTTTCCTCTGTTCTGAAAAGAGCGAACAACAGCCCTTTCCTTGCTAAATCCCTGTTTCTCAATAAGTTTCCCAGTATCATGGTTAGATCGAGAAGTTAAAGCGAGATTGTTACCCATGTTCCGTAGCGTGCCTGAATTACTTGATGCGGTAGAGCCGTCCGCAGGATCTGCAGCAAGTCGTAAAGCCAGGAAGATCACTGCCTCTAACCCCACCGGACGAAAAATGCGTATCATCTCCTGGAGTTCAAGTTTCAACTCGTTCTTGAATGCATTCTCTAATACGTTGTCCGGAATTCCCTGCAATTGCGGTATCAGTTCTTCAAATTCCAACAAATAGTCAGTAAACAAACCTGTTTGTTTCATCGAAAACAATTTGGCACCAGCTTCGTCGTAAGAGCCGTGCCCAAACCGTTCCAGCACTCTTTCTCTAAAATCTGTCCAAGAATGAAATGGTCTCCTGCTGATTTGCCATTGAAACCAGTTCAAAGCTTTGCCGTCGATAGCCATTGCCGCTAATCTCAATTTTTCGGCGTCGGTGCAGTGGCCAAAACGGAAATATCTCTCCGCTCGAACCAGCCAACCGGAGATGTTGAATCCGTCGAAGATAGGCATTTCTATCTTCTGCAGCATTGTCGCAGCGTCTCCGATGAACCTCTGGCCCTCGACACCCGCAGGAATTCCGTCGGCCGTGAAGCGCACCTCCTCCTCCTGTTGACCTAGTCCCACCGGGAAGGTTCTTGCTGACGTTACCGTCGCCTGAGCTCCACTAATCACCGGAAACCTATTCGCGTGGAAGGTTTGGCTCGACTGCCAGCCTTCTGTCGAACAAATATCTCCCGTCGAACGCACTTCTCCAGGAACAAGAACTGCCTTACCTCTGTCAGGTCGGCCGGACGTAGTTCCGCCGGCGTAGGCTTGGTAGGGTTGGCCGGTATAGGCTCCGTCCATCGGCGAACCTCTGTTCAACTGCAAACCATCCGTCGCTCGATATTCGCCAGATGTTGTTGCAAAAGGTGACTTACCTAGGGCAGGATGGCCGGACGAAGTACCGCCGGCGTGTGCTGGGTACGGTCGGCCGGTCGAAGCCTCACCGGCATAACCTCCGTCTGTCGGCCCTACTTCCGGCTCCAACACGGCTGAGACGGTGGAATTTGGTGGAACAGCCGTTGTTGGTCTCTGTTGTTGCAGAAAACAGATTTCTTTTAGGTATCTCTCTATTTCTTGAATTTTATTCATCTGTGATTCCATTCCCTTATTCATCTGAGATTCAATTCCTTGCATTTTTGAATCCATTCCCTGAATCTTTGAATCCAGAAATCCAAGTTGAGCAACTTGGTGTTGAACATCCGCAATCTTGGCGACCATTTCTGCATTCATGGTCAAGATCATCTTGTATTTGGTTTATCTTCAATTGCTTCGGTGAAAGATCCATTTTAACGCAGCGATTGTCACCGGCTCTGATACCAAATTGTTAAGAACGAACTGACCGAGTTTATTTCACGAAAGAAAATTTGTACACTTTGGAGCCTTTGAAGAGTTGCCCAGCTCTCCCCTTTACAAATCCTATTCAATTTCCAGATAACTCCATCTAAGCCCCCTTCACCCCCTACTTATACCTTTCATATGAAGGTTCACAACTTGAGTTAACTAACCCTAACTAACTCTAATCCTAACTATAGTCAACAACTAAACCTGCACCAAAACACAAAATACAGCAATACACAATCACAATTAATAGTTCAATAACAAAATCCTATCTAATCGTTCCAGCTAGCTCCTCTTGGCTCTTCTTCTTGTTTTTCCTTCTCGTGTATACTTGAAAGGCCATATCAAATTCTTCAAACCATTCCATTCTTGGTGATATATGAAATGTACCCCGAATCCAAAATCCATTGATCCTCTAGATTTTTATCAGAGATCGTGAAACCTTTAGATTCTATATAATGTCCAGTTATGTTGACCATTTTCTTATTCATCACCTTCAAGCTTGTGTTTTCTTGTTTTGCAATCCCGTTTGAAATAACCTTCCTTGTCTCAATACCAGCAACTAGATCATGTTTTTCCTTCAGTCTTTCCCTTAGATCTTGTTCTATATCTTCCATTCTTTTTTGTTTGATTTTCCTTCCCTCTTCTATGTTCTTTCTGATAAACAGGCCTTCAGAACTTTGTTTGGTTTCTCTTGCAACATATTCTAATTCTTTGGAGTATGTTGCACTTGTAACCTCATCAATGATTATCGTCTCCCTCATGTTGTATTTTAAAGTATCTTTCAACTGGGAAAGAATTCAACAATATCAAGACTTGATCTTCTTTTGAAACTTCCAATTAACATTTGCTAGATCATTTATTAGTTTCTTGAACACATCCACATTATTTTATATATACTTAGTTGCGTCCATTCAAAACCCAAACAGTCGTTGTTTGAGGTACATCTTGTTGGGTAGAGACTTATGAAGAAACTCATCCTCGAGTCCCTTCCATATGCTTGTTGTCATTTGTCATGTCTAGCTTTCCACATAATTGAGTCTAACAGACATAGAAGAATCTGATTACTACCCCTTCTACTTCTTTCGTATTTTATTTCTTGCGAATGTGACTTATCAATCTTCATTGCAACAGTTTTCATCTCTGCTTCTTCCTTCAAACCTTGTTATGTTTCAGCCTTCGGCTCTTGAAGATCATAATCTTCTCGTAACACATTATATAGTCTTAGAATTTCTAAGCAGGCTTCGATCTTATCCTTCTAGAATGAGAAGTCTCCCTTACCATCGTACTTCTCCATTTCGAGTTTGCAAGCCATCATCTTGACGAATTCCACCAAATAGTTTTGTTCAATAATGGATTTCAAAAAATTTTCTTAAATCCCACTTCTTAATTTTCAATTATGAAAACCAGGCTCTGATACCAGTTGTTGAGGATAAGACTTCATCCGTCGAGATGATTTCACCTAGCAAATCCACTAGAAACTTGGTCCAAGTACACGACGATAAACCTCGCCGGAAAAAATTCTCTCTTTCTCTCTCTCTATATATATATACCACAATATTCCTGAGAAAATAATGAAGAAGAAGATCATCTAAAGTGAACCCGAGCTCGACTTTATTATAAGATTCGGTTATCTCATTAAACCGAGCCGATTTTAAGTAAACCAACATTCAAATGAAAGACAACAATGCTCTTTCCGTTATGAACAAAATGGAGTAGCTCCAACCTCCTGCAAAACTTATTCTTGCCTTGTTTCCAAGCTTGAATCCCAGAGGTAAAAGCACTCCCTTGGAACCAACAATTTCATTTGAGCCACATACCATATCTAGCTCTTTCAATGAGAATCGTGTGGAGTTGTATGTATAAAACACAATATCAATTTTCTCAGGAACAATCGAGATAACACGTGATATATGTTAATGATGTTCTATAATGACTATCAAGACTTCCTTTGCAATTCTTGATGCCAAAATCATGAGTTTAATGTAAAGTCCCTCGTTATATCATATGGGTGAGAAATGATTCTCATTTTTCAAGATTTAATTTGAATAATATATGCAAAATAATTTATGGATCTCGCATGCAAAGCGGAGTCGGTTAAGAACAACTTTATCGGGGCTTTTCGTTACCACTTGTAAAACGTTTCACATTTTCCTCTTGCTCTATGCGCTATCCATTGAAACCCCACTCACAGTAACCAGATACACATATATACATATATATGTATATATATGTTTGTACACACGTATGGATGTGTTCTTCGAATCTCAAAAAGGCTCAGAATTTTCCATTGAAGTGGGTTTCTTCGATACAGTCTTAGAAATCAAGGAAAAGATCGACAAGTACCAACGAATCCCTGTATCCAAACAAACCCTAATCTTTGACGGTAAAATCCTACAAGACGATCACGACATCGAGCAATGCCAGATTCTTCAAAACTCAAGAATCCAGCTGCTCGTCTCTTCCCCCGACCGCGATCGCAATCGCAGTAATCAAACGCTTATTAAAAACGCGTGTTCGGATGGAAATGATACCGGATTAAAGGGTATTATGACGACGAGGAAGACGAAGGCGAAGAAGATGAGGGTAATGGTGGTGACGATGTGTGGTACGAAGAAGATTCCGGTGGACGTGAACGCTACGGACAACGTTGGAGAATTGAGGAAAGAACTTTCAAAGATTGGTGAGAGGTTTGAGTTTAGTTTACCACAAGAAGAGTATTTTTTTATATTTCAAAGTAATGTGATGGATGATAACCGGTCGTTTCGGTGGCATAATGTCGATCATGGTGACGTTATTGAAATTTTTGACGGTAGCGTTTCCGGTGGCCTTTAACCGCTGAAATAAAACTCCCACTTTTTGCGTTTGCGTTTGCCTTTGCGTTTGTATACCAATTCCTTGTGTTTGCCTTTGAGTTTGCGTTTGTATACCCACTTCTCGCGTTTGCCTTTGAGTTTGCGTTTGTATACCCATTTCTTGCGCTTTGCCTTTGAGTTTGCGTTTGTACACCCACTTCTTCCATTTGCGTTCGTATACCCACTTCTTGCGTTTGCCTTTGAGTTTGCGTTTGTATACCCACTTCTTGCGTTTGCGTTTGTATACCCACTTCTTGTGTTTGCCTTTGAGTTTGCGTTTGTATATCCACTTCTTGCGTTTGCGTTTGCGTTTGTATATCCACTTCTTGCGTTTGCGTTTGTATACCCACTTCTTGCGTTTGTATACCCACTTCTTGTGTTTGTACACCCACTTCTTGCGTTTGCGTTTGTATACCCACTTCTTGTGTTTGCGTTTGCGTTTGCATTTGTATATCGACTTCTTGTGTTTGCCTTTGAGATTGCGTTTGTATACCCACTTCTTGCGTTTGCGTTTGTATACCCACTTCTTGTGTTTGTATACCCACTTCTTGCGTTTGCGTTTGTATACCCACTTCTTGCGTTTGCCTTTGGGTTTGTATATCCACTTCTTGCGTTTGCGTTTGTATACCCACTTCTTGCGTTTGCGTTTGCATACCCACTTCTTGCGTTTGCGTTTGCATACCCACTTCTTGCGTTTGTATACCCACTTCTTGTGTTTGCGTTTGTATACCCACTTCTTGCGTTTGCCTTTGTGTTTGCGTTTGTATACCCACTTCTTGCGTTTGCGTTTACGTTTGCATACCCACTTCTAATGCCCGAGAGAGTGTCTTGGGCCAAAGACATATTAGCTCTTTTGTTTTTAATGCATTCCTCGGTTTCATTTGTTTTGTTTGGTTTAGAATCTGAACTCCATTTCTATGATTATTGTGTTTTCTATACAACCAATTAGGGTGAGTGAATAACGAATATCTGCAAATATTTGTCTATTCGTATTGTATTCGTTTTCGTAATACGAATATCCATCGGAGATACGAATATCCGTTGGATATCCGTATTTGAACCTATTTTTTTAAATAAAAAACATAAAAAAGGAGTTCAATAAAAGAATAATTATCAAATATAATCTAAAATTAAAGTTCAAATTATACCAAAAATATAATATAAATACAACGAAACACCAAATCTTGACATTTATCTCCACATCAGTAATTGAAATTTAATTTTGTTGATGATTCTACTAATGTCACCGATTCATCTAAAACAATGAAACAAATTGTTAGATTATCAAACCAAATATCAAATACATAAAATAAAACTTGCATAATAGTTATATACTTACTAAAGTCTGTTTTTTCGATATCTTAAAATGACTCCGTGATATTATCCAACTCATCTGGATTACGAATCCAATCTTGAATGCAAATTAAAGCTTCAACCATATTAATCTTCCAATCATAAATATATTGTATATTTTTCTATATATTTATATAATAAGTGTTTAAGTAGGATTAATAATGTTTTTATTTACAATTTGATCGTTAAAGTTAACTTTGTTATATATGTATTGACGTGGGTTTAACACGAGTTTATATTTTTCCTAGACCACTTCACCGCAAGTATACGGATCGTGTAGTACCAGGGTCGATCTCTAGGGACTAATACAGCTAAACTAAGAACGCTAAACTAAGACGAAGGAGATAGAAAGAGACGTGGTTCTAAATTTCCTAAAACTATCCTAATGGTGACAACGAAACTAGGTTGGGGATAAGACTAGATATGGTGAACACTACGGGTGTACGAGATACCGGGAATTGCATAGATGAACGACTAAGGATCATAGATCTAAACCTATTCTTGATAACGGGAAATTCATGCTCTACGGTGAGGAGTGATTCTTCCGAGCCTAAACCTCCTAACCATGGATACGTGCAACCCTACCTTCCAGCAGTGATTAACACGTACCATGGCAGCATTACGATCGCAATCACTATCCCTAAGATGACTAACCGACCGGTCAGATTCTCATTAGTCAATCTTAACCTACAACTTAGCGAACCTGATTCGTTCCTTAACCTTCCAGCAAGGTTCGAAATCCTATGTTGTTGAGCGGTCAGCACTAACGTAAGAATGATATTGCTAAGTGTAAAACCGT
>CM071872.1:1305940-1320420 GCA_036759665.1 Gynandropsis gynandra | reverse complement strand
AACCTTCAAAACTGCCCTCGGGGAACACGAAATCGATGGCATGGTTGCTCAATCGTGTCCACTAAGCTGAATTCTTCTTCTACCTTGGGTTGCTTCGTGTACTCGTCAACGTCCGTAGCCTCATCCATTGCCGTGTTAGATTCATCTTCTATTTCAATCAATGACGGACTTGGCTGATCTACCATCTCACAATCTCTTAGGTAGATCTCGCTGACATATTCACGAGGATAATATCCCGAGCTTTCCGATACAACCTCTCGCGGTTGCAATGCCCCTTGTGCAAGATTTAAAGCTTGCACGCGCAATGATCCAAATAGGTCGCCTATTTTCTCATTGGCGCTTTCTTGTTCCGCCTCCACTCTATTGAATAGATAGTCTCGATTCTCAAGCATTTCACAGAAGTAGTTGTACGTGGCAGGATATTCGTGGGCTGCTACGAATTGAGTCGAATATGGTTGAGGCATATAGGATTGATAGCTCTGGGTTTGGGGTTCCGTCCATGGCTGGAAATTCTCAAACGATGGCTGTGCATTCATCATACTCTCGGTGTTCCTATACGGGATATAGGCGTGATCGCTCCATTCATGATTGTACGTATTCCCGTAAGGATGAGCGTAGCTATCGTAGATCTCCTCTTCATACCCCCAAGAATTTTGTTCCCGTGATCGTTCAAAATATTGCGGGTGGTATAATTCGGAGAACTTATGACGAAACTCGGAAATCTGATACTTCAATTCAGCTATGTTGGCGTCCGAAGAGTTGAAGTCGTCCATGTTACCGTGCAAGACAAAGGACATCAAACTCGATTAAGCTCTGTGAGGTAAATTATTTTTTTTTCATTTTTTTGACTCTATTAAAGAAAAGAAAAACAAAAACAAAAACAAACAAAATAAGATTTCGGAAAGGACTAGATCTTAATCTAGCTAATTCCTAGTCTAGGTCGTTTTTAGTCCCCGGCAACGGCGCCAAAAACTTGACGTGGGTTTAACACGAGTTTATATTTTTCCTAGACCACTTCACCGCAAGTATACGGATCGTGTAGTACCAGGGTCGATCTCTAGGGACTAATGCAGCTAAACTAAGAACGAAACTAAACTAAGACGAAGGAGATAGAAAGAGATGTGGTTCTAAATTTCCTAAAACTATCCTAATGGTGACAACGAAACTAGGTTGGGGATAAAACTAGATATGGTAAGCACTACGGGTGTACGGGATACCGGGAATTGCATAGATGAACGACTAAGGATCATAGATCTATAACCTATTCTTGATAACGGGAAATTCATGCTGTACGGTGAGGAGTGATTCTTCCGAGCCTAAACCTCCTAACCATGGATACGTGCAACCCTATCTTCCAGCAGTGATTAACACGCACCATGGCAGCATTACGATCGCAATCACTATCCCTAAGATGACTAACCGACCGGTCAGATTCTCATTAGTCAATCTTAATCTACAACTTAGCGGACCGGATTCGTTCCTTAACCTTCCAGCAAGGTTCGAAATCCTATGTTGTTGAGCGGTCAGCACTAACGTAAGAATGATATTGCTAAGTGTAGAACCGTAAATCAAGAATGAATTCATAAAACTAAGCATTAACGCGAAACATCGTTCATACACACAAATCCGATATCCCTACCCGCAATAGGGACTCTACTCACTCATGGAAGAAACAAAAGAGGAAGATAACAAAGTCCTATACATGATAAACTCTAAGGAACTCGATGCCTCGACCTTCCGGGTAAGGCTACCCGATCTCGTTGCCCTGTGCCCGGGTCGTGTTAAATGTGTGGACAAAACCCCGTAGGTTTTACCCGAGCGGGTGGAGTAATAGTGCCCGACCGGACACCCTTGTGTCCTTGAAATCTCTCTTTTCCGCTCGTTGCTCGGGTGTTCCTTTGGGTTCTAGAGCTCGATCTCGGCTCTGAGTAGATATGTCTTCAAATCATGTGGTTTTGATCAGGAATCCTTCATTTTGAGCTCATTTAGGCCTTGTCACCTAAAAACCTGAAAACCAACAAAACGGGGGTGTGAAGCTCGAAATCATATCGGATAAGTACATGTATACAAAGAATATGAGCGAAAATGACTCTAAAATCTATCCTAATATTGATACACTTTTAGTGTTATCATGTATCTATATATTAAATAAATTATTTATTTATTATTTATGGATACAAATAGTTCGGATGATTGAGTTTATTATTTGTATTTATCGGATATCCAATTATTAATATTTGTATTTGTATTTGTGCCAACAACTGTTCGAATACTAATACTTCCAATATTTTGTCCACTCCTATATAACCAACTATCTAATTCATTATATTAAAAATATTCTAAAATATATCATTTAGGAAATATCCGAGAAATGCATGAAATATTTAAATCTGTTTGTTACTCATAAAAAAGTTCAATATTTAAAATTCAAGTATTATGTGCAAAATGTTAATTATTTTTATCTAAGAGTTGATATTTTGGATATTTGAATCCCAATCGATCCAAATTAATTAGACATATATAATCCATATAATTCGTGCACGATCTCAAATTGTAAAACCTGAATAGGTTAAATTAAGTTTTTATTTTTGAAAACATCTAGTTAAACAAAAAAGATATGTTGTTTTCTGTTATAAATCTACATGTCATTTATAATTCACTCAAATAATTTTTTTAATTAAAAAAATCATATATCACACGTGAGTCTCATAATCTTCTAACCATATTGTTTAGATCTTTTGTTTCTTGTCACTAAAAGTTTCTAAATATAATTTCGATATAACAAAATATGTTTTGTTGTTGGATAATAAAAATTCAATTAAATTTTGATATTTCTCTTTTTACATTATTATAGATTTTCAAGGCAAATTGAAAAGAACTGAAATTTTATTATAATTAGATAAGATCCGCGTTTTTCGCATGAATTTTTGATAATTTATTTGATTTTTTAATTTTTATATATTTTATAAATTTAATTAATTCAAACATTATAATGATATTTCGAATATGTAAATGATAATATAACCGTATGATTTATTAAAATATATTTATATAAATGTGTGATTGAATAATAAATTTCAATTTCAAATTTTAAACAACCTATTTTTAATATTTAATGTAAATGAAAAATTTCGATTTGTCGATAATATCCTAGAAATAATAAAAGAGAAGGATTTGGAGAATGCGATAGCATATGCTTTCTAGATATAGCTTTCATGATTGTTTATTATATCCATACGTACATATATGAAAAAAAAATATTTTGATTTAAAATATGATATAATAACAACTATTAAGATAAAATTATAGATCAACGTTTTTTAAAACCTACTTTCCACGAAATTTTTAGATTATCTTCATATTTTGATTGGTGTAGATCTTTATGGAGGATGATTATCGAAGTGTTTAAACACCTGATTTATACTTTTTCAAAGAACGAACATTTAATGACATGAAATTATAATAAATCTAATATAAATGTTAAGATATGTTTTGTTTTGACCGAAATTGCATTACAAATTTATCTCATGTCGATAGTTTTAAAACATCTTTTCAGCTTGTGAAGTGGTTAAAGGAATTGGAACAATTTTTGTTAGGAAAAATAAAAAAACTCATCTATTTAATAATAATAATAATCAAATTTCAATTTATTTACAATTTGATCCTTACATAGCGATGAGAAGCCCGATAATATCTATAACAACAAAAAATTAAGCTAAACAACAAATAAATTTTTTTAATGAGATAATGAAACATAAGGTTGGACAAATGACGAATATTTACGAATATCCGACTATTTGTATTTGTATTTTTGTTCGACAAATATCCAGATCTATTATTTGTATTTATTTTTGTAAATTCAGATATTTATAAATATGAATAATTTTCGGATATACGGATATTTGTATCCGTATCTAAATTTTTTTTATTGTTATTGTTATATTTATTAAAGAATTTTAATAAAAACCAATAATCATCAAATATAATCTAAAACTAAAATTTAAATCACACAAAGATACATAATATAAATAAAACAAAACACCAAATCTTCACATTCATCTCCACATCAGTCATTTAAATTTAGTTTCGTCGATGATTCTACGAATACCGCCAATTCACCTAAAACAATGAAACAAATTGTTAGATTATTATCAAATTAATACACTAAAATAGATTATATTTAATGAGTTCTATTTTTTTTTATATCTTGTAATATATCTATAACATTTTCCAATCCATTTAGATCTAAACCAATTTTGAGTGCAAATTAAATCTTCAACAATATTAGTTTTTTAAAGTATTTGATATTTTAGTCCTCCAATCATAAATAATATTGCATATTGTCTATATATTTATATAATGAGTATTTAAATAAGATTAATAATGTTTTTTATTTCCAATTCTGATCATTAAAATCATTTTTGTTATATACGTACCTATATATTAACTGAATTTTTTATTTAATACTTACGAATACGAATAGTTCGGATAATTGAGTCTACTATTTGTATTTGTATTTGTATTTGTAGAATATCTAATTTCTAATATTTTTATTTGTATTTGTGTTAGCAGATATTCAAATTTTCGATTCGAATAGGAATCGAATACGAATACTTCGAATATTTTGTGCTGCCTAATGAAACACATGCTTACCAGATAAATATTCTTTGTGATTTACGCCAATCCAATTAATGTTCAATATGATCGTATCTTGAGTCTGTATTTAGGAATTGCATGGACATGAGTTGTGATTTTTTTCGACAATGGTATTCTCTTTAAAACATATTCGCATAATGTTATTGGTTAACTTCTATTTACGATATTTGACAATATGGATCAATTTTTAAGTATGAATCTCTCTCCTTGTTTCATAGATTGTTTGTACTTATCAACATATTTTATAAATATAATATATTTATATATCAAATTGTAACCGGAATCTCTGGGAACCTTTATTGCCATAAATTGCGCTCCCAAACGTAGAAGTGTAAACGTGAAATAGTACAACATATTAGAGGATGAGCTCTTTGACAAAGTCATATGCCTTCATAATCTGGTGTTTTGGGGTTTCTTTTTTATCTCTCAAAACATTTATGCTCTCGTTATTGCCATGGTATTTGATGAGTCAGAGTTACGCTACTCAAGGATGGTATGTGAACAAATTCGAAGACTTTCTAAACCATATCAAGGTTGTAATTCCCTTTGTGTTCTAGAACGTGTGTTAGACCTAGAAATGCTAACACAGAGTCCTTATGAGACTAAAGCTCACGGTTTTGTATTACTAGTCTTTGTTCAACTTCTGAAGGTGTTGGGTATGATCAACATCTTTGAAGACTACGATGTGTAAAGAAACCGCTATAAATAAATCATTCTTAATACATGAACAATAACATTTGAATGAAGAATATTCATCTTCTAGCAGTTGAATTGGAGAAAGAATCCACACTTCAATGAACTTTATCTTACCAAGTCCACTAATGTGAACCACTACAATATTCAAAGCCCGAGATATCTTATGCACAGATAAATAAGTTATATGTTCCTAATACTAAAGTTTTCCCTGCTGAATCTTCTGAAGCTAATCAATTACCTCCAAGTTTCTTGGAGCTAAATGTGAAGCTGGCAAGAAACTGGAATTGCAACTAACTTGTTTCTATTGAGAATAACTGAGAAAGAAGATTCACATCTCCCCACATAGGTGCATCAAATGCTTTGCGGTAGCTTTCAAGACTCTTATCAATATTAGTGTTACTGAAAATTAAGGAAGTGAGGCCAGATAGACCCGAGATGAGATGAAGCTTCAAAAAGAAAATAACATATTGATTATCTAACACCAAATATACTTTTAAAAGATGTAAGCTAACCATTATCATCAAATATCATCTCGTTTGATACGATCTTTACATTTTTAAATGTTCTATGAAGTTTATGCCTCAAAACCTGGTAAAACACATAAAGAAGTAACCTTGTATAGAACCATTTAGATGCAACACTAAAAGTATAAAATGTCACAACTAAGTAAAACCTCTTCACTTACATCGACAAGCCCTATTGAAAAAATCAGAACCGAGATCTCCTTGTCCTATATCAGATTGACAATGGGATGATCAATAAAAGTTGTCTTTTTTTTCATATACTTTGTACGCTAAAATTTTTCCCCCAAGTAATAATACAATCAATAAAGTTTAACTCCAAGAATTCGAAAAGTTCAACCACAATGTTGGTTGAATTGGAGCCTAGATAAAGTCTCCCTCAGAAATAAAAATAGAAGACATAAGTAATAACTCACCAAGAGGTCCTAAGGAGAAGAGATACCTACTGCACTAGCTAAAGGAGTTTGTCCACCCTCCTATCCAAGGTATTTAATCTGAAACAGTATGTTGAACCGAGTTTATCTTGTATGAAATTATCATACAACCCGTTGATGCACATCAGTGGTGCAAAATCCAACATATTCATGTTCATCACTTCGACTATAAGGAAAAGAAGGTATAAGATCTACATTCTATAAAACTCTGTAACATAAGACCCACTTCCACCAATTCCAATTCTATGGCTAGTGGTAGTGATACAAAATGTGAGTAGTCAAGACTCAGGCTCCTTGCAGCCTACCATTTGCATTTCAAGAAGAAAAATAAGAGAAAAAAAAAGAAAAGAAAACAAACCAAATTACCAATATCCAACTAAAGAGAGAGTAAACAAAGGTAAAGGTAAAGCATGATGTAACTATCATTCAAATATGATCAAGGGAAACTACTCATGGAAAGGTTTAAGAACCACCAAGCTATATAATATAAATATATAAAATAAGCTAGTTCAGAACATGATAAATAAAAGGAGAAGACCACACAAAATATTAAAGATTGTAATGTGATAATTGACCTCATTGAAAATGATCCTTATTCTTTCCCCAACTCTATTCATGCAATCAGTTGAAACGCCTTCAATAACTGCAAAAACTTAAACAAAAAAAGAATGTATAAACTGTAATGAACCAGAATGAGTATACATTTCACCAGCTAAGCTCTGAACCATCACACATGGACATTACATTAGAACTTAAAATCTTATTGCTACAATCTTCCTTCCTTGATGATGGTAGAACTATCTTGACCCCTATTTCATCTTCAATATTCTTCTACGTAGACCATCTTTTAAAAGTGGGTCCTTTAAGCATGTGGATGCATTGCTAAACCTTAAAATTCCAAAATTAAATGCTAAAGCTCTTTCTCTTTTTCTTGGATGAATCTAATTATAGAAGCTCCAACCTACAACCATGACATAAAATTGATATAGTTAGATCAAATGCTTCAACAAATGTACATTGCAAAAGATACATAAACTCACCAAGCAAATATGTCTTTCAAAACCCTCATGGAAAATATATGGTCTATAAACAAAATGCTGGCACGTGGACATGGTCATGTGCTCTAGAAACATAGGGGAACTTACCTCCAAAGAAACTGTATATTTCCAGCTGAAACAATAGAGACTTTTTCATTCTCACAAATGAAATCAAAACTGATTATGTTAGAACCTTCATTCACTACTTCAACTACTTGTGTGTCTTCTCTTGAAGCATTGACAATACTTGATGTGCTACACAGAGCTTCTCGGACTTCCTTCCCAACTTTAGTCTCAATGGGTTCATTCGTAAAGATATATAATAGAAACCACGTAAGATAATCAGTTAATATGAACAAAGGTAACTTCAGACCAGTTCAATAAAATATTGATTCTGAAGTACCTTGGTGGGGAGGGATGACATATATGGCCTCCAAAACCGATGGCATTCGCGAACCCATGAAAGAAGATCCACTTTATTCGTAAATAAAACTATATTTTCAAAACCTAAAGCGAAACTACATTAACAATGAAATGTATGGTATCACATCTTTTTATTTATAACCTAAAGCATATATATTATTACAACCTCAAATGTGTCATTTTAAAATGCAACATTTTATTTTTATATAAAAATACTATAATCTCATACAACATCAACTTTTAAGTCTTTCCACATACCAAAGAAAAAAATTATACCTTTTTGAAGTATAAGTTATTATACCACCATTATTTAAAAACATACCAATTATTTTCTTTTCATTCTTTTAAATTTATTTAAACTAAAACTGTATTCAAAATCAATCAATTATTTATTTATAAAATTCAAATTGTAACGATGTCTCTTTTTTAGATTTAGAGTAACAATCATATATTTATTTCCAATTAAATTAAATATTTCTTTTTAAATAAAATTTAAAATTTCATCGATAAATCGGTATCAAAATTATTATCAAATGATTTATATTGTGGAAATTTATTTAAAGATAAATTAGATAAAATAAAAAGATAAATTCTGAATATGACATTAACGAATGAAAAAATGATAAATTAGTTAACAATAAAACGAAGATCTCAAGAATATATTAAATATAATATTTTTGTCCAAATGTGGACAAGAAGAGTATATATTTCTATTTTTTTAGTATGGACAACTTCAAAAATACTTTTAAAATATTATTGGGGTTTCAATCTTACTCTTTTTCTGAAAAACAATTTAACTTCAATTTTACCCTTATTCCTAAATTGCCTTTTTGACCGTGTGATTCATGCGACCCAAATGATCAATGCGACCCAAATGACCCATACGACCCACGCGACCATTGTTATTCATGCGATCCTTGTGATCCAACTGACCCATACGACTCATGAGACCCTCGAAAATCGCTTGAATTCCTTCGAAATCGTTCGAACTCGCTCGAAATCGCTGGAAATCGCTCAAAAATCGTTGGAAATTGCAGGAAATTGCTCGAAAATGGCTGGAAATTGCTAGAAAGTACTCTCAACTTCGAAATTGTCTCTCGCTCATTCCTCTCAATATTGAAATAAGTTTCGTTTCACTGAAAAAAAGTCAAAGTGTATGTGTTTTCACTAACAAAATATAAGGGCACATATGTTTTTCTCTCTCCATTTTTTCATTAGATTTACGAGGGTATACTTGTCTTGATATTTTCCTTTTTAGTTAATGTAATAAATTAATATTATCCAATGGTAAGAAAAACCCCACAATCCACATAAAAAAAGGCTCATTTGCATAATTTTTTTTAAGAAAAAATGCTTTTAGGACATTCACTTTACATCAATTACATGTTTTACTAAATTTGTATGACATATCTAATTTTCCCCTTTATTTTGCAAAATTATGTCGATTTGTCTCTCAATTTTTTTCAATTTCAGCCGATTTTCCCTTCCATTATATAAATTTTGTAATTCTGTTAACCCACCTCATCTAATTCGCTCAATTCACCCAATTTCAACACCAATATTATCTAATTTCACTCAATTTCACCCAATTCAATCCAATTTCAACCCAAAATCCTAATTAAACCAAATTTCAACACCAATTTCACCCAATTTTAAAATAATTAACTCAATTGCATTCAATTTCTCTCAATTTCAACATCAATTTCACTCAATTTCAATCCAAAATCCTAATTAAACCCAAAATCAACTCAGTTTCAAAACCAATTTCACTCAATTTTAACACCAATTTGACCCAATTTCAATCTGAAAATCCTAATTAAACCCAAAATCAACCCGATTTCACCTGATTTCAAAACTAGTCACCCAATTTCTCCCAATTTAACACAAATTCACCTAATTTCAATCAATTTCACCCAATTCGACCCAATTTCAACCTGAAAACCTAATTAAACCCAAAATCAACCCAATTTTAGAACCAATTTCACCCAATTTCTCACAAATTTAACACCAATTTCAACTCCAATTTCATCGAATTCTACCAAATTTCAACCCAAAATCCTAATTAAACCATAATCAACCTAATCTCCAACACCAATTTCACTCAATTTATCCCAATTTTAACACCAATTTCTCCTAATTCAATCCAATTTCATCATGAAATCCTAATTAAACCCAAAATCAACACCAATTTACTCAATTTCAACACTAATTTCACTCAATTTGAATGAAATTGGTTTTGAACTTAGTGTTGAAATTGGGTTGAGTTTGGGTTTTAATTAGGATTTTGGATTGAAATTGGATCGAATTGGGTGAAAATGATTGAAATTGGGTGAATTGAAGGAAACTGAGTGAACTTGGGTGAACTCAAGGGATGTTGGGTGAAATTAGTTTTGGAATTAGCGTTGAAATTGGGTTGATTTTAGGTTGAAATTAGGTTGAATTGGGTGAAAATGATTGGGTGAAATTGTTGTCCAAAATGAGTAAAATTGGTGTTAAAATTGTGTTGATTTTGGGTTTAATTAGGATTTTGGGTTGAAATTTGGATCGAATTTGGGTGAAATTGATTAAATGCAACCGCGGGTACATGCGAAGAAATGATCAAAAGAGTTGTATGTGCCAGAGAATTCGGAGTTCCTATTGGTGTTGAAATTGGATGTATTTTGGATTTAATTAGAATTTCAGGTTAAAATTGAGTTGAAATATGTGAAATTGATTGAAATTGGTGTTGAAATTGGTGTTGAAATTGGATGAAAATACATGAAATTGTGTGAATTTGGTTAATCACGGTACAAATAGGATGGAAATTGAATCGAATTCGAATAGATTAATGAAATTATACGATTTATATAATAGATGAAAAATCAGCTGAAATTTAAAAGGTTGAAAGGAAAATCAGAAAACTTTTAAAAGGAAAATTAGATGTGTGAGATAATTGAGGAAAATCGTTAATAGCTCTTAAGTCGGATAACGTAAACAGCGAAAGATTTAAATGAAGAGAATCTCTCTTTCAAAAAGAAAAATCTTCGATATTGTTTGAATAAACATTGTACTTCCAATTATTTCATTTTATGTCGTGGGTAAAAATTATAGTTTGGTAAAGGTTGACAATAAACAATTTAAATGGGAACATTTTTTGCTAATTTAAACTAAAATTGAGTGAAAATTAAATAAACCATATATTGCAAGAACCACAGGCCTCCACGTCATTTAAAAAAAATGCCAAAAAAACATTCAGCCGTTACCATTTCTTCATTTCTCCAGTCGTTACCATTTCTTCAGTTCCCAGCTATGCATCAAAGTATTCAATGGCAATCAATCAATGCTCACGTTCTCAAAATCTTCAATTGACATCACTCCCTTTCCCCCTTCGATTGGCCGCTCCATTGTCTTCCCCACTCCCCCATCGATTGCAGGTCTTAGCTTCTATCCCTCTCCCTCCTTCGCTTAACAGCTCCAGCGTCTCCCCCTCTGCCCTATCGCTCCCAGGTTCTATCGTCCCTCCCTCTCCTCCGTCGATTGCCCGCTCCAGCTTCTTCCCCTCTCTCCCATCGCCCATCGAGTTAACATTTTCCGTCGTTTCTCCCTCTCCCTCTTGAGGTAATCCTTCCGTTTCTTCTCCATAAATCCTCTGTAATTTCCGTTAATCCTGGATTCTAGGTTTCGCTTCTCCATAATTTTTATGTGATTCTGGATTCTAGGTTTCGCTTCCCCCTTGAGGTAATCCTGCCGTTTCTGCTCCATAATTCCTCTGTAATTGCCGGTAATCCTGGATTCTAGGTTTCGCTTCTCCATAATTTATATGTGATTCTGGATTCTGGGTTTCGCTTTAGCTTTTGTCTTTTCCTCTCTAATCGTCACCTATCAGTTTCGGAATTTGTTCTATGGTTTGTGTAGGTTTGCGATTTTTTCCTAATCTTATTTCCGGTGGTTGCAGAAGATTTGTCGGCCGTTCATTGTGAAACCCGAAAGCAAGGATTAAAGCTTTGATGGTCGTTCCTTGTGATAATCTCCGAACGATTCTTGAAGAGGCTTTCGTGTCGCTCTTGCAATTTTGGTCACTTTGCTCATAAATAAAAATCGGATTACCCGAATAAACCCCGACATCGCAGGTACGTTCTTTGTGGGTTATGTAAAGTATTTCGTTTTCTTTTTTGATTAAGCTTGTTACAGTTCTCATACAAATGAACCTTTGAAGAATTCCTACCAAAGCTACATACTTTGATTCTTACAAATAACAGGTTTGTGAACTTGGTCGAGATTGATCCACTTGCATCTATCCCAAATCTGCAATACCTCAGTTTATTGGATAATAACATCACCAAAAAGCCAGATCTTCGGCATTAATTAAAATAGTATTGGTTGATACTGTCATGAATTGGAATATGAAAAATTTGTAATTATTAAAGTATTCTTCGAGTTGGATAAAAGTTGTTATTTTTTTAGATCGTTGTAAGTATATCAAGGGATTGTGATGGCTTGCATCTTTTTTTCTTTTCTGTGATAGGTTTACGGCGATCGCTGCAAGGTGTGAGCGGTGACCGGATTCCATGGAAAGAATAAACGAAAGTTCTTGTCTCACATCCTCTCTCACTCTATAAAGTGATATGAGCCACTGATTTTGCAAAATCACAGTGGTATTTCTGAATTCGAGTCGTCTTCTATCTTCATCGACTTTTTTATTGACTTTAATATTGTGATTTGTTAACGCTATGAGCCATTGATTTTGAAAGTGAGGTCTTAGTGGTTGTCTTGGTTGCTTCAGTCTATGAGTTTTAATCAAATTTTGTGATGAGAGTGATTGTATTGTTCTTCTACCGTCTATATCGATGTTTGAGGTTTCTCTTCCTTTGAAGGTTGAGCTCAATTCATATTATTGGTTATTTTTTGGTTTCATTTGCATGATTGTGTGGTTTCTCAATGGAATTGTTTATGGGGAAATATTGATTTTGTTTTGTACATGCCTTCTTCGAGTTTTGCATTTTGCCGTGTATTTGCACTATTGATTTGGTTTTGATGACTCAATTACAGGGGTAGCAATGGAGAAAGCCATTAGAGGAATTTGAGAATAGTGCTTCATCAGCGGATTCAACCTTTACAGCTGAAGTTCAAGAAGGTAGGTTTCGATTCTCTCAGGTATCTGGCGAACGCAGTGCTGGAGAAGAAGTTCAAGAAGGTAGGTTTCGATTCACTTATGTGTATATATAAATGTGGTAGTCGTACATCTGTGCTTGATTAGCATTGTGCTTGATTAGCATCTGTTTTGTAGTCTTGCCATTGGATTCTGTAATATTTTAGATTAGGGTTTGCTTTGTATGCATAGATCTATGATGTCCTTAGATTTCCGAGTAATTATGTTTCATATGTGGGTAACTAAAAATTTTTGGTTTTTGGTTGAGTTTGTGGGTTTCGGTTGGATGCGTAGTGGCTCTTTGTATATCAACTTATTCCATAAGTATGTCAGGATATAACTGTTGAAGTTTCTAATATCAGCTCGATTTCATTTGTAAGTTTTGTTATCGAAAATACAACTTTCGTCTGTTTGCATATGGTAGCTTTGAGGTATAGTTAGGTTGTGTTTCTGTGAGGTAAAAACACGAAGGTGAAAGTTTAATTCACTGATGGGATGGGTATTTGGTTTTTGGGTTGGTGACCTTTCTTTTTTTCTTTTCTTTTTTGGTGAGAATAATTTCATCTTTAGTAGAGTTGGAAGTGTTTTTTTTTTCATGAGCTTGAATGCAGTTTTTTCTGTCATATTGGAAAGAATTTGTGGTTACTATTTGCTAATATAAATTAACCATTTGATCATGCAAAAATACGTTAACCAAGAATATTGGCAAACTTCACTGATCGTTTTTCTATCAAAATTTATTAAGGGTGAGACATATTGTTTTATCATTAGACCTTGCATCACCAAACTATTTCAATATTATCAACGTCGAATTTATTATCTTTATTTTAGTAATTTCTTTAAGCTTTAATATATTTTTTCTACTTATTATACCTAATGTTTTAAAATAGTTAAACAAAAACAAATCATCATCCCGCGCATCGCTTCCTAGCAACCTGAAATACAACAAAACCTTCTCTGTCAGCCTATATTAGTTTTCGCTTTTTAAGCCGTATAAGGGAAACAATGGTAAACAAATTCGAACAATAAATCAGTAATAAAAAAGGTTTGCAAAGATGTATAAGGGATTTGAGGGGTTGTAGAGTTGAGTAAGGGATTTGAAGGTGATAACACTGAAAGTGTATCATTATTAGGATAGGTTTTTAGATCATTTTCGCATATTTCTTACATCGAATCTTACTATTCCGATACGGTTTCGAGTTTTACATTCCCGTTTTCTCGGTTTTCAGGTTTTAGGCGACAAGGCCTAAATGAGCTCAATATGAAGAATTCCTTGCAAAAACCACATGATTTGAGGACACATCTACTCAGAGCTCCAGAACCCAAAGGAACGCCCGAGCAACGAGCGGAAAAGAGAGATTTCAAGAATACGGGTGTGCCCGGTCGGGCACTATTCCTTCACCCGCTCGGGTAAAACCTACGGGGTTTATCCATGCATCTGACACGACCCGGGCACATGAGCAAAGAGGATCGGGTGATCACCACCCGATCGGGCGAAATCTGAATACCCGCTCGGGCAGTTAATCATCTTTCAGCCCCGTAAGTTTACGCGACTCGGGTCCGCTTAGTCACGCGATCGGGTGAC
>CM071872.1:1261480-1296924 GCA_036759665.1 Gynandropsis gynandra | reverse complement strand
ATTCCCGGTATCCCGTACACCCGTAGTATTCACCATATCTAGTTTCACTCTTACCCTAGTTTCGTTGTCACCATTAGAATAGCTTTAGGTGTTTAGGTAATAGGACCATATCCCCTCTTATCACTTCTCGTCTTAGTTTAGTTTCATTCTTAGTTTAGTTGTATTAGTCCCTGAGATCGACCCTGGTACTACAAGATCCGTATACTTGCTGTGAAGTGGACTAGGTTATTTATAACTCGCGTTTCCACACGTCAGAAGGCGATGGAAAGTTTATTGTATAAGGAGGAAAAATAATAATAGTTTGTTTCATAGTCTGAAAGTCTTTTTTTCTTAAGTCAAAGGGGTGGACATTTCGGGTTACTCGGACCGATCCAACTCGAAAAATCCAACCAGTGAGATAAACGGGTTTTATAGAAAATCAATATGGGTTCAAAATCTAAAATCCAAATGGGTTCAGGTCGGTCCGGGTTGGGCTCGGGAGAACTCGAGGAACCCGAAAAAAACCTAACCCTCCTAACCTAACCGTGAGTCTGAGTCCGTCGTCTCCCTCTCTCACTTTCGCACTCACATCACGTGCGCGTCTGAAATTTTTTCTCACATCACGTGCCCCTCATCCTCCCGTCGTTGCCCCTCCTCCTCCCGTCTGTCGTAGCAACTTCTGCATTGTAAGCCTTCCTTCCCGTCCGTCTTCTCCTTCCTTCCCATCCGTCGCCCCTCATCCTCTCGTCCGTTGCCCCTCCTCCTCCCCTCTGTTGGCATCTTCAGCATTGCAAGCCTTCTTCCTCATTGATGGTGCACCAGACTTTCAGCTTGCGATTTGTTTAACTAATCCCCTCATTTTCAATGTCTTTCGGATTTTTGTATAGGTTACAAACTTGAATTGAAAATTTTCCCACATACCAATCTAAATGCGTTGTGTTTAGTGCTCGCAAAGGTTTGACAAGGTTAAGAACTTGGTTATGAGTTGTATATAACAATCTGAATACCTTAGCTTTTGGTAAGCTTGTAAAGAAAATCAGAAAATAGTGGAACTACGTTGTACAACTACAATGCTTGATTTTATATTCTAAAGGCTTGCATCACTTTTTATGTATTCGAATTCAGTTGTTCTAATACCTGAAAATTTATGGTTGTTGTTTGTTGTTTGGTCCCTGTTTGTTGTTTGGTCTTATTGCTCTTGTTGTTAGGCTTTTGTTTGGCTTCATATTTAACATCGTACTAAAATTTTTGCGATTTGACTTAGGTCTTAGATGGAAATGACTGTCTTTTATCATTCCGATGATAATGAAGTTCAATCAAACAAAAGAGCTACGACATCGGTGTCAAGTGATATGCTTCCCAAATCCAAAAAAACAGTACGTTGAATCACTACAAGAAAATTAAGATTTAGAGGCTGTAGGTAGGGCTGGGCAAAATATCCGAAGTATTCGTATCCGATTCGTATTCGATCCGAAAAGCAAATATCTGTAGGAACAAATACAAATACCAGGATTTAGATATTCGACAAATATAAATACAAATACAAATAGTATAGTCAATTATTCCCAAGTATTCGTATCCGCAAGTACTAAATAGATAATTAATTGAATATATAAATATATATATATAATAAAATTAATTTTAAGGATCAAATTATAAATAAAAAATATTATATAATTGATTTTTAGATCAAATATAAAATATATAAAGAAATAGTTATTATATTTAAAATTTAAGGACTAAAATGTAAATTATAAAAGTTTTAACCCTAATTTAAGGATTAAAATGTAAATTATTTAGAATTTTTTTATTATTTTTTTAAGTTGATTTTATTACGGATACGGATATCCGACGAATATCCGAATATTTTCAGATATTCGAATTTACGAATATCTGTATTTACGAATACAAATACGAATAATAAAATCGAATATTCGATGCATACGAATACGAATACGAATAGTCGAATATTAACGGATATTCGCTATTGCCCACCCCTAGCTGTAGGGTTATCATCAATACGATATTAAAAACAAATCTGTCTTTTCGAGTAATTTTGCTCTGCAAAATCCGTCCCTAAACGTGTTTAGGGACGGATTAGGGACGACCAAGAGGCGTCCGCAAACGAACGCCGCAAAATGATATATGTCCCTAATCCGTCTGCAAACCGTCTCTAATTGCAGACCACCAAGCCGTTCGCAAATCGATGGAAAAAGTCAGAAAAATTTTAAAAAAATTTACGGACGGGCAGCCCGTCTGCATTTGCAGACACCCAAGTTCGTTCGTAATTTTTTAAAAATAAAAAAATGAAATTTAATTTAATTTAATTTAATTTAATTTTAAATGTTTTTATAAATAACAATAATTAATTAGACTCGAGACGACCATCGAAACTCGGGGTGATCGTCGGAACTCGGGACGGGCGATGGAACTCGGAACGGCCATCAGAACTTGGGACGCGGCGGGACTCGGGATGGGCGGTGGAACTCGGGGCGACCGACGAAAATCGGAAAAGAAAGGAATGGAAAGAAAGATTGAATGAAATGAACAATGGAGGTGGGATGAAATTTATAGATTCTTTTTCTGGGCGCTGGAGAAAAACCGTCTATAAACCGTCCACAATTACGTACAGAAAGAAAATGGTCGTCCGCAAATTTTGCAGACGGATAGCTCGACTGTTCGCAAATTTTGCGGACGGCTATCTCGGCCGTCCACAAATTTATGGATGGAGAAAGCTCGGCGTCTGCAATCGCGGACCGCTTGGCCGCCCGTAAATGTGCGGACCATCCGTCCGTGACCCGATCCCATCCGTGTGTCCCGAGCATTCTCCGTCTGTGACCCGATACAGGCAGACGGTGTCAGGATCTATGATATAGCGGGACCGTCGTGTGCTAGCGGTTGTTAAATCCCTAAGGCGGTATCTAACAGCAATAGTCGAGCATCATTGAGAATAACCGATATCAATGTTGCATGAAGACTGGTATATGTAAATTGATATGAGATATCAATTTAACACATAGCTACATGTTAGAGAACAATGTACTAGATCGATCTACCATGAGATTGCTACATAGATTGTTATATGAGTATCATAGCAATTTCCATAATGATTATGCACCTGGCCCCCTCGACGCTGACCAAGAACCAAGACGAATCTAGTTCGAGTGACACACTATGGCGACGACAAGCAATCGCCGTCGTGTGTCACTCTGGATTCGGCTCTTGGTCAGCGTCGAGGGGGCTGGGTGCATTTTTATGTAATTCTATGACTTGAGATCGTCAGAGATCTTAACATAAGTAATTGCATGCTTTGACATTATCAAACGTCACTCGTAAATGGATGGACAAACAAGATAGTGATTGGATATGCAATTTATAGTATGTTGTTTGATCGAGATAAGGATTCTTCCCTTCTATATAACATGACTGATGTCACGAGCTCACAATTTGAACTAGGTGAGTATGATACGTTCCATGACTCATATTCAATCTAGACATCAAGGACAAAGGGATTAATGTATATAAATCACGAGATTGGTAATGTTGCGTCATAATAAACATTCTCATTGTATATCTCATTCATAAACATATAGACGTTTTGAGTCTTTCACCTTACAATCAAGCGTTCTTCAGTAAAATAGATAAGGAAATCGAGTCAAGGACATATAAAGAAGTGAAAGGAAGCTATGAATGCCGATAAGTCGTCCCGAAGCCATCCCCAAGAGGATATGTGAATGTCCCGATCAGGGACTGCGACCCAGGGACGTCCGTAAATGCGAACGACACTTGATCCACGTCCCTAATTCGGGACGCCTCATTGTCCATTTCCAATCCGTCCGTAATTGCGGACCGCTTAGGGACTGCTTGTCCGTCCGCAAATTTAGAGACGGATTAGGGACCGATATTTTTTCCCGTCCCTACTCCATCCCTATTTTGTCCACAAATTAGGGACGGACTGATCAGTCCGCAAAATCCGTTTGCAATCTTCAAATTTCTAGTTGTGAATGTTATGTTGAGGAGGGAGCTTGACCTCTACGCGTCTTTGATCAACTGCTTTAATTTGCCTGGTTTGCCCACTCGACACGAGAACGTGGACATTATAGTTTTTAGAGAGAATACTGAAGGCGAGTATTCAGGGCTTGAGCATGAGGTTGTTCCTGGTGTAGTAGAGAGCCTTGAGGTATAAATCCCTCTCGAAATTCTTGGCAATTTTTGTCTCTTCCGGTGATGTTTTGGTCCAAACGAGAACAAAGTCGTGCGCTTTAGGCTATAAATATAATTTGGGAATAGCTTCGTCTTGATTTGTGGTTGGAATTCTCGTGTGGCTTCTTCTGTGAATGCAAGATTTTGTTCTGAAATGAAGTTATTTACTAATCATATCTATGAGCCAATTTCTTGTCAGTACCTTTATTTGGTTTATATATGAGAATATGAATTTTTTAATGCACATTGCTTTGCATCTTCTCTTAATCTATATCAGATTTTGATCATTTTCCTCTGCTAGGTGATCACGAAGTTCTGTTCAGAGCGTATTGCCAATTTTTTTTTATTTTTACTTTAAAATTTTTGAATGTTAAATTTGGCCGAATTACCCGTTTAATCTCGAATTATCCATTTAAAACACGAATTATCCGTTTAAACCCTAATTACCCGTTTAAAATCCGAATTACCCATTTAAATCCGAATTATCCGTTTAAACCCGAATTATCCGTTTAAAATCCGAATTACCCGTGTTTAAATAATTTAAAAACCCGAGAAACCAAAATAACCCAAATATAATCGGATTTTTTGGATTCAATATTTCAAAATCCGAACAATCCGAACCGAACCCGAATTCCGAAGAATCTATCCCAAAATCAAATAGTTTTTTCAATTTTTTAAAACCCAAAAAACTCAAATACAGACCGAATCTAAAAGAACATCCTGAAACCCAAATTAACCAACCCTGCGTCAAAACACCCGCGGAGACAAAGGACACTCCTTTTAATATCTATATTTTATATTTAAAACCTTTTTGTGTATTTTTTTTACTATTGATAATTTAGAAACATTTGTTCTATTGTATTAATAATATTAAAAATTATAACAACTGAATTATCAGAATTTCTTTCGAGGTTATTTTCAATTCAAATAATTCAAAATCCAAATAACTCAAATTTGAACAAAAAAATTAAATAATTCGGACCAAATATTTTGAATCCAAATCAATTTTATTTTTTAATCCAAAAAATTTATATTGAACCAAAATCCGAAAATAATTTAATTCATATTTGATAATAACAAATATAGTCTAATTATAAATAAAACATTTTTATATCAAGAAATAAATATTTTACATACAGAATTACATGTTGACCATTGATTTTATGGAAATTTATTCAATTTAAATTCACTAAACTAGATTTCTATCAAAAGTTTATCTAATAATATATGTCTTTTATTTTTAACCTAAAGCATCTATATTATTACAATCTCAATTCAAATGTCTCCTTTTAAAATGCAACATTTTATTTTTACATAAAAAAATTATACTGTTCTACACCATCAACTTGTAAATCTTTCCACATACCAAACAAAAAATATATCTTTTTAAAATATAAATTATTATACCACCATTATTTAAAAACATATCAATTATTTTAAATTAAAATATTCAAAACCAATCAATTATTGATCTATAAAATTCAAATTGTAACGATGTCTTTTATTTAGATTAGAGTAACAATCATATATTTATTTTCAATTAAATTTAATATTTTTTAAATAAATTTTAAAGTTTCGTCGATAAATCAATATCTATATTATTATCAGAAAATTAATTAAAAATTGATTGTTATAGTTAACATTTATTTAAAGATAAATTAGATAGAATAAAAAGATGTGACATTATTCGAATAAAAAAATAATAAATTAATTAACAATAAAAAATCTTAAGAATATATATTAAATATAATATTCTTGTCCAAATTTGGACAAGAGAAGTATATGTTTTTATTTTTTTCATTTGATGTAATAAATTAATATTATCCGTTGGTAAGAAAAAGCCCACGATTCAGAGAAAAAAAAGGTCCACTTGCATAAAATAAATTTTTTAAAAGAAAAAAAGTAAGAAAAAGACAGAAGACCCGTTAAAGTGGGCCAAGGAAGGGTGCAATTATTCGTACCACTCTCCACACACGGTCACCTAACGTAAACAGCGAAGGATTTAAATGAAGAGAATCTCTCTTTAAAAAAATTATCTGATATAGTTTGAATATTGTACTTACAATTATTTCATTTTATGTTATGGGTAAAATATTGTACTTATAATTATAAATTAAATATAGTTTGGTAAAGGTTGACAATAAAAAATTTAAATGGGAACATTTTTTGCTAATTTAAACTAAAATTGAGTGAAAATAAATAAATAAATTTAAATAATGTGACAGTAGTTGAACTTGTAAACTAATTCACTTTTTTGTGTATTTATCTGTTCAGAAAAATCAAGAAATAGAGGAACCTTTATGAAATGGTGAATTATTATTAACAAATATACAAATCAGTAAATAAATCATATATTTTTAATATAAATATAGAAATATTAAAATTTTAAAAATTTAGCAGACTTAGTTGGGAATTTCTAGAGTATTTTCCATAAAAATACAGAAAAATTATCAATAAATTTAATTTAATTTTCTAAACTTAGAAACGCCGTTACTATCGTTACCATATACAGATAAACGCCGTTATAACGGTCACCGCAGCGTCGTGGTTATCGCTTCAAGATACTTATCCCCAACCCATAATGGAGAGGAGGAAGATACCAGAACATTGCGTACACACAACGCGCGTGACAGGTCATTCGAGACACGTGTCGCGTTATCGTTGGAGGTCATTTCACCGTCTTTCTTTTTCCGTGACCGAGTCTCCTTCCTCTTATCCTATAAATTTAGGGCCCTAATCTCATTTTTCATTCATCAGTTCATTTCGGAATTTCAATCAACAAATTCTAAAGCTTCTCTCTTCAATTAATCAAGGTATGTTTTCTTGTTTCTTCGTTCTAGGTTTTTGTTTTTCCATTAGATGTTTAATTTGGGTTCGATTTGTGTATGGGATTTGAGATTCGCGTTTATCCTATACGACAGCTGGTATGTCTTTTGGTAGGGAAGATTTGGGGATGATTAGATCTTCTCGATCTTCCATCGTTTTAGGTCTACGATCGTGATTCTTTGAGTTGTCGTTTGAGAGTTCTCATGTCGATGGGGGTACTGGTTGGCGATTCGGGCCTTCCTGTTCGTTGATTCATCGTTTTCTTCCCGTTCTGGTTTGGTGACCTATATATCTGGTCTTGTTGTTTCCCGATCTGTTGATAGACGTCCCATGTTGTAGATCAGGTTTTCTGCGTTTGTGTTAGGCTAATTGGGTTTCAACCGTATCCATGGGTTATGACGTCTGCCAACGATGTTGAGCATAGAATTGATCCAGTTTTCCAAACCCTGTGTTGGATTTTGTTAAAGATAGTCTTTGCTCTGGTTGATGGGGCCCTTGTTTGATTTTGGAATTGTCTTTGTTAGCCTTTGGTTGAACAGTTAATCATTCGTCTATCTTCTGAATTGCAGATGCAAATCTTCGTTAAGACCCTAACAGGCAAGACCATCACTCTCGAGGTCGAGAGCTCCGACACAATCGACAATGTTAAAGCAAAAATCCAGGACAAGGAAGGGATTCCCCCGGACCAGCAGAGGCTGATCTTCGCTGGCAAGCAACTAGAGGATGGCCGAACCTTGGCTGACTACAACATCCAGAAAGAGTCCACCCTCCACTTGGTTCTTCGTCTTCGTGGTGGCATGCAAATCTTCGTTAAGACCCTCACGGGTAAGACGATCACGTTGGAGGTTGAGAGCTCCGACACCATTGACAACGTTAAGGCTAAGATTCAGGATAAGGAGGGCATCCCACCGGACCAGCAAAGGCTGATCTTCGCCGGTAAGCAGCTTGAGGACGGCCGTACATTGGCTGACTACAACATCCAGAAGGAGTCCACCCTTCATCTGGTCCTCCGGTTGCGTGGTGGCATGCAAATCTTCGTCAAGACCCTCACGGGTAAGACGATCACGTTGGAGGTTGAGAGTTCCGACACCATTGACAACGTTAAGGCTAAGATTCAGGACAAGGAGGGCATCCCACCGGACCAACAGAGGCTGATCTTCGCCGGTAAGCAGCTTGAGGACGGCCGTACCTTGGCTGATTACAACATTCAGAAGGAGTCTACTCTTCATCTCGTCCTCCGGTTACGTGGTGGTATGCAAATCTTCGTCAAGACCCTCACGGGTAAGACGATTACCCTCGAGGTGGAGAGCTCTGACACCATCGACAATGTCAAGGCCAAGATCCAGGACAAGGAGGGGATTCCTCCGGACCAGCAGAGGTTGATCTTCGCCGGTAAGCAGCTTGAAGACGGCCGTACCTTGGCAGACTACAACATCCAGAAGGAGTCCACCCTCCACCTTGTTCTCAGGTTGCGTGGAGGTATGCAGATTTTCGTGAAGACCCTCACAGGGAAGACCATTACCCTCGAGGTGGAGAGCTCTGACACCATCGACAATGTGAAAGCCAAGATCCAGGACAAGGAGGGTATTCCCCCGGACCAGCAAAGATTGATCTTTGCCGGTAAGCAACTGGAGGACGGCCGTACTTTGGCGGACTACAACATCCAGAAGGAGTCGACTCTCCACTTGGTCCTCCGTCTGCGTGGTGGGATGCAAATATTTGTGAAAACCCTGACAGGGAAGACCATCACTTTGGAGGTTGAGAGCTCGGACACCATAGACAACGTGAAGGCCAAGATCCAGGACAAGGAGGGGATCCCACCGGACCAGCAGCGGCTCATATTCGCTGGAAAGCAGCTGGAGGATGGTCGTACCCTTGCTGATTATAACATTCAGAAGGAGTCGACTCTCCACCTTGTCCTCCGTCTCCGTGGGGGATTCTGAACAAATTTGTCTGTCTCTGTGTACTGTGTGGGGCTTGTATAAGAAGAGCCCGAAATAAACTTGTACTGTCCGTGTTTTCTGTTTACTCCAATCCGACTCTATGGTTACCCTGAATTTTAAGTGTTTGTGATTTCTGTGTGCTCCAGTTCCTTTCTGAATTAGTTATATTCCTAGACTGGTCACGTTCAATTAGTATTGCCGATTGAGGTGTCGGTTAAAGCTATAAGGAAAGGGACTACAGAGAAGTACAGCTGAACACTAACAGGTTAGTCAATCGAGATGGGTTTTTTTTTGGTATATTGGAGGAGAAAAGCTTCTTCCTTGGAATGATTTGCCCTTCATCATCTAAAAGTTTTGTGATAGAGAGAAAGTATGTGCCTTTGAGATCCTATTTTATAGAAGGAAGATGATTTGATGGAGTACCATGACGGTGTCTTGATTGATTGATTGATGTTATAACGCATGATTTCATCCCTTTCACATATGTAGATGGGAGCAAGTAGATGAGTTTCTTGCTTTGATCTTTGGCATTGGGAGTTAAGCCTGACGGTTTCTGTTCATTTGTCGATGGAATGTTACTCTGGGAACAAAGCGGACGCCAATGCTTATAATGCCTATTCTCGAGGTCGTATGTGTCAGCTCTGAGGAACTCCCAAGACATGATAATAGATTATTACGAGCCTTTTCTCTCGTGTATTATAGTCACGCTTACCACAGATCGCTCCATTACAATGGATATCTTGATATGAGGTCTTACAATGGAGGTGTTCTGGGGTTATTACACAGTTAAAATATGAGAACGACAAGAGTTTTACAATCATGATTTCCATTGAAGCTTGAAAAGAAAAGTATCTTTAATGGCTGAGATGGAGCTCACACAGGATGGCTTCTAACAGACAGAGATGAAACCAAGAACAGATCATTTACAGATACACTCTTACAGTTAAGTGATGGATTGCAAGTGAACATTATGGCATTGGATAAAGGGAGCAAAGCTTGAGACCGAGATGGGATGGTGGCCAATGTCATCACTTCAAAATCGTCTAAGTGGATCCGAATTGTTGTTGCTTCTTCAAAAGTATTCATCTTTGAAGAATATGCAGTTCCCTATGAATAAAGATTCATTTCCCAAACTATTTAGTTCTTCCCATCTCTGCATATTTATCTTCAGTCTATAGACCTTGAGTTGCTTCGTGATCGTACTGAAATCTTCATTATGAACATCATCTATGTACTCGTTAACCAGTAGCATCTATGTACTCATCACCTGTGGATTTTGATTTCACCAAATGCTTCTTATCACCACGTTCGAGTAGCTGGGCAACTTCTTCAGATGGTTGGAAATGAGAATCAAAGGTTACCGATGAAACAATTATATATAACTCTAATGTTGAAGATTAAAGAACCGAAATAAAAAAAATATACATCTTTCCTGAATTAGTTAGGATTCTATGGTAATAAAATATGCACAAACATTTATATTTCGTAATACTCCCCTTCAAGTTGACGTGTGTAAGTTACAAACATCCAACTTGTCGAGGAGATAGTCAAATGTAGCACGTCCGACTGCTTTGGTGAAGATATCCGCTAATTGTTCCGTTGTCTGAATATATGAGAAGGATATTTGTCTGACTTCCCATTCGTCGCGGAGACTGTAGGTACAATGTTAGATGAAGAAGGTTGCTCATTGTCTGAAGTATGTTGAGCGCCACCGTGTTTGCAACTCCCCCTATCGGACACAATAACTTCACTGAAATAGCCTAGAAAGTCGTCAAACTGAGAATGTAACGGTGGAGATTTGTCTGTGATAAGAGACACATTTGTTTCTTGAAATGGAAAAGAGTCCTCGACGAACACCACATCACGTGAATCAAAGCATTCAGTAGACTCCAAATCGAGCAACGCCAAGCCTTTTTGTCATCGGGATACCCAAGGAAAACACATTTGCGATTACAAGTCTCAAATTTGTCACGTGTCTTGCGATGAACGAAGCATAAACAACTGAAAACCTTAATTTGAGCATACGAAGGGAGCTTGTTGAATAGCAACTCGTATGGAGATCTACCGTTTGAGATAGTCGATGGTGTCCAGTTAATAAGGTACGCGGCCACGAGTATACAATCTCTTAATATTTGATAGGCAAGTGAGTTTGAAATCGAAGAGGCAGAGCAACGTTCAAAAGATGTCTATGCTTCCTTTTAACCCGACCATTTTGTTGTGGTGTGTCCACACAAGAAATTTGATGAAGAATTCCTTGTATAGAGAAATAATTCCGCAAAGGTAAGAACTCGATGCCATTATCGGTGCGAACAACTTTAACTTGTTTAGAAAATTGTCGCAAGACCATAGCACAAAAACATTGAAAACGTCCGACAATGTTTGAAAGGCTTGTAGTTATTAAATTCAGACCATACTGTGCTTTTCCAAGTAATCTAACACAGTAACCCCATCTTGTTGACAAGTCGCAATGGCGTGACGGAGTTGATAAACTCGTGAAGGGTTTCCGAGAGACATACGTCTGCGAATATTTTCCCAAAGCTCCTTCACAGTAGAAATGTAAGCAAAATAGAATCTCAGGGACGACGAGATCGTGTTCATGATCCAAGCCATCAACATCGAGTTAACGGCCCGTCAATCATCATAATCACTGGAGTCAACAGATGGTGCTCGAACATCACCTTCGATGAAGAACAGCTTCTTCTTCGATGGCTGCACATAGCTTCAGCCCATCGATCGTTATTCTCCCTTGTTTAATAGTTGACAAGACCATTCCCGGGTGATCGGCAGCATGAAGGACGGATAGAGATAGATTCGCAGTTTTTACGGTTCTTGTCGTAGCGGAGGTCGTCTGGTTGCTGGTGTGGGGGACAACAACAGGTGGAACTTCGGAAGTAGACATTTTGAAGAGGTTTTAGCGAACAGAAAAAAAACACGATATTGAACCGTCAAATTTGTTTTGATATCATAAAAGGTTTTACAAAACCAAACATGTGTTTCTTATTACCGATGAAACAATTATATACAACCCTACATCCAAGATTAAGGAAACGAAATAAAAGAAAAATATACATCTTTCTGAATTAATTAGGATTCTATGGTAACAAAATATGTCTTAATATTTACATTTCGTACTAGTTAGGGTTCTCCCCGACCAATCAACAACCCAGAATCTGGCGTTGTAACAGATGGCATCGTCGTATTGGGCCATTACATCACTTAGAACAATCCAATCCTTGTCCCTGACCCTGATGTAAGAAAGTTTTCCTGCGCTGTATCGCCATGGCTGCAAAGTCCTCACCACTGTTCATAGATACGATTACCTTCTTGGCTTCAAGCGAGTAATAATCGCCGAAGAAGTGGAGAGAGACGCTTTTTCCAGGTGTGTACTTGAGATCATACCCTCTGCAGATTTCAGACACATGAAGATTGGACAGATCCAAGATCTTTGGAAACATCTCCGACATTGTTGGTACACAGCGGTGAAATACGCATCTTTTCCGGTGTTACATCTTGAGTTTGACGAGCCATTTCGTTGACGTCGAAGAGGAAGATGAAGAACAGAGATTTTGACTATCAATGACAAAGATTCTGCTTTGCGTGAGCTTGAACCATCCAGGAGGAAGATGAAGAACGGTCGGTGGGTGAGATCCAGACCGGAAGACGCTCCGGCAGAGGTTATCGGCGACGGAAAGGGACATGACCGGCAGACAGATCGTAAACGTGTCACGTCGAAAGAATCGCCATCGAGGCTGACAAGGCGGTCGGAGATTGAAACCAACAGCTCCGGCGGCAGTTCTGACCAGTTAGAGGAGTCCTCTCTCTCTCTCTCTCTCTCTCTCTCTCTCTCTCTCTCTCTCTTTGGGGTCAACTAATTTCATCGTTTATTAGACAACTACTGATCATGTGGATACATGTGTATGTGTTGGTATATGTAACTATGTGTTAGTATTTGCATGTATGTGTGTATATATAATATTGAAATATAATTTATTATAATTTCAGAGAAAGTTTATACATGTTATACGCAATATAATTAAGATAAATATTTAAATTTGGATTATAAAGACATTTTGTACATCTTCATTTATATACACCATATCTAGACAACATTATTTTTTTGTTCTCCTTATTATTATATGTTTTGCCTTTAATATTTTAAAAAATGTTTGTTTTTCTGTATTGCTTCGTTCATATAATGGAGATGGTGTCTTAATATATTACGTCTCTAAAATAATATTATATAAAGAAAAAAAAAACAGTCCGCAGCGATCACTAGAGGAGCCAAAGTTGAGAAATTTGCAGAGAGAAAGTGACCTTTCCGGGTCTTCAAAGGATCGTCTTCTCCTTATAAACCCTCAACCTCCTTAGCCTTCTCTGCCATTCTTCTCATCGGATCCCATTGATCCCTTTTTTAATTAACTTCTTCTGCATCGCAAAATTCGCCTCTTTCTCATCAACATCGCCATGGCCCTCTCTGCTGCTGTCTCTCAGGTTCGCTGTTATCGTCTTTCTTTGACCTATTTTTCCGGATAACCAAAGACGATCTCTATGAAAATCGAAGAACCCATGTCGAAAGTTGTCTTCTTTTCTTATTCTGTGACTTGATCTTCTGTGGATATTTTGTTTTGATTCGCAGATGTCTGTTTTGTCTCTCCCCCCTGCCGGTGATAGCTCAAGATCATCGATGCTTAAGGTATCTGATATGTTCTGATTACTGATGAATGATGATTATTATTCATACATTGATCTTAGAAGGTTAGAAGAGTCTTAGAACAAGATCATTATGGGATGGTAAAGAAGAAGATCTATTAAGAGGAATTCATTGATCTATATTAAGATAGCCAGTAAATTTCAGGGATATCAATGGGCACAAAAATGGAAAATCCTTAAGGATTATAGTATTCCTCACCATTTTCGAATGTGCCTTTCAATGGTGGTAAACTTGGCCTTGATTCTGTTTTTCAGGTGCAAAGTATCAGCGTTGGTGATAAATCATGGTCTCCTTTGCTGAGGTTTGACTCGAGATCTAGAAGCTTCCGTGTGACGAAAAAGGGAACGGTATGCATGTCAATCCAACAAGCTAGTAAATCAAAAGTTGCAGTGACTCCATTGGAATTAGAGAATGCAAAAGAGCCTCCATTACACTTGCACAAGCCCAAGGAGCCATATACTGCAACAATTGTCTCTGTTGATAGACTTGTGGGTCCAAAAGCACCTGGAGAAACTTGTCACATTGTGATCGATCACGGTGGCAATGTTCCATATTGGGAAGGACAGAGCTATGGAGTCATTCCTCCTGTAAGTAATTATGTGTGTAGTGTTAGAGGATAATTAAAAGAATTGATTCGACTACCTATTGCACCAAGTTAGACCTTCAGCCTATTGGGTTGGGATAGTCTCAAGATGAGTGACCTATCGTTTAAGTACCATGTGCGCGAGTGAGTGAGAATAAAGGACTTGTGATATCTGTAGGGTTAATCTTCAACTCTTTAGAGCTTCTTTGGAGGTGACACCCACGACCCAAGAGGGAGTCGGGGCGTTACAATGTGTTAGGATCCCACATTGCTTAGAAATGGGACTAAGTGATGCCTTATAAGGCCATAGGTACCCTCACTCCATAAGCTAGCTTTTGGGGATGAGATCTGTGGGTCTTTGCGGGATTGGTTTGGGCCTAGTATGGGATAGGTTCCTATCACAATGCCAGTAGGAAAAATCGTGGTGGTACTTACAAGTGGAGGGCATTCCTTGATATAGAGTGTTGTTTTATCATGTGTAGTAATGATATGTTTGAAATGCAGGGTGAAAATCCAAAGAAACCTGGAAATCCTCACAATGTTCGGCTTTACTCGATTGCATCCACAAGGTATGGAGATTCTTTTGATGGCAAGACAGCTAGTCTTTGTGTTCGTCGAGCTGTTTATTATGATCCAGAGACTGGAAAGGAAGACCCGTCTAAGGCTGGTGTCTGCAGCAATTTCCTATGCAATGCGAAACCTGGCGATAAGGTCCAGATCACAGGTAGTTCTGCGGCTATAGTGATTAGTCGAGTTTCTTTTTGGGTAGATTATCTACGAGTGCGCTGAAAATGACCATTTCTGCTGATACTCCTTTGTAGGTCCTTCAGGGAAGATAATGCTTTTGCCTGAAGATGACCCGAATGCGACTCATATAATGATAGCCACGGGTACTGGCGTTGCTCCATTCAGAGGATACCTTCGACGTATGTTCATGGAAAACGTACCTAATTTCAGGTTCAATGGTCTTTCATGGCTCTTCCTTGGCGTTGCCAACTCAGACAGTCTCCTCTACGACGAGGAGTTCACCGAGTATCTCAAAAGCTATCCTGACAACTTCAGATACGATAAAGCGCTTAGCAGAGAGCAACAGAATAAGAAAGGAGGCAAGATGTATGTTCAAGACAAGATCGAAGAATACAGTGATGAAATATTCAAACTTTTAGATAACGGTGCTCATATATACTTCTGCGGTCTTAAAGGAATGATGCCCGGGATTCAAGATACCCTCAAGAGGGTTGCCGAGGAGAGAGGCGAAAGCTGGGAGCAGAAGCTTTCTCAGCTCAAGAAGAACAAACAATGGCATGTTGAGGTTTATTGAGTTCATGCTTCTTTTGGTGTGTGTTTGCCATTTCTCCTGCAACATTGATGTTAGTTTACTGAATAATTGATTTACTCTTTGCATCAAGATAAGCTTAGCTGTGATCTCATTGGTCTTTGTACTGTTTTGTTCAGACAGAATTGTGGAAGCTCCATTTTTTCATAATTTATGAGACTAAGTTCTTGAAGAGTGTGGGCTCTACCATGATCTATAAGTACTTGCTACAAAACTGAAAAAACTCCTCCATGGAAACAGATAAAGCTGTTTACTTGAATGCTCAGGCAGATTTTGACTTGTTTGAAGCTGATGCAAGGTATGAGAGCGTCCTGTGACCGGTGACCAACAGAAATACACCCAGAAAGGAAAGTGCTTTCAGTGTCGTAAACAGATCCAGCTGCAGATGCAACGAAATAAAAAGAGTTATAACTGCAATTGTTAGGCAATGCTCTCTACTCTTGAGTTGAATTTTCGTGCTCTCTAACGAGAATAAGATTTGTTCTTGTGAAGTAGTGAAATGAAAGCAATATCCAGTAGAGGGGCTTACCTTCAACCAGAAAAGGGTATAGAGAAGTAGAACGGCCCCGATGCTGCAGTGGAAGAGTAGGGCTAAAGTGGCAGGTCCAACACGAGAAGGAAAGTTCTTCAGATTCACACCCAACCACAGAAGCTGAAACAGAAAGGCATATGGATAAACTCAATTAACAGAAACAAACTGCAAGATATTCTCACATTTGCATGTCTCAAACCCATTTTACAGCACAAGTTGGTAAATAAGATGATGTAGAAATATGTTAGTTATTCAACAGAATTCTCAAGTTCGGTGAAAGAAAACTGACCCCAATGAGGAAACCAGTAAACGGCAAAACGGTGAGACCCAAGAAAGCTAGGGACAGTTCTTTTGGTGGACGCTTATCAGGAGCCCTAAAGATGTGTGTTATTTCTGCTTTTGGACCATATCTCGAGTACGGATCAGCAGGCTGCAGAGGAGGGCGAGGTGCCTTCTCTGGACGTTCTGGTAAGTCTAGCTCAATATGGCCAATGTTCCGCAATAAAGAGTTCTCCTGAAAAAAGAAAAAAAAAAAGAATTAATATGGTCAGAATTTTGCAACCAAATCACCTGGAGAGGAGCTGAAAGGAGATTGATTTACCATAGTAGCATCTCCAATTGTTAGCTGGATATTGTATTTACCAGAGAGGTAATAAAGCTTCTCAACCAATCCAAGAAAATCCTGTTGGAAAATTTTGAGAATAATTAATATTAGGAAGTGCATTAACATCAAGTAACAGAGTTCTTTCCTCCCAAAAGTCCATATGATCTTTGCAAAACATTACATGTTAGTTTCCTGTTGAAACAGAGGTAGGCTGGCTAAAATTTACTGAAAAGTAAATCGAGATGTAGTTCAAGAACTTAACTAGAACGATCTCAAACTTCTTTCCAGAATTTGGCACGAGATAGATATGCTCGACATGTGTCTCGTGTTTTAACTTGAGAAATGCCTGTATGGAAGTAAACAAGATAATGAATAGAAGCAATGAGACCATTAACAGAGGAATATGAAATGGACAAACCTGGTGGGGCTTAAACACACGTCCAAGAGGACTTGTTAATTGAAAAGACAACCGTAGCTTTTGAAGGTGATTTGCTGACAGTGATACAATTCCATCTTTAGATAAATCTATCCTACAGAAATCGTAAAACGAGCCAGGAAAAGAAAGATTCAGATATGTACTAAAGAAAGCTTAAAGTAAACATTTATAAGTAATAAGGGCTTGGGGTTTAGGGTTTAGAGCTTATATGACTTACTTTTTTTGCCATTCAACGCTCCCTGCATCATTGTCAACTACAGCGATTTCAGCGTTATCAATACTGATAAGTCCCGTTACAAATACTGGAACTTTCGCTTGAGCTTCAACAATGTATGCTTTTTCAAGCTCAGAATCTTGTAGCACGGTCTGGGAAGAAAAGAACTCGTTGTATTATAAACGGAAATACAAGTATGGATAGATTTGAGAGATGAAAGATAACAACAATACCTCAAATACAAAAGTGTATTTTCCAACATCAAAATTTAGTATGATAAAGATCTATCAATCATAGCAGATAAAATACTAAAGCACCTTCGGATTATGTATATGACTTACTTCTCTTGCGATTCAACACTCCCAGCGTCACTTTCAAGTACAGCAATTTCAGCACTATCAATGCTAAAAATCCCCGTGACAACTACTGGAACTTTTGTTTGAGCTTCAGTTATGTATGCTTTTTCATGTTCAGAATCTTGCAGGACAATCTGGAAAGAATAAATCTCGATGTATGATAAACAGAGATACATGTAGTCCTTCGGAATTGTAAACTAACAAGGGCAATACCTCAAAAACAAAAGTATATTTCCCAACATCAAAGTTCTTGGGAAAAGAGTCCAAGAAGTGTGTTTCACTGTCAGCATCAAACTTAAGCTCCTGTAAAACAAAAAAAAAATTACGAAACGCGTGAACTTGTTCATTTAGAGAGTGCAAAAGATGTCAAACAGCCAACAGACAGTGTGCTATTTGTTCACCTGGCTCTCAATAACAGAGGTTTCCTTTGATCCAGAGCGAAGAGCTTGAGCAAGCTTCACTCTAAGAGCTGGTGCCTTAGAACCGAGCACAGTACTAACTTTAACCTATTCATAATTATGAGGTAAAAAACTTATTAACAGACCATACTGGATAATGTAGCTAACTACAGATATCTGGAAAATTACAATAGTTTGTAGATCTATCCAAAACACATTAAATTATTCACAATGGATAGAAAAAAGTATTAGTCTGGTATACTATAAGCAAAATATAAGGTGAATGCCAACATGCAGCCAGTAAGTTTAGAAGTAGCTCGAGAAGCGCTATGTATCTAAAGCCAAAATCTTATCAGTAAAGGCTTTGCCTGCTAAATTCCAGTGTGAAGAAGCATAACACTTCACTACAGAAGAGCTATGAACACCAAGCGCTCTAAATTTAACATATTCATACGAAAGCATATAGAAAAAGTGAAAAGAATCTCAAGATAACATAAAAAAGCACCAGACATCCTGAACTACATCAGTCAGATTTTGATGGGCTACCTTCAGAGGCTCTTTTTTCGTCAATGAAATGGCATTAGATGGGAGTGATAAGATGAGTGGAACAGAGAACCTGAAATGGTAAACAATGCCCATAAACAAAAATTATTCTTTCATAAATTGATGAAAATGAAATTTTACAAGGTTTAGAACTTTAGAAACTGTGGAGATTTATTTCTCGGAGTTCCAATATAAATCCTGAAACTATTATTTTATCAACCATCCCAGGAAGGTGGTCATAAGATTTCAGAAAATTTGGTAGCATCTCAACAATGTAAAAACAAAATGGTCTTCCTCTATTAAAACGCAGGCATTTAATTCAAATGAACCAGAGATGGATCCTTGTGGTTGTTTATTGAATGTGTATCACTTAGCCTACTCCAAGGTTAGTTCTGATTCATCTTAGAAGGTATGCAGGACAGATAAATTGAAGAGTAAATGTATAATGAGGGTGTAGGAGAGCTTTGCCTGTTGTCTTCCAAGCAAGCTAATGCATCTACTTGGTTAAATAAGTCTTTGGCATCACCAGGAATTCCCACACCAAGGAGGAATTTGGCCAAACCCAACACTTTATCTCCTGGAAGCTGTAATAGAAAAGTAGAAACGAAAGATAAGGTATCAACACGAAATCATTAGAATGAGGTTTAAAGAAATGTTATGTTCTGACATACGTCCAACTTTGTAGCTGTAGCGGCTGTAAATGCTGTGAGCCCTCTTACAACTGATGCTGTAGTTGAAAGCGGGCCTTGATTTTCTTGTGCATTAATAAATTTCTCATCAAAGAAAAATGATCCATCATCTGCAAGACCAAAAACATAAATTTAACATCCCCCAAACTCAAGGAAAAGTTCCTTTCGGCAATTTAGGAAGTACACTTATAGGATCATAGTGCAAAAAATCTCATAATGTTATATATGCAATTACAATAATGACATAACCGGATGTGCAAGTAACAGAGTATTGCATTGTTTAAGTAAAAAGGAAAAATCCAACGTAAAATAGTGAAAAGCTAGATCCAAAAGACAAAACTCTCAAAACTTCTTCAGATAGAAGATATCTGTATACCATATTTTTCAATACTGTCAAAAAGCTTCAATATATCCTTCTTCAGTGTCTGAATCTACAAGATGACAGACAGATACAATTAATCCACATAATCACCAAGATTAGTAACATTACGTAATGGCAAAAAAAATTGTGATGTACACAATTAACACTACATATGAATAAGAAATGAAAGCATAACATACCAGTGATTGATCACTCTTTGAAGAAGCTAATGAAATCACTCCAGCAAGCGTCTCGAAGGCTATGCCTGAGAAAATAAATAATCTCAATAAAAATAGGGTTGAATGATTTGAACAAAACAAATAAAAAACAAAGGGGTATGAAAAATTCTTCATTTGAATATTTAATATCATGTAGTAAGATGATTATATCCAATTGTGTCTAATGATTTACCAGCGGCAAGAGTGCTCGACTCGGGATTGTTGGAGCTGTATCGCCATTTTCCATCGCTCTGGCTAAGAGCCTGACACAAATGATGGTAAAATCGATTTCACAAAGGAGTATTCAACATCATTTCAAAATGGTTAATCTTGCATATCCTTATACAGTTCTACCAGACAGTATAATAATGGACAGTTCCAAAAACCTTAATAGATTAACATAAGATAGTAAATGAGGAAGCAATAGAAACACCAGTTAAACAAGTACAGACCTTGACGGAACGGAAAATCCCTTCTGCATCACCAAGGCTCAAATCAGTTCCAGAAAATTGCTCCTGCGTTAATGAGATATTTCCCAGATGAGGAATGTGATGATCAAATTCAGAAATAAAAGGAAAGGAAAAGAAACCAATGGTAGAGAGTTGCATCAGATAAATGATCACAATTTCATAGGCCTGTTAGTCTCACTATTCCATATTTGCGTATAAACAAAGGAAGAAAAATCTTCTAGACGTACTTAAGGGAAAAGAAGTAAAACATCATCTTTAAGACATCTGACTGAAAAATCTATTTAGTATTACCTTAACAAGCACCATGCCTCTGACAGAATAGTAGAAGTCTAACAATGAATTGGCGTCTTTAGCACCCGTTTGGAGTCGTGAAGCAATGTCCTTTAGAAGAGGAGAAGAAAGGACTATCAAACTTGTACTCAATTTGTTGAAAAGCAAAGACCTTTTGGAGTAGACGGAGGGTTTAACAGCTTACCTTGAAAACATCTTCGTTAACTGTGCATTTCAGAATACCATTTACTTTTAGAGCGTAGAACACGTCCTTTAAAGTGGAAGAAGATGACCCAAGAACTTTAACAACAGTCTCACAAATTGTTGAGCTTACATCAGACGTTTTATCAATTCCAAGAACGTCTAGTGTCCTCATTGCTTCATAAGCCTCCTCCAAGCTGATTAACATCAAGTAATCTTATTTACTTGTAGAAGAAATACAAGAAGCATGGTTTTTCTACACTTTAAAGTACCAAACCAGACAATGTATCAAGGTTTTTTCTCTTTTCCCTTGAAAATGTTATCATGGCTGATTCATAATGAAAAATCTAAGTCCAGGTTAAAGCTTACTAAACTTATACGCTCAATTTCCCTGTAACCTAACTCGTTAAGAGTATCAAATCATAATCCATGAAGGATCCTAAACCCACGAAAGATCAGCCATAATATACAAATACAAAGGTAACACATTTTCAACCAACCTTCCGTAGGATCCATCGAACGGTGCGAGGATCTCGAGAGCCGCAGAACGGTGAGAGTCCGAGATCGGTTGGAAAATGGAAGCAGCACCGCATATTGACACGGCGAGTATCAGTACCAGAAACCTCACGAGATCTCTGGCCATCACTGCATCGCAAATTCAAACAGAGAACTCGTCAAATCTACACTCGGTCACAAACATTTACGGCTCTACGTGCATATTCAGACAATTAATCAAAGATCAAACATAGATGAGCCAAATTTTCATAGATCGGAATTGGATCCGTACAGGGTAATCAAGAAGATCGACGTTGGCGAGTCTCGACAGTCAACGGAGACTCTGTAGAGTGTGATCGAACTGTAGCTTGACGGGGGAAGAACCAGAGGGAGAAAGAGGCTAAAAATGAGAAGTAAAATTTCATGTGTTATTTTTATGACGAAATTACCCTTGCTTTTGCATTTTTTACCACTGGAGACGTTATTGCTCCGAACGACGTCGTGTTGGTATTGAAACAGTCGAATCAGAAACCCTAAACCCCTCATCGCCACCTCCATTTTCAGACGAAGAAGCTGCAACGATTCCGAAACTCAGTCGAAACAAAAGCATGATCCGAGTTGCGAGACCAAAACCCGTAATTGACTCACTGAGTCACCACCTTCTCCAGAGATGCTCCGTTAGTGGAACCCCGAAGGGAAAAGCGAAGCTGAAGGCAGGTCAACCGCTCAAACGCAACAAAGTCTCCACCAAGAAAGGCGGTGGCGCCGGAGATGGAGACGGTATGGGCAAAGGGAAGGGACGCATCTCCGATGAGAAGCAAAAACTCTACGATCAATGCCTCACCGCGCCATGCCCAGTTCGTCATTTGAAACCGAAGGAGAAGGAAAGAGAAGCCGAGCGTCAGAAGTTAGGGTTGATCAGCAAGGAAACTCAGAGGGAGATCGAGATCCGGAAGAAGGGAGGACGAACCGCCATGGGAGTTCCCGACGAACCTTTGCCGATGGGAACGCCGGGATTGGATTTCATTTCGTTAGGGCTCGTCGACGCGGAGAAGATACCCAAGTACAAGCTGACAGTGGAGGACGGGAGGAAGCTGGCGAAGGAGTATAGTCGGGTGCTGATGAGACGGCACAGAGCGAGACAAGCGGCGGAGACTAATCTGCTGAACATGAAAAAGGCAGCGATCGAGGCGTTGCCGGAGAAGCTGAGAGAAGCTGCATTGGTGCCGGACTTAACGCCATTTCCAGCGAATCGATTCATGGCGACTCTGACACCACCCATTGAAGGGTATCTAGAGAAGGTGATGGAGGCAGCGAAGAAGAGCTCCGGCAAAGAGAAGTTGAGATGATTCAAAAAGGTTAGAGATTTCATCTAAAGTTCCTTCATTCTTGCTTTAAGAGATTAATACCCTTTTTTGAAACACAATGGTTGATTAGTTGATATCATTTAACTGTTTGAAATCCAACATTGTCTTGTGTAATTTTATGAAATTCAGCTTTAGCTCTTGAAGATCTTTGATCAGAGGTTGAATCGATCATATTCAGAAGAATTAAGATACATTCTTGAATCATGCATTGTGGGTCGATTTGTTATAGCTGTCTGGTAATGCATGTAAATCAATTCCTTCAATTTCAAGCAGTACTTGTCAGCTTAAGATTGGATCACTAGGAAAGTATAGAGGTTTTGCTGTTATGTTATCTCAATGTATGATCTTGCTATGGTTTGAATTGTATTTGTTGTCATAGCCGATTTTTATTAGCTGATCATTCTTGTTCAGTTGGAGCAATTGCGACATGAGAATCAACAAGAGAATCGCAATGTCTGACTAATGCCAAAGGCGATCAAGAAGCCTCAATAAGTATGTTCTGTCTTTTGGCTTGTTTTCACTTAGTTATGTTTCAGGAATGACCAGTCCGATGATGCTAAGTAGTAACCAGACAGAATAGTTATGTCTTGTTACCTAAAGCTAGACTTTTGTCTTGTTTTCTTCTTGATGTGAGACATTGCTCATCATAAAATCAAATTCTTTTCCATTTGAACGATAAAAAATGTTATTTTTGTACATTTTTATAACAAAAAATTGAACTTTTTAAAAAAAGAGCATTGGTTCTTAGTGATGGAGTTTTGTCTCTATTGTAAAACAAAAATGGGGACAACAACTTAACCAATTATCAGCTTATAGCAACTCAGGCAAAAAAAAGAATTAGGGTTTTGAGTATTAAGGATTAGGGCTTAGGAACACTTGTTTTCGTGGAGAGAAGTCTCTCATGAAAGCCTTAAGGGATGTATTGCAACGCCATTTTTCGCCGATTTTGAGTTGCCCCAGCGGCCGAGACGTGGTTCCTATCAAAGTAGCCAAGATTTACGATTTACGGACCGGAGCAAAGAAAAAGAAGAACGAGGTTTTGCTAAGGGAAGAAAAAAAACATACCTGTCCAACTCCGGCGATCAGAAACTGAGCAGATTTAGCAAAAGCCAAAGAGTTTACAAATCCAGTCTGCAAGATCATACGCAACGGTAAGAGTGTTTAGTAATTTGAAGGATAAATCATATATTCATGACTCAGCTCGGGTTACTCGATTCCAATTCGGTTTGAGTTTTGGAAAACTGAATCCAAATTAGACCCAAATGTTTTTCAGGTTCATCTGGATTGGTTTCGGTTCGAATTATTTGGTTTTTGAAGTAAAGGTATCAAAGAAACCCGAATTTTATTAGGTTATTTGGGTATTTCGAATCTTTATTCGGGCAGTTTGGTTAATCCGGGTCGAGTTATTCGGTTTTTTCTCGGACCTCTCGAATCTGACCCGAAACGGATGTTACGGGTAATCCATATTGAATATGGGCAGGGTTTTTGGCTAACCCGAAATGTCCACCCCTACCAAAAATCATAATAAAGAGTCATGTTGAATATGGATAGGGTTTTTCTCGGACCTCTAGAATCCGACCCGAGACAGATGCTAACGGGTAATCCATATTGAATACGGTAGGGTTTTCAGGTCAAGTTGGGTCGGTTAACCCGAAATGTCCACACCCCTAGGAAAAATCATAATAAAGAGTCATACTAGAATCAAAACTTACCATGGGAAGCTCATACAAAGGCTGGACGGCTTTGGATTCACTTTCAATACTCCATAAACGCACAAAACCATTACCCGCTCCTGACGCAGCAAGATCGCTACCTCTACAAACGGAGACTGAATTGACCCAAGAATATACTGATGAACAGTTATAGTTGCCAGAATCTTGATCACCGTTTTCTGAAGGAACGAGAATAAGACGAGTGAAATATGAGTAAAGAAAAGCAACGCAAACAAGTCGACAACGAGTAAAACATGTACAGAATATGTTAAAATCGCATACCCCTCGATTTCAAGATTACTCTATGAACTTAGCAAATTGCACAAAACTACTTGAACTAACGAAATAGTATCTTAAACCGTCTAAATTTCATACTGATTTACCCGAATCTCTCCCTATCAGAAACAAACGGAGTTTAAATTTTTCCATCAAACTTACGTGACATGGAGAGGTTCGAGAAATCACTATGAAGGTTAAGGAAAGTTTATGCATTTAGTTAAGAAAGAGATTCCAAGAAATCCGACGTGGTTGAGGGGTTTCTAGTCGATTTAGCCTAAAGAAAAATCTAAAACACAGTGATAAAAGTGAAATCGAATACTCGAAATTACCTATATTCCCGTTGGTGATTATTTCACCATATGTAACCGGGTGAGCGTTTTTTACAACGTAAACAGGCTTCTTCCGTAGCATGGTCCAAAGCGCGATGGTTCCGTTATCTGAACCGGATAAAAACTCGTCATTACCAATGAAACAGCAGCATTCAAGATTTGACGCAGGAGCACGGAAGACTAAACGAGACTCCTCAGGTACCTATCAAACATATCGAACATAACATTTACATATTAATTATATATAGATGTATATGATACTTTCAGTAAAAAAAATATTCACAAGGAGGAAACCTATACTTTAAACAACTGCATTGTCCTGTCACGCCCAACTGTAAGTACACGCTCCCTTCGTAGACTGTCAATAGATAAAACTTCATCTTGGTGTCCAAATAATGTACTTATATATGACTTATCTTCTGCGTTCCATATCTTGACTGTTCGATCGAATGAGCCTGAAAAGAGTTCTACAGTTCCTTGTCTGAAAGACAAACAAGAAACGGGTCCCCGATGACCTGGAAAAGCCTGTAGACACAAATGTGTAGAGTGAAGGTTATGGTGTAAAATCGAAAACCCGAATATTTTCGCTGATGGAAAGTACGTTACCTGTATATGCTCGCGGGTACGAGTATCCCACAAATGTATATGACGATCTAAACCACCAGATGCTAAATAACGACCATCAAAGCTAACAGCTAAAGCTAAAGTTTCTCTGCTATGCCTTTTATTTTGAGAATTCGGATCTTTAACACCATGTGATTTCAAAACTTCATCACTAGGCCACTTGTATTTTTCACTCTTCCCAGATGATACATCCCAGTGAGCAATAACACCATCTTTTGAAGCTGAAAATCCCCTTGAATCATCATCTGATAGTGCTACCGCTGTTACAGATTGTCGATGTTTGGATATGAAACGAAACCCATCTGTATTATCTGGTTCTTGAACCCTGTTCGCGAGGATTAAACTCTATGAATACCTTAATAATGCTAACTTGTAAAAAGCAATTGCTCATAGAAGTCACTAATAATTATGTTAGCAATATCTAATTACATTTATCAAATATGGGTTGGACCTAACTAATACCAAAAACTAACTCAAGAGTTAAGGGTTGCCCATCAGTATATATACAAGTCCCAAAGTTCATGTCCTAGCAGATATGGGATAACTTATCATAACATTCCCTCTCGCGCCCAGGCTCCACCTGAAGCGTGAACATCGCAATCGGGGACCCTATCGGTATATTCAAATCGGAACGAACCAGACTCTGATACCATATCAAATATGGGTTGGGTCCAACTAATCCAAAAGCTAGCTCAAGAGTTTAGGGTTGCCCAACAACATTTATATGAGACCAAAGTCCATGTCTTTGGCCGATCGATACGGAACTTATCATAACAACATTCCTTATTTAGATTTCTCCCCATTACTTCAAACTAGATATCAGTAATCCTTTTTTAAGATTCAATCCGTTCCCTAACATTGAATCATCCCAAAAACCAGTCACACTTTCAAATTCAATGACACTATACTTTAAGTAACAATGCCTAATACCCAATTCAATATGATCTACTCTTCATCGATAACACCAAGTTTCGATTTTTTTACCTCGAAGCAATGGCTCTACGAACACGGCCACTCTCTTCAAGCTGCTCCTGCATCAAAGCTTTTGCGACAAGCGAATCCCTGATACCATCCTCCTCTTCTCTATCTTCGTCCTCGTCCCGTTCTTCCGTCTCTCTACTCTTCGCTTCCCTTATTCTCCTCAGCGTCTCCTCCGCCAACCTTTTCCGCCTCTCGTCCGCAGTCTCATCGGCAAACTCATCAGCCGCCTCTTCACCCTCTTTCTCCTCTTCGTCTCCGCCAGAAAACCCATTCTCCTCTTCGTCGGACTCCACCGACTCGATATCGTCATCGAACTCGACTTTTCTCCGTTTCTTCGACTCTTCCTCAAAGAATGGGTCGCGTTCGATCGTACCCTTCTTTCCGCCTCTTCTCGGAGCAAACCCTTTCCTTTTTTGGTTCTTTTGCTTCATGTTTCTGTGTCTGCGACCAAATTGAAGCAATCAGTACGCCTGCTCTAGGGTTTAACGTCGTCGGGGTTTAGTAGTGCTACCGAGACAGGAACAAGACGATGATGAGTTTAGCTTTAAAGAGGTTACGTTTTATTTAAGAGGAGACTCGGCCCAACCCAAATACTGCAACTCCAAGCCCGATAACTAATCCAAACCGAATTAAACCGGATTTTTCTGATTTTAATTCGGTTAAACTTAACCGATAAAAACCAAACCCAAATCAAATTTCATCTCAATTATATAAAATTTTATTTTCTTACGATTGCGAACGATATTAAAATCGATTGATCGAGTCGTAGTCGTCCGCAAACGTGGCGAAACATATAATTTAAAAATTTAGAATTATGTTGTGTTGCGTTTGCGTTTCGGAACATTTTTAATAAAATTACGAAATACTCTTCAATTATAATTTATATTAATCGTAAATATATATATATATGTATTGTATATTTAAATATTTTAGTAATTTTTTATTTTTTATATTTATTTCAAATATTTGAAAATTATAATTAAAAAGTATACGATAAACAATAAAAATTAAATCAATTATTTTATAATAATTGTCTATTTTGATAATTTTATTCAAAACGCAATCGTAACAGTTTTCAGTCATTTGTTTCTAGTCATAGTCGCCCCCAAACACAACGTTTCTACCATTCATACAAAATGAAACAAAATTCCGTCAATCGCTAACAGAAACACCGCCAAACGCAAACGCAACTATTCCACAAATCAAAACCCAAAGTCGAGTTTATGAATAACTTAAAAAAACTGTTATAATTTGAAGGCATTTGGGAAAAACACAAGAACTCATCCTTAATCATTCATATTGATCAACGTAAAACAACATAGCAATACTCAGTTCCGATCGGGTCATAACGGGTCGTGTACAAATCTCCGATCGGGTCGGATCTTTCGGGTTAACCGCATTTGACTTCATGTCTAAGCCTGTACATATACAAACTAAGCATCTACGGTTTTTGAAGTTGTTTTGTCTGCTGCAACTCCGCCTTCTTCGGCTGTCTGTAACTTCGCTTCAGGTTTCGCCCGTGCAGATGCCTTTGCTGTGTCGTATGTAGCGTGCAGACCAAACAAGACATAGTAAATGAGAAGAACCACGGTCCATATCCCGAATCTGATGAACGAATCTTTGTCTATCGATCCAAGAAGGAAGATATTTACTGCTATAGAAGCTGATGGAAGCCATGGAACCAGAGGAACACCCCACATTTTTGGAGCTCTTGCTTGTGGAACAAGCAATCTCATTCCCAATGTGGATAAGAACCATGTAGAGACGGTGATGCAGTATCCGATCCAACCATTGTCAGTGACGGCCCAGTAGACTGATGTTGCGATTGATGATACGAGAATCAGGGAGAGAAACACGATGAACTTGGTCTGATTTGCGGCTGTTGTCTCTCCGCTTACATAGTATCTTCGGACAAGAAGACCGACCGCAACAAGCATGAAGATGAACAACGTGGAGACCGATAATAAGTCAGCTAAAATGTTGAGTTTTGTGAAAAAGGAGATGAATGCTGTGGCAGAAAGCATAACAATGGTCGCGTTGATTGGTGTTCCGGTCTTGGCGTTGACATGAGCCAACCATGGAGGCATCATATGTGTACGAGCGATATGTGTCATGTACCTGGCCTGACCAACTGCACCAACTAATAAAACTGTTGTCATACCCTTTATAGCACCGGCCGCGACTATGTACTTCGCCCAATCCCAACCAATGGCCGAGAACGCAACGGAAAATGGTGCATCAGGATCGATCTCATCGTACCGTTGCATAAGACATAAGGCAATAGCCATCAAACAGTAAGCAGCCGTTGTAATAATCATAGACCCGACAAGACCAATGGGGATGTCTTTCCCTGGGTTCTTGGTCTCCTCGGCCATTGTAGAGACCGCGTCGAACCCGATATAAGCGAAGAAGAGCACGGCCGCGGCCTTGAATACGCCTCGGGCCCCATAAGGAGCGAAATCTTCATAGTTTTTAGGGTTTGCCTTGGTAAAACCGGCGATAACTATGAAGACAATAACGGCGATGTGGATAATGGAGGCTATGTAATTGAGACGCGACGAACCCTTTGTGCTGAAGACGGCGAAGACGCAGATGACGGCGCATACAACGACGGAGATGGGGTCCAAGTGGCCGTAGTCTTCGCTGAGGCTGTGAACAATGATACGGAAGTCGTCGGGCTTGTGGTTGCATAGAGTAGCGAAGTATGATGTCCATGACCGAGCCACGGCGGCGCCGCCGACAACGTATTCAAGGAGTATGTTCCCGGCGGCGATGAAGGCCACGAAGTCGCCTAGCTCTACTCTCAGGTACGCAAATGAACCGCCTGCAAAAACGACAAACTCAATTATATTTAGATTTGGCACAAACGATAATTTAATATTGACATACTCAAATCATATAAATTATATTATGATAATTTATCAAATAAAGTAGGATATATTTAATTTAAAACTAAATTAAAATTTTAGATTTTTCCAAAAGAAATATATATATATAAATAAAATCCATGTGTTAACATGAATAAACGATATAATAAGATATGTAATTGTTATGTAATTTTATTAAAATATGAAACAAGTTTAAGAATACCAAAAGTTCCATTAAAGTGTATAGAAAAATCATAAATCAGTTGGGTTTTTCTTGGAATAATTAGCGTATAAATGTAAAAGAAAAAATGACGTCACTTCCAAGTGGGTTATTTTTTCTTGGTATGAGTTATTGTTGTGACTTTGACTCTGAACGTTGGTCCAATGCAATTAAGATACCATCCCCAATAATGTTAGGGGTCATGAGTAGAAGTTTTAAATATTTGATTTAAAATATTTAAAATTTATGTTTCTATAATAATAATTTGGACTCATTATGCAAAATTGGGCTTGTTGACTTCCGATTTTAGTTGCGTAATAAGAAAAATTAAATAAAAAACACCCAATATTACTTTCAAATTAAATATAGTCATAAAGTGTATTTCTATCTATTTTCACACACTAGATTATGGCCTATAAATCCATCAACGAATATGTATTTTCATTTTTTTGTTAAAAAATCTCCATGTATCTAATTAGTAAAAAAAAATACGCAGGTGTTTTTTTATTTTAGGGGTGGTCAAATAACGAATATCCGTAAGTATTCGACTATTCGTATTCGTATTCGTCGAATATTCGATTTTATTATTCGTATTCGTATTCATAAATACGGATATTCGTAAATTCGAATATCCGCAAATATTCCGATACTCGTCGAATATCCGTATCCGTAATAAAATCAACTTTTTTAAAAAAATAATAATAAAAAATTTCTAAATAATTTACATTTTAGTCTTTAAAAATTTTATAATTTAAATTTTAGTCTTTAAATTTTAAATATAATAACTATTTCTTTATATATTTTATATTTGATCAAAAAATCAATTATAATAATGTTTTTTATTTATAATTTAATCTTTAAAATTAATTTATTATATATATCTATATATTAAATAAATTATCTATTTAGTATTTACAGATACGAATACTTGCGAATAGTTGACTATACTATTTGTATTTGTATTTGTCGAATATCTAAATCGTGGTATTTGTATTTATTTCTACAGATATTTGTTTTTTGAGATCGAATACGGTTCAATTACGAATCGGATACGAATACTTCGGATATTTTGCCCAACCCTAGTTTATTTGACGTGATCTAAAAAATTTTGACAAAACTTTTTTAAATAATATTGTTATTTACAAATAATATTAAATATGTCTATTATTTGGTCTATCAGTTATTGTTTAACAATGATTTATATACAAATAATTTATAAATTTTCAAAATTCTTATCCCTTTTGATTTTAAGAAATCTCTCAAATTGGAAATCATTGACTTTCACTAATTAACACCAAATTTAAAATTATATTGATAAACACGTTAAATTTTAAAAATTATCCAAATTTTACACCATTTCAAGCAAGAAAAGACCCGTTTTTTAATGATTTTTTTTTGTGTTTTAAACAAGTCATAATAATTTTATGTTTCTAAAAAATAATTAGTGTAGGTTTTAGCTAAACCTGATGATATTTAACATTTTTCTTCTTTTGTTCTCACGCCGAATTGCAATTAGTTTATAAATAAATAAAAAAACCCAAAAAAGAAACTTTAAACACGCAAATAATGCGGAACACAGTGGCGTAGAGGTTACCAGCGACGGGGATCTCGACGGCGAACTCGGTGTAACAGAAGACGGAGAGCATGGCGGAGACGCCGGAGACAACGTACGATAACACGACGGCGGGTCCGGCGTGGTCCCTCGCCTCGATCCCAGTCAGAACAAATATTCCAGCGCCGATTACTGCACCGATCCCGAACCACATCAGGTCCCACCACGTCAGATTCTTCTTCATCTCATGCCCACTCCTCGCCCTCATCTCGTGGATCTCCGTCGCGTCCACCGACCGGGTCATGACCCGATCCTTCAAACGGGTCGGAATCTCCTTCAACGCTTTTACGTAATTGTCCATGCTCTGGAACGACTCCTCAGGGAGAAAATCGTCCTTTGTACACGAGCACCCTCTCCGACGGACTCCATCTTCTCCTCCGCCGGTCACCATTTTTTCCGGTATTGTTATTCTGAGGATTCAGAGGTTTGAATAAGAAATTGAATGGCTTAAATCAGATTCAGACTCTAATCCAGATTCATAATAACGAAAATGGGCAAGAAAAAAAAAACAGATTTACTTAAAAAACAGAACGATAAAACACAGCTTGGACACATAGTCTTACTTGTATAAATATATATAGATATATAGTATAATTAGTATGTTTAGTTTTTTTTGTTACTTTATTTAGATAAATCTGTCTACGTTTATCTATCCAAATATAATATAAAATTGTACCACGTAATTTTTTAAAATTTATATATTTTATAGTCTGTTACATTTGTTTTGAATTGTGTCAAATATGAATATATTTTTAGTTTAGAATTTGGTTTTGACTTAAAAAAGTACAATTTATATATCAAATAAACTAATTCAATTTTTTTTCATAAAAAATATTGCACTTGTATCCTCCCATGCCCACATCTTTTGACTTTTCATAATAAAAAAATGGGAAAAAAAGAAAAATATTGAGATTTTCAAGCGAAAGGCGACCAGAAGAGTGAAGAGCCAAAGACGACGGCGAAGATGCGGGAAATAATTAAACAAATATGAAATGGAAAAAGAAACTAGAAGATAATGTGTGTGGACGCAAGACTTATACACATATTCCTTCATTTATAATTTTAAAAAAAATACCCATATTTAATCCATAATTTGCAAATTAGCTCCTTAATAATGTGTTTTGTATAATTTATTCACCAATTAAACTATTAGTATCCAAATTTAAACTTAGATTTTATACAATAAAATCTTGAATGGCTTAGCTTTCTTGAAATGATGTTTTATTTTTTAGTTATTATTTAAATCACGTCAATTTCTGCCTTTATAACAAATTATTATGATGTTTATTTATATTTTCTGTAAATACTTGAGAACATTAAAAAAGACAAATGGTTTGGTCTTGTGAGCTACATGACACTGGTTCGTTCTCATGGAAATTTGGATCGGATATCATTAGTAAACCGGATTCAATTTTATACCGAATCGGGCCGTCCATGTGGTTTCGAAATTATACCGAACCGGACTTGCTTGCTTCCTCCCTATCATTTATTTTTTCGATTTTTAAACTTAATATTTATTTTTTATAGTTTATCTATGATATCAAAGTATTGGTTCACAATGACATGGTGAACCAAGGTTGCAAACAAGACAGATTCGTGAAGAAGCTAAAGATTCACATATGAGAATTACGATTTAGCAATTGGAATCATTGGTCAAAGATTTCGAGAAAATGCAAGTATCTTTGGATGAGATTTTGAAATTAGTGACATAATAGTATCAAATAAGGAGATTCGAGTAAGGAAAATATAATGTTGGAGAGGATCCAATCCGAACGGAAATGAAAATGCGATCAAGAAAGAAGAGAATTTGATGTTTTCGGAGAAATATCTAGATGACTAGGTTTATAGAGTATAAAAAAAATCTTTGGATTGAGTCACACACTAGAATGTGAGAAGGTAAGGATTGTTTTAGAACATATAGAAGGCCAAACAATGACATGGTCAAAATGGATCCATGATCATTACATATTGCGGGTAGAATAATCTAATGAACTGATGATGTAAAAGGTTTAGGAGCACATTCAATAGTTATGTAGTAAAAAAGATGATGTGATGTGACTCAAGCATATGGGTTAAATTGAAGAGTGCCCCGAAGATTTAAAGAAATGGTAGTGGTAACTCCACACTTAATGAAGTGCTAGAGATGTAAGATTGAAAAGATGATCGAATTCGGTCTGATTTTACAAGAAAATATAAGTTTAAAAGTTCTTTAAGTCATAATAGGGGTTCTTTTGTAAGCAACCATTAGAGATCATGAAGGTCGAAGTTCGAACTTCCACCAATGGCTTTTTTTTGCAAATGAAATTGTTGATAAAAAGAGTTGATGCTTGGTTTTCAAATGTGAAGAGAAGCTCCAACCAGATTATAAATGAAAAGATAAGGAATACAAATACTTAGCAATGGATGAGAACGTTGAGATTATGTAATTATTGGGTAATGAAGAAATTGAATTTGAAGTTAAACTTATTGAGGCCAAAATAGAAAAAGAAATGATTGAGATTTCACTAAATTATGTGGTAGACTTCATGGCTACCGAAACTTTGAGGATTAAGGGACTCAGTGGTCTAAAGGAGGTTATAATATTGATTGAAACAAAGGCAATAACAATTTCATATTTGAAAAGATTGTTTAGAAAAGTTCAAACTACTTGTGATAAAGATAAAGGGATTTGGAGTCTCAATTGGTAGAGGAGCAATAATTTCAAATTCAAAGAAGTTTAAGGACTTGAAAATGTTAGAACGAGTGAGTTCGAATGTATTCATATGTACAAATTATAAACAGATATTAAACACATTTTGAATTGAAAAACAACAACTAAAAATAACATATTATATAGATAATTGAGACTTGTGTTATGATTGAGACTTGTGTTTGCAGTCTTCTAAGACAAAAATGTTTGATCGATTCAATCTTGAAGATTCAACGTGTAACACCCCCATCCCGCGACAACCTCGGGACTAGGAGTGTCCACCATCACCTCCAAGAGGTGGCTACACGTGTCATCGCTCAAACGCATTTATAAAATAAATATAAATGATTTATTCTGAAATAAGAGTGATCCGGACCAAATAGCAAAACAAATACGTAAAGACCAGAGTCACGTAATGAAATAATAAATACGAAATGCAAAATAAAACTCATCGAGACCTCGTGCACGCCTCTCCCATCAGTCCGCTGTGAACCTTCATGTTGCTGCTCAACCTCGTTACTTTTTCTCCTCGCCATATCCTGTCCATCCACGACAGCCCAAAAATTGGGTGAGTACGACATACGCACTCAGTGAGATCAATACGCGTACGTACTCTGTGCCACGTATTCTCCCGCTCGAACTGAATATCATAAAATAATGATATATCCTAAGTCTAAACTAAAGATATACAGATAACTCTACCCAACCCGACTGAGTATCTAAAATCTAAGACTAGTACCACACTGGATCATAACGCACAGAGTCCACATGACTCTAGCTCAGGCATATGCTCGTGAAGTCCAAAAGACCCTAGCATACTGAAAATCTCGCAAGGTCGCAACGGACCCCAGCTATCAGTACACTACACTGAAAATCTCGCAAGGTCACAACGTACCCCAGCTATCAGTACACCACACTGAAAATCTCGCAAGGTCACAACGTACCCCAGCTATCAGTACACCACACTGAAAATCTCGCAAGGTCACAACGTACCCCAGCTATCAGTACACCACACTGAAAATCTCGCAAGGTCACAACGTACCCCAGCTATCAGTACACCACACTGAAAATCTCGCAAGGTCACAACGTACCCCAGCTATCAGTACACTACACTGAAAATCTCGCAAGGTCACAACGTACCCCAGCTATCAGTACACTACACTGAAAATCTCGCAAGGTCACAACGTACCCCAGCTATCAGTACACTACACTGAAAATCTCGCAAGGTCACAACGTACCCCAGCTATCAGTACACACTGAAAATCTCGCAAGGTCACAACGTACCCCAGCTATCAGTACACCACACTGAAAATCTCGCAAGGTCACAACGTACCCCAGCTATCAGTACACCACACTGAAAATCTCGCAAGGTCACAACGTACCCCAGCTATCAGTA
>CM071872.1:1080656-1249802 GCA_036759665.1 Gynandropsis gynandra | reverse complement strand
CTCAAGATTAGTGTCAAAAACATCTGATCGCATTTCGCATAATCCCGTGGTACTACCCATTTCATAACTACTACAATTCTCCACTTCACTTGGTACTTTGTTCCATGTACTATATGTTTCAAACAACCTACGCAGCACATCAATGATGTTATTCTTCATTTCATCACATTTAACGGTATCTTTACCATATAATTTCTCAAGGCAATGTGTTACAAAACTCATTTTGCTTCTTGGATCAAAGACAGATGCAACAACCAACAATTTGTTAATCTTTTCTGTCCCCTCCCAATACTTGTCGTACTTAGATTTCATGTTCTCTGCCATCTTACTCAATACATGATCAGGATTACTAACCAATGATGCCAAAACTGTTTCAACTCTTAGAATCTCATTGTAACATGTGCTAGAAGTTACCTTTTTAGTAGCTGAAAATGCAAGAGTTGACTCATAAAAGATTTTTAAGAAACGTACCAGCCGATGAATATTTTCCCAATCATTTGTTGAAGGTGGACCAATCCTTTTCTTGCCAGTTCTTGATTCATCATCTTCACGGAAATAGTCTTCGTAAAGTTTGTCTTCTTCCGCCATTCGCTCGAATGTTTCCTTGTACTTTAAGGCTGAAGACAACATTAGAAAAGTCGAATTCCATCTAGTAGTGCAATCCAAAACTAAACTTCCTCTATTGAATTTCTCACTTTCCACTCGACTTTTAAATGCCTGTAACCTTGAATCTGAAGATCTTACATACTTAACCGCGTTACGAACGCTTACCACACTATCGCCCATGTCTGCCAATCCTTCTTTTACAATTAAATTTAGAATGTGTGCTCCACAACGCATATGCATAAACTCACCATTCAATACAAGAGTATCTTCTTTCCAGCTTTTCAACCTGTTCTTTAAGATTTTGATAGCACTATCATTCGAACTAGCGCTATCAACAGTTATGGTGAATACTTTATCAATACCCCAATCAATCAAACATTTCTCGAATTGCCTAGCAATTGACTCTCCTTTATGATTAGATATAGGACTGAAACCAATGATTTTCCTATTCAATATCCAATGCTTATCAATAAAGTGAGCAGTAACAACCATGTAACTCACCGTTGTAATGGAAGTCCAAATATCCGTTGTGAAAGAAACCCTTTGTTTGTTCTCATTCAACAAACTCTTCAAAATAGCTTTCTCATTCAAGAATAACTGAAATATTTCTTTAGCTATTATCTTTCGGGATGGAATCACGAATGAAGGGCATGCAATATTGCAGAAATGTTTAAACCCCAAACCCTCGACAAAATTGAATGGTAACTCATCCATTATAATCATCTTAACAAGTGCCTTTCTACATGCCTCTTGACTGAACCCAACTGAAATAAGTTTAGCATCACTATTTCCATTTCCGTCTTGCATTAGAATTTTCTGAGAGCCATTTTCAACAAGACTTTTGTAGACTTTGCAACTCTTAACAACATGGCTTTTTAAACTACTAGTGCCGGATGCTGAAGATGCAACTAATACAGCACCACAATAGTTGCATGAGCATTTTTTTGGATTGTTCTCAAGTGTAGTAAAATGATCCCATACCTTTGATCTCTTAGGAATTGATTTTTTCGGTGGTAGTTTCCTTTTCTCACCAACTGTTTCTTCTACCAATCCTTTATCATTTTGATTTGGACCATCTTGAGGAATATAAGGAACAAGCTACAAATACAAAATAATACAACCGTTAGACAAAATATACACAATTTTCGATGGGCGAAATCGAAGCTGATGCTCGGGAGTTTGACAAATACAAATACAACACAGTAAGACAAAATTTACAAAAATCAATGGGTGAAATAGAACCTGTTGTTCGGGAGTTTTCGACGCGGGGAGTGAAGAAGACACGTTCATCAGGGAAATCACAAGTGGGCAGAACGGAAAAGCACAAGCCGGCAGAACGAGGGCCAGAACGACGGCCAGAACGGTGGCAAAACGACAGGCCGACGGCGAGCAGAACGGCGGTCAGAACGACGGCCAAAACAGGGGCAGAACGGAGGCAGAACGACGGCCAGAACAGGGGCAGATTGATGGACTAGAACGTGGGCAGAACAACGGCCAGAATGGGGGCAGAACGACGACCAGAACAGGGGAGCAGAGTAACGAGCGGACGGCGGCCGTCGGCGAGAGATGGTCCAAATCGATTATGTCGGTGAAGCAGAATAACGAGCGGACGGACGAGCGGACGGCGAGCAGAGCAGAACGACGGACGGACGGCGAGCAAAACGACGGTGAAGGAGATGTCGGTGAAGCAGAACGCCGGTGAGAGATGAAGAAGACTGTGAAGAATGAGGGAGGAAGGAGGAGAACACGGTAAGGGGAAGGGGAAAAAGATTGGGGGCTAGGGTTTTTTCTTTAACTCATTTAATAACCGATTGGATAACCGAAATTTTTCGGTTATTACCCGAACCGAACCGTACCCAACGGTTTTTATATATTCATATCCAATCGGTTATTTTAAATATATCCAAACCGAACCGAAATACAAAAATTCAGTTCGGTTCGGTTCGGTTTTTAATACCCGAACCTTAATGTCCAGCCCTACCCCCGCTTATGCCCTTGGATTTAGTGGTGGACAAAATATTCGAATATTCGAATCCAAAATTCGTATATTAGTTTATACAAATATAAATGTTAGAGATAATACAAATATTAGAGATAAGATATTCGATAAATATTAATATAAATAGTAGATTCAGTTATCTAAATTATTTTTCAATATACGCGATCATGAAAAAGAATTCGAGAATGACATATTTAACAAATTTTGTCAAAAACATGGTATCTTTGATTTCAAATTGTTTCAGATGGATGTGAAGAGCGCATTTCTCAATGATATACTTCAAGAAGAAGTATATGTAGAACAACCAAAAGGATTTGAAGATCCCCATAATCCAGAACATGTTTACAAGCTTAAGAAAGCGCTGTACGGATTAAAACAAGCACCTCGTTTTTGACAAAATTCGTGAATGATACCATGTTTTTGACAAAATTTGTTAAATATGTCATTCTCGAATTCTTTTCCATGATCGCTCCTGATACGCTCAATGCAACATTTAGTATTTTTCAATTGAAGGAATAGAAAATGAAACAGCTCAAACGTTTCAGATTTTTCTCTCAGAAATTTTACCCAAGTGTATCGAGAAAAATCATCTACGATGACAAAGATATATCGTTTTCCTCCAAAACTCTCTGTTCTCATTGGACCCATCAATTCCATGTGTAACAGTTCCAACATTTTTTCTGTCTTTACTTCAGGCATTCGCTTGTGATGAACTTTGATTTGTTTACCTAGCTGACAAGGTTTACATGTTTCTGATTTATCTAATTTTAGCTTAGGTATACCTTTTACTGCTGCAGAATCTGACAGTTTCACCAAGGATCTGTAGTTTACGTGTCCTAGACGCTGATGCCATAGTGATAGCACATCGTCGGTTGCTTTAAAGCACACATTTTCTTCAGCCCATACGTAACAATTGTTTAAAGACCGTGATCCTGTAAGAACACATTTATTTTCAGAGTCCATCTCTAAACATTCTTTGTTAGTAAACTTAACCTGGTAATGACTATCACAAAGTTGACTGATACTAATCAAATTTGTCGTTAGCCCCGCAACAAATTGGACATTTGTCAATGCTGGTTGTCCCGGTGAAATAAGATTTCTTTTGCCGAGAATTTTTCCTTTGTTTCCGTCTCCGAACACTACACTCCCTGCATTCTTTATTTCAACAAAATTTGAAAGTAGTTCTTTATTACCTGTCATGTGTCTTGAGCATCCACTGTTAAAGTACCAGGTATTTGTCTTTTCTTTGTGGACATAAATGTATGCTACATTGCAATTTAAATCACTTTTCCTTACCCAAATTTGTTTTACTTTTGAGGACTTACTGGCATCATACATGTTTTTTTTGTAGCACGTACGTTGTTTATGGCCTTTAATTCCACAGAAGTAACAAGTAACAGACTTCATCCTTCTGTACTTACCATAATGTGTTTTCCAACCGTGATGTCCTTGGTTCGGTGTTGACATATTTCTTCTCTGATTGTGGTGATGAAAAAATCTCTGATGTTGTTCTCTACGTCTATAGTCAACAATGTGATTATACCAATTTCTTTTTCTGTCAACACTTTGCTGGTTCTAGCCATGCTTTGGAGCGCTATAAGTCGGCTGTCTTTCTTGTAAATCTCCTCTAGAAACAAACTTGTTTTCTGTATTGCTTGTATTCCCAACATAACCTATTCTATGATTGTCACCTTTAATTTTTCCAATCGAAAGCAGGTGATCTAATTTGTCACTTCCATTCGATAGTATCTTCAATTGTTTGTTTGTCTCCTCTAGCTGCCTTTTAACAAAGTGCACTTCCTCGTCCTTAGCAAGTACTTTGTTCTTCATGCTCTGAATCTGAGTTTCCAACATCTTAATTTCTTTCATCAGTTGAACATTCAACTTTCCCATCTTGATCCAATCATTGTAGATCATCTCAACATCAACTTCAGCTTTTCTTCAAGCTGATCTTTTTCACTTTCTTTATCATCCTCATCAATGATACCGATGAAAGCAACAAAACTAGACTGTTCTTCTTCTGATTCTTCTCCAGATTCAGAACTGGATTCACTAAGCATGATTAGTGATTTTCCTTTCACTAGATTATTATCAGCACATTCGTTCTTTGTGTGACCAAATCCCTTGCATTTAAAACACTGTGTTTCTCTGAGATTCTTCAACACATTTTCCTTTTTTTGTGATGCTAGGGCAATCTGATTTAAAATGACCAAAACCTTTACATTCATGACATTGAGAACTAGATCTGTTCACTACAAAAAAATGGCCGATTCCCACCGGACATATCCGTTGGAAAGCGCCCAAAATCCGTTGGAAACAGCCGTTTCCAACGGACACCAACGGATTTTCATCCGCTGCGAAAAGTTCGTTGCAAATGATGATCCGTTGCAATTCGTGAAAAATTAGCAACGGATGACCGTTACCAGTTCCAACGGATGCCCGTTGCAACATTTGAAAAAAAATAAAAAAAATAAAAAAAATAAAAAAAATAAAAAAAATAAAAAAAATAAAAAAAATAAAAAAAATAAAAAAAAATTAAAACTAAAAGGTTTTTAATAAAAATATTAAAATTATATTACAAACCACCAAAATTAAACTATTTCCTATTACAAATCGTTTAGGTCGGTTGTGTCGTTATCATCCCCACCATCACCACCACCACCACCTCGAGACGGAGTTGCATCCGAATCGAGCCCCGGTTCTTGCTGCGGTGCTGATCCCCTCACCTGGCCCGATAACAACTCAATGACGCTCTCCAAATATTGTATTTTAAATGATTGTTGCGCCATTTCAGCTCGTTGTTATCGAAGTTGTGATTTGAGTTCTTCGATCCGCCGTTGTTGAGAAAAACTCTCTTGGACCGATGGAGGTACCGACGTTACGTCTTCGAGTATGTCCTTTTGAAGCGCTCCGAGACCGTACAGGCGTCCCTTATACGGTTTCAACGACTACAAAACAAATAAACGTAACGTTAGAATTTAACAAATTATTTGATTAATAATTTAGAAACATAATTCATGAATTAAGGGCTGAAAAAATACATCGAAACTTTTCTTCGGATGTTCTGGTCCTGGAATAAGCAACGTCAGAAACATTACCTCTCTTTTCAAACACATCTCGGGAGGTAAATTATAAGGAGACAAAATCACCAGCCAGAGGGAATATTGACTTCCCGATTGTCCATAGGGACTAAAACCATCCGTGCACATGCAAAGATAAACATTTCTCGTTTCACGTGCAAACTCGGTAAATATTACATTGAAATCTTTCCAAGCCTGATCATCCGATGGATGTTGCATTACACCTTCGGTCGTGGAGTGTTCGGCGTGCCATCTCATTGCTGCAGCGGTTTTTTTTATTCATATAACCTTCTCAACCTGTTTGCTACAGGCATATAAAACATTTTCTTGTATGGTACGTATTTCCGTGAAGATGATTTTTTAGGCCGAAATCTGATTGCACCGCAAAACTTGCATTCCAACAAGTCTTTATCATTTCCCCAAAACAACATGCAACTGTTTCTACAAACATCAATTTTCTCATGTGGCATTCCCAAATCTTTTAACACATTCTTCGTTTCGTAGTATGTCTCGGGAGCTTGGTTATTTTCCGGTAAATATTCCCGCATTGTTTTACAAAATGAATCCATGCAATTTTCAGCCACATTGTAGTCTGTTTTAATACTCATCAATCTTGAAGATAAAGATAAACGAGACTGACCTTCACGACAACCTTCATATATAGGTTGTTTCGCCGAATCCAATAGGTTGAAGAATCGACGTGCATCGATGTTCGACATCTCTTCATGCGTTTGTTTTACAAAATGAATCCATGCAATTTTCAGCCACATTGTAGTCTGTTTTAATACTCATCAATCTTGAAGATAAAGATAAACGAGACTGACCTTCACGACAACCTTCATATATAGGTTGTTTCGCCGAATCTAATAGGTTGAAGAATCGACGTGCATCGATGTTCGGCATCTCTTCTTGCGTTTGTTCATTAACAACTCCAGGAAAAGCATCTGACACCATTTCCACATATGGATTGGTCGTTGATTCTTCATAAATAACTTCTTCATTTCGTTGTACTTGTGCATCTTGCACACTATCTCTAACACCGTAATCTTCGCCGTGAAAAAACCAAATTTCGTAATTTTCAACGAATCTCACCTTATACAGATGTTTGCAAACAATTTCTTGACTTCGATACTTCATGTTTTTGCATCTTTTGCATGGACATAACATTGTCCCACGTTCTTGACACAAAGGCTGCATCGATGCAAAACTCATGAATTGCTCTAATCCGTGTAAGAATTCTTGCGTAATCTCTTCGGTTACAGGATCTTTTCTTCTATACATCCACTCCCTTGATCTATATATATTTCGATTCGAAGACGACGACATTTTTTCGAAAATGTTTTTGTTATTGATGGTTTGACGCACTCGTTGGTAAGATCTAAATAGCTAATGTACCAACGGACATCCGTTGGAAATTTCAACGGATAGCCGTTGCAGGTTCACGGGTACTTATTTCGACCCGTGAACCTCGAAATTCAAAATATCAACGGTCATCTGTTGCTATTTCTAACGGCGTCCGTTAACAATTGCAACGGATGCCCGTTGGAACGCTTTTCCCCGGTTTCTAACGATCTATAACGGACAACATTTACTTTCGAACATAAATGGCCATGAACAATACCCTTTTCAGTTGTAAATGCTTGCAAATTCGTTATAATTCGTTATTTTTGGATATTACAATAGTGTAAGTTTTGATAATTATGATATTAATGATGTAAGTGGAACTGATTTCATATCGAACTCAATCAATACGCAAAAACCAAATGACTTTCTCTAAAGTTGTGTTAGAGATAGTTTTTTGGCACTTACCTCAGATGATGAACAGTTTTTGGTGTAAAAGTTCATTTATATCTCTTTTTACATAATTAACATAGGATAACAATAATAATTTACATAAAAAAATAATTTTAACATAGAATTCTATCCGACAGCTACCTCCGTCGCCAAAAACCAGTATCTTTATCTCCATGATTGAACCCAAAACAACCTTATTAAACTTCCTCACCACCGGTAAGAAAATTTATCAAAGTTGTTTTAGATTCAACCATGGAAACAAAAGATACTTGATATTGGTGGTTTGTTTAATTCATATCCGTTGATATTGATATTGTTTTAGATTCAACCATATATATAGTTAAATTTTCAACGGACGTCCGTCGGCATGTGTAACGGATGCCCGTTGCAAGATCTCACGAATTTATTTCGACGGTTGAACCTCGAAATTAACAATATCAACGGCCATCCGTTACATATGGTAACGGATTACCGTTGCATTTGTCAACGGATGACCGTCAGAATATTTCCCCCGGATTCTAACGGTCTTCCAACGGATATGGCCAACGGATATTATCCGTTACAATCCGTCGCAAATTCTCAACGGATTTGTAACGGATTTAGCAACGGCGTTATTCCGTTAAAATCCGTTACAAAATCCAACGGATTGCAACGGATATGCTCCCGTTGAAAGCATTAACATATCCGTTGCAATCCGTTGCTATTTTTTTCCAACGGACGGATCCGTTGCCCCATTATCCAACCTGGTGTTTTCTGAAACAGCTTGTAGTACAACTCCCTTGCTTCCATCTTTGGCAATATCCCCTTGTTCCAGCTGCATTTCCAATTCATAAGCTACTAGGATTCCAACTATTTCTTTGAAACTAGTTGTATCCGTGTTTAACGACATATTCATAGCCACTTTCTGAGCATGGAACTTCTTCGGAAGACATCTCAATAACTTTTTGACAAGCTTCTTCTCATCCAAGTTTTGTCCAAGTACACTTACCTCGTTTGCAATTGCATTCATCCGACCACTGAATTCTTTCACACTTTCTTATTCTCCCATCTCCAGTGTTTCAAATTAGTGTTTCAATATATCTAGGCGTGTTCTCTTAACACTCGTTGTGCCTTCGTGGATAGTTTCGAGTGTATCCCACGCCTCCTTAGCCGATTCGCACCCTTGATTCTGTTTAAATTCATTTATATCTACTGATGAAAAGATAGCTGTCAGGGCCTTAGTGTTGAACGTTGAACTCCTTTTTTCACTAGGTGTCCATTGATCTGATGGCTTTTCCTTTTCTTTTCCATATTCGTTGATAACAGTTGGTGGTGTCCATCCGTTTATAACTGCACTCCAAGCATCTTCGTCAATTCCTCGAATGCTTGCTCGCATCTTTACTTTCCAGTATCCGTAGTTGGATGAGTCTAACATGACAGGTTTACCGAACGAATACATGTCTATTGGTCCTTCCATTTTAGTCGTCTTCTTGGATCTCCAACCAGATTTTAGATTTTACTCTAAATGATGGTTACCTGCTCTGATACCAATTGAAAACTTGTAGAAGATGACAGTTAAATCAATAACCAAAGAGATCAGAAAATATCAAACAATATTTGTTTATTTACTTGTCAATCTTTAAGTACACTTTCCAGTTTATACAATGTACTAAAGACTTCCACGGATAACTCCCCCTGAGTTAGACGTAAATACAACCTCAACTGTTACTCTCTCAATACAGTATCCAATTAAGTACACCTAAACCTCTGAACTCTCTCGTTCTCTGTCTCGTGTACTTCAATGATACTCTCCAGATTCGTTGACCTTGTTTTTTTATTTCCAGGTCAATTTATCTGCCTTGCTCTCGGCTCAGCAACAACTCCTGGTTCTTCCGCCGCGCCGTCATGGTGAACTCTCTTCAGCTTTGAATCCGCTCGATTCACTTTGACTCCTCCTTCTTCTCCTTAGTCTTCTCGTTGACTCACTCAAGTCCTCCTCAATTTGAATTCAAGCTTCCTTAATTGTCTCAACCTCCTGAAACAATAATTATAAATTCCGATCCTATTTTTACTGCATTCACAAGTTTACATTACCTCCATTGTTGTGCTCATTTCTCTTTGCTGATACTCCACTCTTTGGTGTTTGCTTTTGTTTTACAAAGATAATATTCCAATTTTATTATATATTATTTTTAGATTATTCAGATATGGTTTGGGTATATATTACTATAGAGTAACTTTGGTTTAAACTTATTTTATGGAGAATATTTTGCTGGGTGGATTGTTTTTTTCAATATTTAGAGAGCCCCCACTTATGCCCTTGGATTTAGTGGTGGACAAAATATTCGAATATTCGAATCCAAAATTCGAATATTAGCTTATACAAATACAAATATTAGAGATAAGATATTCGACAAATATTAATATAAATAGTAGATTCAGTTATCTAAATTATTTGTATTCATAGAAAATTTAGTTAATATATAGATAAATATATAATATAATTTATTTTAATGATCAAATTGGAAATAAATAAGTAGACTTTGAGAGTTTTATAGGTTATCTGATCAAGAGGCAATTAATATTTTCTATTCAATTGAGAGAAACCTTATACACCCTTTATGAGCTGGTCATGATCCAACTCATATATACATAAACTGGATTAAATTTTTTTCAACCAATATAATAAACGGGTTTATAGAGTGGACCAAAATTTTGATCGATCCATATAGCTTAGTTTATATGGGATATATGCGAAACCGCGAACGGAATTAAAGTTATATATTTATTATAAATATAATTTAGATAGATAATATTACTAACATATAATTATAATATTTTTTATAGAATTTAAAATATAGATATAAATCATTCATAAAGATGAAAATTAAATTTTAAATTTCAAATTTTAAATATTTAGTTAAATATTGTTTTTATTTGAAAATTTAGACTTTGATTTGTTTTATTTATATTTTTATGAATTATTTTAATGTTTTAAAAATTTTAAAGTATTTAGATATATAGTTTGTATACATAATATTAATAATATATAATTATAATATTTTTTTTATAAAATACAAAATATAGTTGTTAATCTACGAAAATAAAATTATATTTTGAAATTTCGAATTTCAAAATATCTAATTAAGTATTGTTTTCATTTGATTTAAGTATTTTTATTTGGTTTATTTATGTATTTATGAATTTTTTGTATGGTTTTTAGTTTTTAAAAATCTAAATATTTTTATTTGAATTTTTAACCATTTATTTAGATTATTTAAAAATTTTTAGATATTTTTACAAATTGTTTATTATATAATTATATAAAAAATTCAATCAACGGATTAATGTATATAAAATATAGATTATGATAGACTGGACTGATTCGAAAAATTACAACTCACATAAAATATGATTTGAGTTGATCTAAACTCCGTCGTAGATTGAGTTTGACCAATCCGCTTAGCACCTAGTTTATAAACTGAACTACTTGGGATTTGAGAATCTTTAGAATGTGACTTACTTTTTACTTCAGCATTCCCCTGTTGTTTCCAAATCTGAATTCTTTGGATAAAGATCTCAGATTATAAACATAAATACTGCTAAAAGCAAAATGGGAAATTCATATTATTGATCTTAATATCATTCAGAACAAACTTTGTCCAAAGGGGGATGGTCCAAATCTGAAATCTTTGTACAATACACAGTGCATACACCTATATACACCTATATGCACACAAAAGGACTGTTAAATAACGGAAACTAAGAACAGGAAGAGAGAACTTATCTGAAAATCCCTCATTAGAAGAACTCGTAGCCGTAATAGTCATAGTCATATACTTCATAGTCGGAAATATTTGAGAACCAGTCGTCATCAGACAGTAGATCAAGGCCGGAGAAACCATACGAATACTCGTTGAAATATTCATCGTCATCAGTTGGGTCATCGGGATGCTTCACATCTTTGATATTTTCTGAACATCGCTTCTTCAGATTCCCCACGAGATTGATGTAAAAGCATTTGCGTAAATCAAGGTGTTCCAGGTGAGGGCAGGCGTTGAGAATGGCGGTCAATCCAGTTTCTGTTAATCTATTTCCTAAGAGCTGAAGATGACGGAGTTGAGGCATGGTTTGAGCAATGGCAAGTGCACCATCGTCACTCGCAATATAAAGATGTAAATCACCTGGGAAATTCAACTTGAATGTTTTAAGACGCGGACATGAACGACCTACGGCTCTCAATGTATCTCCTGACATTGAGCAACATGAAACCTCAAGATCTTCAAGTGATGTAAGTTTAATGACTGCTTCGATAAGTCCTTCCCTTGTTATGTCATAACATGATACAAGTCTAAGGCGACTTAGATGATTTGATCTGCAAATATTATTCAGATTACAATTGAAAGAATGATTCAGAAGCTAAATATATCTACGAAAGATGTTCTTCTATTGTTGTAAGAACTTGAAACCACTATATAAACTCATAGGCAAAGCAATCCAAGAATCATATTGGACGATTGTTTAATACCTAAAGAGATGATCATCACGTTGTATAAATTCAACGATTATGATTGTATTACTCACACAGGAAGACATGAAAATGTGAATCTTACGAGCACGAATACCACCATCACATACAGAAACTAGGTATTAGTAACAAATATTGTTCTTCAAGACGGATCAAAATCAGCAAAACCCTAAAATGAGAGCACCAAAATGAACTTAATTTTCATGAAATGTCATTGAAAATATTAGAAATTTTATCGAAATCCAATGGAAGCTGTAGTGAATGAGAAAGAAAGAGATAACCTGTCGGCGATGCTGGCGAGGAGAGAATCGGTGCCGAAGTACTCAATGTTGATATCGACCAATCCGCCGAGGCTGCGATCAATAGCGTGAAGACACATAACCTCGAGATCGTAATCGAGGGTTTCTTCGTCTCCGGAGTTTCGCATGTCGATCTCCCGCCACATCGATGGGTCCTTAGAGACGAGGCGCCACGCTTTGCACACCATCTGCGCACTCGTGAGTATCTCAACCGCACCGAGACGGTGAAGAATATCCGCCGTCAGCTCCGAAGGAAGCTCCGCCCAATTTCTGGGGTCGTCGTCTTCCACAGGCGGAGGCGGCTCCGACAAGGGAATCGAGGAAGCCATTATGGAAGCCAAAGAGAAGTGCAATAGTTTGGCTCTTCCGTTCCCTTTATAATTTCTTGTTTTTCCAATTAGATCATAAATGGAATATTATTTTCATACGAATTTAACTTTTTGTTTAAACTTTTCTTGTTTTTGTTTAAAATTTTATTTTTATTTTAGGAAACCAACAAAAATTAAAAACAACAAAATCATCCACTAATTAATAATAACTCACTTTATTAAATAAAAAAAATAAAAAATAAAAATATAAAACTATTTTATTTTAGCCTATAAAACATAAATTATTATTTTTAACCTAAAAACTAATTTTTTTAAACACTAACTTTAAAAATATAATGTATAAAATACCAAATTATTTAACTTTTGTCTATAAAACACAAATTATTAATTTGAACCTAAAAATTTTGAATTTTTACATTTTATCTATAAAAACACAAAATTATCAAATTAATCATATCCATATACAAACAAAAACAATAAATCATATTTTAACTCTTAGAATTTTTAAGTGTTCTCTAAAAAATACAAATTTATCGAATTAATCATATCCTAAACTTAACGTTTTTAAGACAAAAAATATAAGTTTAAATTTTTTTTAGATTGAAAATAATAATTCATGTTTTATAGGCTAAAATAAAATAGTTGGATATGTTTTATACTATATTTCCATTAAAAAATCAATACACAATAATAATCTCTACTAAAATCGTCATTCGACACAATCAGTCAATTTGGATAATACAATCATAATATTAAAATAAAATTATATAAATATCTACAGTTTTATAAAAATTATGTTTATGTTAACGATTGTCGGTGTCTTTGCTTTCACCAGCAGTCAATCTCTCTATGTTATCATTAATCGATCTCTTACGTAACTGTATTGTTATTCGTCGTTATTTGTTGATCTCTCGGCGTATCATCGTTCATCAGTCTCTCTATAAATTTGGTGTTTGTTGTCGTTTGTCGATCTCTCTACGATTTTTGTGTTTGTCGCCATTCGTTGTCACTTTGCGACATTGTTCGTTGGTCTCTCTGTGAATTTTGCGTTTGTCATCGTTCGTCATCACTTTGCATTGCTGTTCATTGATCTATTTGTGCTTCCCACATTCAACAGTCTCTCTACTTGCAGGATAGGTTTCGAATTCAGATACTCGCGGGTATCCTATTTATTTGTTCGAATATCTAAGTTTCAGTTTCCGCATTTCACGGATTCGAGTTCGGATACAAAATCTGCTATCCATTCGGTTATCCTCAAAAATTCGGATACTCGGTTTGTAACCACCCTGCACACTCTAGCACCAACAATTTGTGTTTGAATCAAATGTTTTCACGTATGCGTCCTTAAGTATTGTTTTGGTCGGAAAAATGAACCATGTGCGAGCATTCCACCGAAGTTAGATTTTTCGACATGTTCTTCCACCGCAAAAACACAGAAGATGACGGTCTAGAAGGTAAACATCATCCTCTACCTTGTCAAATTTGTTTCCATGTTTGCAAATTGTTTTTTTTTAATTTCTCAAAAGTCTCCATCAAGATCAATTTAAGACCAATTTTGGTGTTCTTGCTTTGGAGCTAAACGAAATAATTTATTTTATTGGATAAATTTTTGTTGAACTTTATATTAAAGGTTGCTACAAATGTAAAGCTGCTTCTGAAAATGGATAAAGACCACAATTTAGATGAGCTTAGGACACCACAATTACTAAAAACCTAAAGAATTGTAGGCACATGTGTTGTGGGGCACATGATTTGCAAATGTGCATTGCACATCCCACATTGGAATTTAAAAAATAATGAACACTATATAAATGTTCATACAATCTATGATTTTAAATAGATAATAAAATGGATATTGGAATAGCTTATTTGGTGTGTATATATATAATATCAAAAGATGGGCATTGGGCCATTAGGTTCTTGGTTGAAGCGGACCGGGCCTTGGCCCAAATGAATTGAAATTTTTTTCAACCGTTGGTATTTGGTCGTTATCGACGAAGCATTGCGACCGTTCATTGAAGCGTTCTATTCGTCCGTCCGAACGCTTCGCACGCTCCAAACCGAAACCTTGCGTTCGTAGGGATTGCATCTCTTAGCTTGCACCCGAAGATATTTATATGAATGATTATCTGATCATTCCGAAACATACAGAAAAATTATTTTACCCCGTAAATTTCTGAGAAATTAACATTGTAGATTCAACAAGAGATACAATCTCTTGTGATCGTTAAGTCCTCAAGACGGAATATAGAGTAAATTTATGTCTTAGGACACTGCAAACGCAAACCTCTATCATCCATATAATCTAGTATCTTTAGTTGTTATTTTTCAATTCAATATTTCATTAATATTCATTTATAAATTGTGTATTCGATTACATCTGAACTCACTGGTTCTAACAAGAATAACCACATTGATCATGATTTTACAATTCAAAGTCATAAAACATATAAGTTATATGTGGTGATTTTATTATCCGAGCGTTTCAAAGGTATTATATAAACTTTACAACTTAATTGAATATCATGACTATCTCAACAATATAATTATAGTAGATAGTAACGAAATCTAAATTTTTCTCAGACATTAACAAACAATTCACAATGTCAAAAATATTAATGTATCTCTTAATACAAAGAGTTCATCACTCTTCATATAAGTCTTTAGATGATGTATTCGAGCATGATTGCATTTCCCACCATCCCTTTCCCAAGTCACAAGTAGGTGTCAAATTTACGACTAATCCCACAGATCACATTCATTTTTCGTCTACCCGTTTTGTTTTCATTCACATGTATACACATATTATTTTCAAATAGGGCTGGACAAATAGTGAATATTCGTAAATATCCGATTATTCGTGTTCGTATTCATAATCGACGTATACCCGAATTTACTATTCCTATATGTGTTTCTAAAATCAGATATTCGTATTTACGAATATTTTTTGGATATTCGTAACTGTACCAAATTTTTTAAAGTAAAAGACATAAAATAAGATTTCAATAAAAAACCATAATAATCAAATATAACGTAAATATAAAGTTCAAATCACACAAAAATACATCATATAAATAAAACAAAACATCAAATTTTCACAATCATCACCACATTAATCATTTAAATCTAGTTTCGTCGATTACTCTTCTAGTATCGCCAATTCATCTAAAATTATGAAACAAATTGTAAAATTATCAAATCAAATATCAAATAAATTAAAATAAAACTCACATAAAAGTTATATATTTACTAAGTTCTACTTTTTCGATATCTTGTAATGTTTACATACTATTATCCAATCCATCTGGATTACAAATCAAATCTCGAGTGTAAATTAAAACTTCAACCATATTAGTTATTTTAATGTATTTGATATTGTAGTCCTCCAATCATAAATATATTTTATATTTGTTTATATATTTATATAATAAATATTAAAATAAAATTAATAATATTTTTTTTACAATTCGATCTTTAATATTAATTCTAGTATACATGTATCTATATTTTAATTAAATGATCTATTTAATATTTACAAATACGAATAATCTAAATAATAAATTTATTATTTGTATTTATATTTATATTTGTCAAATATCTAATTTCTAATATTTGTATTTATTCTAACAAATATTCAAATTTTCGATTGGAATAAGAATTTGATACAAATACTCCATACATTTTATTCACCCATGTTTTCAAATATATCATTCATATTAATACTTTCATCTCAGTGACCCTCTAATTTATGTGTAGGAGAGTCACCAAAAAGCAAAGTAATATACAATTTAATACGATAAATAATGAAGTCAAATCTTCTAAGCGTGCTCCACCACCGCACATCTAAACCTAAGTGCGACAGAGAAAGAGATTATGGCGAAATAACTCAAGAATTAAGTGAAATGTAGGATTAAAATAAGAGGTTGTCGCAGAAAGTACACAGAGGCCTTTCACTAGGCGAGCACAAGGAGAAAAAAAAAAGATGTTCCAATGAGTGGCGTCCTTCCAGAGCAAAAACAGAGAGCTTACAATTACAATTAGCGATGGACATTTCGGTTCGGTTATATAAAATCGAATCAAATTTAACCGAATTATAACTTTTTCAGTTTGGTTCGGATGTAAATAAAATAATCGATCTAGTATGACAGTTTAAAAATCGAATAGATTCGGTTTGATCGGTTATTAACCAAATAATCGTGGATAACTGATTGATTACTAAAAATATGAAAAAAAATATAGATAAATGATATTTACCAAATGAATATTTATCTAATATAATTAATAATTAAAATTAAATATCGAATTTAAACAATAATATAATATATTATATTATATTTTTTTAAACATATACATTATTTGTAATATTCCGAATAATATCATTTATTTGTAATTTCATATGATAAAATATTAAATAAAACCGAAATAATCAAATAATAACCAAACAAATTAGAATTCGAGTTTTAATTTGATTACAATATTTTATTCATATAATCAAACCGAATCGTTGTACAACCGAACCAATTTAATTCAGTTATTGTTTTTTAAAATTCGAATAATTTATACCCATTATATCCGAACCGAAACCCAAAATGATCAGCCCTACTAACTTATGATAGTAATAATTTTCAATCAACGGGTCAGATCATTGAAAAGAGGAAAATAAGATTACTACAAGAACAAACAAGGAAACATACGAATATTGAAGATGAAATTTCAGCTTTTTACAGAACTTGGTTCAATCATTTCTCATAAAGAACAGTGAGAGATTTCAGTTTGTACTCAAGCAAGTTACATAATATTATACTTTAGATACCAATTCCTATGCAGATATTCGGCAAAAAAATGATCTAAATCCTCTTCACATCGATTTAGAACCATTGACAGAACCTCAGAGATTTGGTCTTAATCAAGAGTAAGCAGTTTGCATGCAGCAATACAATCCATGATCCATGAACTACTTACTGCTCTGCCTCCACAAGCTTTGGCCAAGGCTTCAGCATCAGATTGCCTTTGCCTCAGAGTTTCTCTATTATCTGAAGATTCAAGATTATATACTATGATTGTTGAAGATTCAGACGGAGAGATAACCTCATTAGACTGTCCTGAAATGGGGCGTCTGCGCAGAATTGCTCCTCCAGCAGCTACAGCCAGATCTTGGAGATAAGCCTTATAAGTTGGATCAAAATCTCCAGCTATGTACAACTTTAACCCTTCGAAAACTTTTGGTTGCTGCAAATTAGAGATTCAAATAACTTCTTAAGTTTATATTTATATGAATAATATTCTTTTGATGTTAACAAAACTAGGGGTGGGCAAATAGCGAATATCCGTAAATATTCAACTATTCGTATTCGTATTTATAAATACGGATATTCGTAAATTCAAATATCCGCAAATATTCGGATATTCGTCGGATATCCATATCCATAATAAAAACAATTTAATAAAAAAATCATTCGTAAATTCAAATATCCGCAAATATTCGGATATTCGTCGGATATCCATATCCATAATAAAAACAATTTAATAAAAAAATCCTAAATAATTTACATTTTAGTCTTTAAATTTTAAATATAATAACTATTTCTTTATATATTTTATATTTGATCTGAAAATCAATTATAATAATGTTTTCATTTATAATTTGATCTTTTGATCTTTAAATTATATATATATATATATCTATATATTAAATAAATTATCTATTTAGTACTTACGGATACGAATACTTACGAATAATTGACTATACTATTTGTATTTGTATTTGTATTTGTCGAATATCTAAATTCTAGTATTTGTGTTTGTATTTGTTCTCTTTTCGGATCAAATACGATTCGAATACGAATCGGATACGAATACTTCAGATATTTTGCCCAGCCCTAAACAAAACATATGGGAATTTTATTGAGATATCAAGCTAACCTTGTTCAAGGCTCTTTGTCTTCCAACACGAGGACCATTCTTTATTCCATGAACATCCATGGTGATCTCATATTGTTCCTCATTGACATATTTCATATCCTTCATGCAAGCCTTAACCCCTGAGTGAAAAATTATGCAACCGCTTTCAAAGATTAATAAGGTAAACATCAAACAAATATGATCTTGCTTGATAAAGGAGAGATACTAACAATCAATACTTAGAATCCATTTGCCCTCCAAGATGGCCATCATGACCTTGAAGGTCCTTTTGCAGGCCCCATTCTCATTTGTTGATGCAATGACATGTGTTACACCGGGTTCCCATTTCCTCAAGACCACAACTCCAGGCAGTTTTGAAAATTCTGAAACCACGGTCTAAGAAATCCGAAGCAATAAAAGGTAATTTGAGTTTCAAATCGAGAACTTCGTTGAAGATATAGTGTAAACATATACAGTTTACATACCTTCTCCTGCAGTGTAAGTCCTGAACAACATAGAACCAACTTTTTTGATAGCCCATTCAAACGCCTGACTCGAGGTGCGGCTTCAATTTTAGCATCTACTTGATTACTCTGAGGGTGCAGTTGTCTAGAGAAGATAGTGATATTGTCAGTAGTCTACTAGCAGAACTTGAATCTAGGGGTGTAAAATGAACTGACTCGGCTCAGCTCGTCATGAGCTCATGTTTTGTTTCTTTTAATAAATGAAAAGAATATATATAATATGTAAAAATAGGAAAATATATGTTTTGGTACTCAGCTCGTGAGCCAGATCGCCTAAGCTCTAATTCGTTTCTGGCTCAGCTTGTCAGCTCGTTTTTTAAATAAGCTGGAAAATACCCAACTCGACTCGCTCAAATATGATCCGAGTTAGAGCTAGCTCGCGAGCCAACAGCTCATTTTACACCCCTACTTGAATCACATAAAGAATCAAATGACAAATACGATTGACTATGAATGTGTCATACCTTACTGGAGTAGACTTGCGGCTTCTTAGGTTTGGACCAGTTTCTTCAGAAGGTAACTTAGAGGAGGCATGCACGGGGCACAGCATTACAAAGTTATCCTGTTGGCACAAATGGTGTTATAAGAATCATTTAAGGAAATACAAAGTCACCCCTAAACTTTACGCAATACTTACCAAGTCCCATCTGCATTCTGGGATTAGCTTTGCACAAGGAACATGAAAACTCCGTTTGCAACTTTCGTAGTAACAACCAAGAGCTGCACCTTTAAGCCCACAACAACTGCAACTTATTCTTCTGCTTCTAGTTAACTCAGCTTCAAGATTGACTGCAGTGAAATCCTCAAAATATACATTTGGAGCCCTGCAAATGCAAGTCAATACCCAGACTTCCCACTTACAACCAATAGTGCTAATTTCTCGAGAAAAGAATGTCGACAGTAGGTTTAAGGACTTTAACTGGCGGTGGGCGTTTCGGGTTTTGGGACGGGTTTCTCGAGTTCTAAAAAATTAAACCCAAAAAAATACATTTGGTTTTTGAGACAGGTTCCTCGGATTTCGGGTTATTCGGGTTTTGAAACATTGAACCCAGAAAAATCCGAATTGTATTTGGGTTCTTTTGAGTTCTCAAATTCTTCGGTTTTTTCGGGTTTTTTAGGTTATTTAAGTACGAGTAATTTGGGTTTTAAACGAGTAATTCGGGTTTTAAACGGATAATTCAGATTATATGGGTAGTTCGGGTTTTAAACGGGTAATTCAGATTATATGGGTTGTTCGGGTTTAAACGGATAATTTGGGTTCCAAATTTAACATATAAAAAATTAGGTTAGAAGGGTTAGAGTTTTTTTTTCAGGTTAATCGGGTTCTCCTGAACCTAAACCGGACCGACCCAAACCCATTTGGGTTTTAGATTTTAAATGGGTTTTCTACAAAACCCGTTTATCACGGGTTGGGTCGGTCCGGATAACCCGAAACATCCACCCCAAAAACTAGGTGCCTTTGATAAACTTCTCCCACATATGTGCATAAGCTAATATTTTACTCTATAAGGCATCAGATTTCTCTTACCATTCAGAACAATTTTTGTGCGCATGTATTACCCTGGACCCCCCATCATAATCTGCAGAGACAGGCTGACCTTTGTAGTAGTGAGTCATCTCACCTGAAGCCTGTAAATTTAGTTTTCCAATTAATAAGACAAAAGCTAAATAAAGAAATACTGCAAAGGAAGAACTCAATTAGAAAGAAGTGAGCAATTAACCTCTGAATCCTCCGAAGAATGGCAAAAGGCACATGGAAATTTAGTTGCAAGGTTTTTACATTGGCGCAAAGGCAGATCATGTTCAGGAGATGGCTTCAAGCAATTATGTTGATCTTCATTCTCAGTAGATTTTATTTTATTCATAGAACAATGTCCATCAGCAACTTGATCAACACGAGTCAACTCATCTCCAAAGATACCATTTCGACGTGATTGCCTACGTCTGCTAGAAGTCAAGCTTGGACTAAGTTTTGAGGTCCCTTTTGCAGAATTCTCATTAGAGGCAAGGGTTTCTGTACCACTAGTTCCAGCAGAAACTGCTAGGCAGTTCTGAGGATCCTTATCTTTGATACTTTTCTTTCCAGTTTTTGGAAGTCTTCTAACACCACTGACTATACTACCATCCAGTGTCTGATTCCCTAAGCTTTGAGAAATATCTTTTGGATAACAGAAGTTTGCATTTGATTTTCTTCCCCTCTTCTTTTTAGGGAGATTACCAACAGAACATTGTTTATCAGGCTCTGCTTCCAATAAACCCTGGATCTGATTCTGATCCGTATAGCCTAAAACTTCTCTCTCAAGGGACAGCTCAATGGCTACTGGCTGATCTTCAGAGACTTTAGAGGTTGACCTCTTCCTCTTTGTCCCCCTCTTTACATCTATTACACCTGTTTGAACTCCTGAACCAAGATCCTTACTTCCTTTAGCACACTTAACTTTCTTATTTTCATCAGACCTCCTAATTCTCTTGTTAGATGCGCCAGTACTAGCCTGTTTATCACCAAGTTTCACACCTGCTGGTGATTCTTTTGAAACCCCAAAACCTAGTTTAGCAATTTTATTTCTTGCATTTACTTTAGAAATTCTCTTTCCACTTGAATTAGATCCATTGCTATCCGAGACCTGCAATTCGCTAACTTATAAGTGGACTTCATATCACGTCCAAAACTTGTTTAAGAAAACATATGGTTGTAGAAAAGTACCACTGAGTTAGAAATGCCTTTACCTTGGTTTTGTCAGGACTTGGCAGAATCTCTGGTGAACAAGGCCTCTGTGTCCAATCAAACACTTCACTGTCAAACACGTCTACTGTAGCAGGTTTTTCTTGCTCATGTGCCTGCAATATTCATCAATATATAATCTGACACTCTTTTGTCTACAGTTTTTCAGCATTTTTTATCTCAAAAACTAAACGAGATGAAAATAATAAGAGTCAGATCCATAAAATAGGAAGTGGCCAGTTATGATGGTTCCAGAAACAAAGATCAAACTCTGATTGAGTAAAAAATGACACAGCAAAACTGACATGTAACATGTTATAAATGACAGATTAATTTCAGTGAAATGTGATAGCAATAATGTTGTGAGAGGAGGATAGAGGTTCTAAGTACTCACCTTTGTTGGGCTCTCTTGATCTGAGTCCTTCAAATCGCTGAATGAAGGAGGATCAAGGGGTGTACAACACAAATCATCACTCTCTGTAAACTGACTAATGTTCTCTTCATCATCTTCATCCCTCACCCAAAAGAAGGGTGAAAGTGATAACTTTCCACCTTTATTTGAAGAAGGAGTCTCATTTGAGGCAATCAAAGTCCTTTTAACATCATCCTTAGATATTTCAACTCTTCTAATAGATTCTGTATTTTTTGAAATGTTTTCAGAAATTGGATGCTGCGGCTGCACCCTTTTCTTGGTTTGAGATGACGGTTTTAGGACAATAGGTCCAGGTGCATCTATGTTTTTTCCCTTGGTCTTTCTAGACACTTTTCCCTTAGATGTTCTCCCCTGGTCTGCAACCTGACAAATTTCATTTATTGCCTTTTTGGTGCTCTTGGAATCAGCTCTGACATGCTTTTCCTCATCTGTAGTTGCATATTATAGAATTCAATTAAAGAGAAGCGAGAAGGCCATCAAATCATAAAGAAATTTGCAGCAAAACTCATCAAACCCAACGACTTAAATAAAGAAACTTTAAAAGCATTTAGGTTCTGATATCATGTGCCAAATTGACAAATGAGCAGATGAATACTGACTATTCGATAGCAAGATTAAAATAATCTCAAGGTTCTTCTCAAGTTTGCAAATAGTACCTGATGGTTTTTTTGAGGATGGAATATTCTGGCTTACGAATATATTAACCCCAGAAGCAACTTCCATGCTCTTGTAGATACCAACCAAGCTGTCCATATGGGGAGCAGCTCGAATATCTGTCATGTAACAGATCATGATACGTATATCAAACAATTGATCCCAATACTTTTGTGTGAGAAAAATGGAGAAAAAGAACCTAAGAAAAGAAAAGATGATGAAGTTCTATAGTAACTCTACATCAAACAATCGATCCCAATATTTTTGTTTGGGAGAAGGGGAAAAAGAAACTACGAAAAGAAAAGATTTTAAAGTTCCATAGTAACTTTACATCACACAATTGATTTCAATATTTTTGTTTCGAAAAAGGGGAGAAAAAGAAACCGCGAAAAGAAAAGATTTTAAAGTTCGATAGTAACTCTACATCAAATAGGGACAGGTTTTGGGGGGCTAAGTACTTCAAAGTTCCATAGAAACAAGCAAACTTGGTCATTATACAACAAATGGTTGAATGTAGAACTTCAAGGAGACCATCCAAACAAGAGAAAACGTTGGTCCTGAGATAAAATAAGATCCTCAAAAGTACCTCTGCGATGATAAGGAACTTTACAAACTGGACATGTAGCATCTGCTTTCATGGATTTCACTATGCAAGCACTAGAACAAAATAAAATTGCCAAGCAAAGGGTTAGTAAGGAGAAAGAGTAAAGTCTAAGTATTTCATGAATCATGTAAAAATACATAACAGAGGATCTTACTTGCAAAACACATGGTTGCATGTGAGCGAAACTGCAGAACTCAACAAACTCAAGCTGCCAAAGAACAATTGAATTAAGAACATAACCAAAATCAGGAATTTCAATCTAGGGTTTTAAGCTATGTTCAGTTCGACATGGATGACTTCCAAATATTAGCCAACCCAGAACCCAAGAAAGAAGCTGCAACTCAATACTCAGGTTTCAAACTAATATAATGGTCTAAAAAGGAGTAAATAAGCTTTAGATTCAGATTCCCAACATATCATCCGAATGAACATAGAAATTGCTCGAAATTACTGATACAGTTCTTAGGAAATCGGACCAAAAGATCATTCAGATTAGCAGCATCCCAAGTGGCAATCAGATTGAGAACTAGTGAATGAAATCAATTGGTGAGCATCAAACAAAACGAACCCAAATTGAAAACGGACATCAGTATCAGCTCCGTGAAATCAAATTGAGAATTGGTTGAGAAAATTATAGATTTGTCTCACAACTTCAGCATCTAAATCCTTGAATCATTACCAAAGAGAAATAAGGAAATGAATTACCAAATCGGACACTTGAGTTCTCTTCCCATCCTCTCCAGGTGAACTGTGTCTCCCATCCTCTCCGATGCTCAAAGCTTTCTCCTCCTTGTTCTTCTGCTTCGTATGCGTATAGAGAATTTATGAATGTATGAAACCAAACAAGAAGAAGAGTCTTGCCATGGAAGCTGAAAGAACACTGCAAGAAGCGCGAATTTTTTTTTCTTTGTATTTCAAACTTTTCGGTCCCGCCAAAAAAAGGGCCAAAAGCGCCGAACAGTGATTTCAATAAATTTTAGATATTCCCCGAAACTTTACTTGTTTACGAGATTCAATCCTTATATTTCAAAAAAATTCCAATTTGACCCTTGAATTTATGCGAAGCTTCCAAACCAAGGAATTTCAGCTAGTTTATGATCAAACAAAAGTTAACCTCATTATCAATAACCATGATTCAAGAAAAGGGGCGGACACCTAGTACGATATATATATATATTATTTAATATATTATAATCTAAATATTTAATTCGAAATATTTATAAGTAAATAAAAACACAAATATAAATAAATAATTTTAGTATTTATAAAAAAATATTTATAGATATTGAATTCACAATATCAAACTTACGACGACAAACAATTTAATAAAAACAAAATACAAAAAACGAACATCGGGTGAGAACGATATTAGACCAAAGCAAGGGCGAAGGCGAGGTTGAATGCGAGAGATGAAGCCGATTGTGGAGATTAAACAAAGACGAAGATAAGAAATAAATGCAATGACAAGAGATGAAAGCGATGATAATATACGTGAGACGATGTCGGATAAGAAAACGAGGATGAAGGCAAAGACGAGGATTAGAGACAAACGCGAGGAAGAGAGAAGTCAATAGACGAGAAACAATGTAATAGATATAAGAAGACGAATGCAATGATGAAAGTAAAGACCGGTAAAAGATAAAGGCGTGGATGAGTATCATTGATAGTTTTTTTAAATACTGAAACGACGTCGTTTTGGCCTCATTTTTTTAAAAAAAAAAAGACTGGCTAGAGATTAATGAGTGGCCAGGGGAACCCAACGCCTAGAACGATTTTTAGAACATTGTCAATACCATACTGAGAAAATATAATCACAAACCGACTTTATTGTAAATCTTTTTGGAAGTTTTACCAATAATCTTGGCAAGAACAAGAACCATCCTTAAAATGGTGAAAACGACTACGATCTCTAACGATGATCTCTCGATCGTAGACCTTAGACACAAACTTAATCGCTACATGACAATCTGCACAAACCCTCAAATTCTTCACGACCCGAATAGGGGATCTTGTTGGCGTACTAATGAGCATAAACGCAATGGCAATCTTCTCGCTATGGTAAACCAAAGTATTCTCCTTTTCTTCCTCCTCTACATCAACGTATACGTTTGAAATTTGTGGTACGTAACCTTCCATTCTCAGTCTATCAGTCATTTCTTTCAACTTGGCATAGATTTCATCAGTTTTAGGATGAGATTTATCACCCATGAAAAACTCATGAACCTCATTTCCTACTTCTACAATGCTGTGACCAGGAAATTTTCTCACACAATCATTCATCATCTTTCTACGAATCTTTTGCACATCCGACCAACGCTGCTCAGATGCATACAAATTCGACAACAAGACATAATCTCCGCTGTAATTTGGTTCGAGTTCTAAGAGCTTATGTGTAACATATTCTGCTAAAGCTGAATCACCATGGACAGTACATGCTCCTAATAAAGTTCTCCATATGACAGCATTTGGCTGCATTGGCATATTCTTGATATATTCATATGCTTGCTTAACCCTCCCGGCTCTACCTAACAAATCAACCATACAACCATAGTGTTCGATACTAGGCACTACGTTAAACTCCTCGGTCATTCTTCTGAAATATTTGAAACCTTCATTAACCATACCACAATGGCTACAAGCATATAAAATCCCTACAAAGGTTACCTCACATGGGGACAATCCCTCCTTTTCCATATTCTTGAAAAGCTCAAGTGCTTCTTTACCAAAACCATTAATGGCCAACCCAACGATCAACGAGTTCCAAGTGACGTTATTCTTGTCACCCATTTCGCCGAAAAGCCTCTGCGCTTCTTTAACTTTGCCACATTTTGCATAGAAATCTAAAAGGGCATTGTTTGCATGTGAGTTCCCCGCCCAACCCACTTTGATCATATACACATGAATCCTCCTACCCAAAGCCAATGAACCGAGCTCAGCACAAGCCGATAACAAGCTCACCATTGTGAACCCATCAGGCTGGATACCTTCCATTTGCATTCCTTTGTAAAGCTCCAAAGCTTCAGTGGGTTTTCCGTTAAGTGCAAACCCATTTATTACAGAATTCCATGTTACAAGATCTCTCTCAGACAATGTATCGAACACTTTGTACGCACTAGCTACATCGCCGCAGTTCGCGTATAGATGGAGCAGAGAGTTCTGAGCAAAGATCGAACATTCAAACCCACTTCTTATAATAACGGAATGAATCATCTCTCCCAATCGAACATCCGCCATTTTTGCCACTGCCTTCAAAAGAAACGGGTACGTATGAGTGTCGGGTTCGGCCAAACCCGAGAACCGCATTTCGCGGTACAGAGCAACACCGCGGCTCGGGTCGCGGCTCTCGGCGTAGCCTCTGATCAAGGTGTTCCACACGAAGACATTCTTACAGTTTTGGATTTTGGAAAAGATCTTGTGAGCGTAGGATAAGGGAGATGAAGGAAGAGAGATGATATAGAAGATAAGATGCTTGCCCAAGTGAGTATCGGAGAGAGGAATGCCATGGCGGATGGAGAATGCGTGGATTTGCCTAAGCTTCGGCAACGATAAAACGCATGTTTGCAAGAGACTGATACATTTATTGACCAACGGAAGCCGAAGAACAGAGTTTTCTTGCCATGGAGACATGATCCTCTGCTCCTGGAGAATGTTGTCACTTCTTCTCTTTTCGAACTTCAGTTTTTTTTTTCAGCTTCATCTAAAAAGGAACCATTTTTTTTTTTTGTTTCCCATTTTTTCTCGGCTCCCATGAACTTCGATAGCAGTTAGTTTTTCCGGCAAAACTGAGAGTTCAGTCCTAGCAGTTAATTTTTCCGGCAAAACTGAAGAGTTCTGCACGGTTCAAGATCGGTTTCAATGGAGATTCATCGACACAAAGGGAAATCCATCGTTCAGGCATCCTTTTTTATTGTCGAATTCAGGCTTCTTCCATGTTCTTCACATTTGGATTTCTGCCATAGTTCTTGAAACCTGTTATCCGAACTGAAACCGATAAAGACATTGTTCTTACAATGCTGCTCTTTGGTTGATTCACCGTGTATCATAACTTCACAGCATGAGGATTAAACACGAAAACACCTGGACTGTGTCCATCTGATAGAAAAGATCAGTTGTCAGTTTTCATGGAACAAATATATTTCAATCTTATTTCGACATAAACCAAGTTCTTGTTTGATTCTGTTAAAGCATTTTGATCTTAATTACTAAAATTTTCTGTTTGAATAGACCAAAAATAAATAAGTCAAAGGTTAACGAATAGAAGAAAATCAAGAAAGCTAAATATGGAGAAAATCTAGGAGTATGAATTTTGGAACAAATATTGATACACGCACGAGGCACGAGGCGGGTCGTTCTGCTCGTCTTATGAACAATATGAAGACTTCTCCATCAGAATAGAGTGTTCATAAAAAATTCAAGAGAAAAGTGGAGGCTAAACGGAGAAACCGAAACAGTATTTCTTTTCACTTTGCGAGTTGTATTCGCACATAGTGTATATAGAGTTTTGTGGGGGATTGATTCGAGAGTTATTCTATAATCTAAGACTATTGTGAGAATAGTCATAGGCGGTCATAAGTCTTAGACGGTCATACACTTAGACGGTCATACACGGGGTGTGTGACGTTAGGAGCGTCAAGACGATTAGAGTTTCAGGGTGAGCCTGAGTCTGTATTCAGTATACCGTTTGAATTAAATTGAAAGTCTTTTGGAATTTTAAAACTCCATAAAAAAATATTAGTCATCTACTCTTTAGTTTTTCAGATTCCAGATGAAGAAGATGGAGGAATAGCACGGAAAGAGAAGAAAGCAACTTCTAAACTGAAAACTTTTATACTTAAGGATCCATTTACAGTAAGTGATTGCAAAAGCTTACCTTTCTAGGGCAAACTCTAATGTTAATGATGAACATGACTAACTTGCCATGCCTGTAGTCCTGTAATACAAACAAGGCTGATGCTTATCCTGTCATCTGAAATTGCAGCATTGCACACGGCCTCTCAATAACTTATCCCAAAGGCACATCATTTGCCTAGGAGATTGATAATGCGCGGTGTAATAGTTTAAAGTGCATCCATATTGACAAAACTTCCAGCTATGAGAGTATTGCACGGGTGTCGTGGCATTGAATTGCTCCACCCACATTCCCATGCTCACATCTTCCATCTTGAAAAGCTGTGTGAAAAACAGTTGCAATGTTCAGAAGAGATGTTATACCAATGGGAGAGAGAGAGAGAGAGAGAGAGAGAGAGAGAGAGAGAGTCATACCCTTAGCTTTTGATTTGAATTCTGAGAAACAATATATTGAGCAATGTTACTGGAGATTATATATCCAGGTCCATTAGCATAAGGAGGATACACATTTTCTGGCCATTCCTGTTAAAGTAGAAAGATGAAAGGAGATATAAAATATTATCGAAATATATATGTAAAGCCCCGACCCCTTTCCAATTCGAAGGTGTCATCTTTAGGAAACTCTGAAGATTTGACGACTGACCCTACAAAACTCACCACGAGTTATATCCCGCGTGTTTTGTTCATTCTCACAAGTGTACAGACATATCACTCATCCTAAGATTATTCCACCTCAAACACGTTTAACTGTAAAATTTACCCAAGAGGGTCACCCGAAAAGAAGTTGCATTCATAGATAGTCCAATCAAATCTCGGAAATCTCCTCCACTACCACACATATCTCAACTCGGGTGTCAATTCATATTCAGTTTCTCAGACATTATCAGTTTACCCGAACACATGCTAACAATGTACATCAGATCAACATACCTCCCAAGTAACTGCCCATTTTCCCGATCTGAGAGGACGATGTCGAAGATTTAGATTACCCATATAAAGGGGTGTTTCAGGAGGGATTCCATTAATTTCTTTCAAGATTGGTTCTAATCTGACAAAATTGTCGTCGTCACATTTCATTATGTATGGAGCTGTGACATTCTTAACCTGCAAAAGTAACATTGACATGAGATGCTAATAACATAAAGATCCTTTCACAAAGATCACCATCCACGAAATTCAAATTAGATATAAGATGTATCAAATGAAATGCTGAAACGTTGAATACCCCGTATTCACAGATGGCAATTGTTTTGAGAACAACAAGCTCGTAGCGATCCATAAAAGGCAGAATGACAATATCTCCAAAATACTCAGCCTCCTTTTTTAGCATTGCATTCACTTCCTTTCTTGGATTCTATAAAATTTGTTCACACCATAAAAAGAGAGAGAATACACATTTAACAATCAGTAAAACAAAGCAGAAACGGAAAACTGGTTAAAGAAATATCTTGATGGCTATCATGGATAGTAGGTGCATACAGGGAGCGATCCATAGAGTATTGGTAAATTTGATCAGAACGTGGCATGATACATGAATAATCACAAGAATCTTATCAATATTATCTATTCATATTTACTAACAAAATCAATGCTAGGTTCCTCAAATGCTATTTTCTTTGGATTCTGCTGAACTCATAAACAGGACTAATGGTAAGAACTTACAAGAGCAACAAAGAAGCGAACCACTACATCTGACGATTTAATAGCTGAATGCTGCATCCATGTCTTTCTTACTGCCATACGCTCTGCAAAATGGTTAGTTGCAGACAGAACCCCAATAAAAAGGCGAAAAGGACTGCTTGGCAACGCAGGAGCCTTCCATTCTGTGGAAAATTCTAATGCTTTCTGAGGTGAGAAACTTGGATGAGACGTTGGAAGAGAAGAGGCATAAACAGAACGAACATCTACGTCTCCTTTAATGGCCAGCCCTGTGGCATCTTCAAGGGTGAATCCCTGAGAGGTCAGAATGTGAAAAGCATTAAAACATCTCTGATCTTATGTCAAACATTTATATAAACAACTACATATTCCCTCTTAGGGGCAAAGAAGACACTATAGGAAGATCAAAACTCTCAGTTTGAACATAAAAATTGTTATATTGAAACCATTAGAAAAGGCAGAGACATTTGACGTAACATACCAGTCGATAAGGGAATGAAGTTATGTGCCTCCCTCCGACATTTATATGGAAACCATCAATGCCTGCTCGCAAAGTTAGGACAAAAAGCCTACCCTCTGCGAAAGGGAATGACCAAGTGACCTCTGGTTTCTGTTCTCGTCCTATAAACCGCTTGAACCATGAAGTTGTCTTGGATTCTTTTGAATCTAACATGTCATTCCTCATCCATTTCTCACATCTTCGATATCCGTCAACTGATATATATAAATAAAGTTTAGGGAAATTACAAAATAGGGAAAGCCGAAACACAACTACAATAAAAGAAAAGTAGTACTGGAAGCTCAATGGGCATATGGACCTGGACTACCGATGCTAATCGCTAATACAAGAAGCCAATCTCAAAAATCAATAGCAAATGTAAATTAATCCTTCAGTTACTTTATATGGATGAAAGAACCTCAATCAAGAACTGTTTCATCCATACCAATACTTCTTAACTTGTTATCAAATGTCTATTTTCTCCTTTTAACCAAGAGAAAAATTTCCGAGAGATACATGCCCCACTGTAATTGTAACCCAAGCCAATCGTATACATTCTTCCTGAAATATTATGAAAGAAAAAACTCTCCATCGTACACTACCAAGGGTATAGGACGGATGTTAAAATCTCACCAAGCATGTCAACATCGTTCTTCGATGGGGTACCATCGCATCTCTGAGCAGCACCCCATTGCATCCTATAGCATGTATTGTGTTCGATGACGGGTTTCTGACTCCAATCTCCTTTCACTCGAGGATTCAAGTGGAGAATCTTTGGGGGGTCCTCCCCATCCACTGCTTTCAAGCCTTGCAATTCAACCATAAACTGTGAAACCATAACCGTTCCATCACCTCGTTGTGATCTTGAAAGCTGGGGTAGAGATTCTTTATGTGCATACTGCGGGGTACCAATAATTGTAATAGAAGAACTTGCACCAAGTCCACATGGGAGAAACATAATCCCTTCAGCCTTGTCCAACTCCTCTTCAGTCATTGAGATATAAGAAGGGCAGGGTTCAACATATCTTTCATTCAAGGTATTCTCTTCAATGTTCGTTACATCAAACTTATCCACATCATCCCAAGCCGTGGATCCCAACGTCCAAGCCTCATCCGCCATTCTCTCAATCGGTGACATGTTGATTGTTCTATTCCTACGCCTCATAATCTCTCCGGTTATTCGACCATAATGAAACTCGACCGGATTTATGGGCTTTGATTCACTTTTCTTCTCTGCAACATGCTGTTTCTCTGGCATAGAAGGTGCATTTTGATTCTCATCATCTTCTAGTCGACGATGAAGCATGTCATTATTGAAAGAACTAACCAATGGTCTGCTTAAATCTACATTGTCCATGCCCATTACTTTCCCATCCAATTCAACATCCCCACTCAAGGAAGCCACCAATTTGACGAAATGTGGAAACTTAAATGCTAAAAAAATAACGTAAAATCCTGCTATACCCAGCAAGAAATGCGACAATTTCAACCTCCTATTGCTAAAAGATTCACTTTTTACCCTTTTCATCGTGTTATAATCAGCTAATCACTCTCTCCGAACAAAAATCCCTGGGACTTGTCAGTTCTACGAACCATTTACGTGCACTGAAACTGAAAATGGCATATATAAAACATAGCCGAGTCCTCGAAAAAGTTCCTCCACAGGGATCTACAAACCCTAATCTTCTACAGAAATTAGCAACGAGAAGGACCTAAATGCACAGAGAGAGCCACAACTTGAAACTCTCAGGAAGATCGATAGATTCAACGAGATCTAAACAAATGAACATACGTCTCGACCTGGCGGAGATGATTCAAACAAAATTGGCAGGATTTCAGTAACGATCGCCAATGGAACATCACGAAGCAATGCAGACCAGAAGAAGAAGAATAAGGAGAAGGGTCAGTAGCTCGAAAACACCATTGAAGATGAGTAAATCTCCGAGTGGTTTTAGCGGTTTTGTTAGGGCTAAACGCGAGATTGGAGGAGAATCACCGTCGTCGACGAAAAATCGGAAGGAAATATGAATTATTTGTTTTTTTAAGAAAATTCAAATATTCACGTGATTGTATAAAAATACTTGGTTGAAAAATGATTGGTAGGAAAAAAAAGAAGAACACAATAATTAATTCGGTTTAAATTAATTTCATTGTCGAAATTAGGTAAAGTGCCTAACACCATAATTAAATTATTATTTCTTTTTATAGGTAACTTTGGTGTAGCTGTTTGGAAAATAATCTAGATCTGTTTTCACATTCTACTCTAATTTAAAAGTCAATTAAAACTTTTTTATGGGTTACATAGTTTCTATAATAAATTTGTAATAATATTTAATATTATCCTTTATAAACTAATTTTTAAGATGAAATATTTTTTAGATATTCATAGATTTAGGTATTTATCGGAGATTGAGTTGTTATAATTAATAAATCAATTGAAATATCGTGTACATTAAAATATCACGTACGAATTTTTGTGTGAATAAAATACCAATTTTATATTTACTATTTGTTGTTTGAACAGTTTAAACAAATTATAACATTTGTAGTATTAATAATTCATATGGAAAAGGAATTCGCTTTCAATTATGACAAAATCACCATAAATAAAAATTGAAGAGTCAACTATTAAACAAATATGGCATTAATAAATTAAAGTGATCGATGTTGTGATTCTTGATGATATTATTGATCTGAATCCTTTCGTTGATAATAATAGCAACATGATGACTTGCCATATTTATTATAACGTAATATACGTTCATAAAAACTATAAAAAATGTTTTGTTATAAATCATTTCAAAATTATTATTATATACAAACATATCCATTGAAATTTATCATTCAACGAATATCAATTTATATATTTTTCATTTTTAAATATTATTTAATATAATTTTTAGTACAATATTTAAATTAGTATTTCCATTTTCATAATAAATTTTAATAATCATTTCATCTACATTTATTCTCTATATTGTTTAATAATTTCAATAACTCATTTAATCTCTATTGTTTAATAATTAGGTCATGACCCCGGATAAAATTTTATTTTATAAAATAAATTTGAAAAAGATATTTAAATTTAAAATAAGTTATGATGTTATCTTCGTTTATTTATATATTTTATTTTTTATGGATATTTTTTATAATAATTTAATATATGGTATTATTATTTATTTATTTATTTTAATTATAGAAAAAATATATAAAGAGATAGAGATAGATTGAATCTAAATTAAAATAGATATTAACTAGATATGGTAAATGATATCATGATCATTAATTTTTTTTTCATTCCAAATGTTTTCTTTCAATAATATATATAATTTTAAATATTTGAAGTTGTAGTTTTTTTAAAATTTAAATTTATTAAAATAAGTTCAACTTATTTTTTTTCAAAATAATTAATTTTTAATAATATATAAAACTAAAATAAATATTATAATAATTATTTTTGTTAAATTTATGGATTTACTGAATTTTATTTAAATAAATATATAAAAATTTTATATTTTAAAATTATTTATTAATTTGCTAATTCTTTATTTATTTACATATATAATAACTAAAATATCCTCTAATTTAATATAAATAACTCTAAAATATTAATTTTACTAATATATAATTTATTTTAAGTAATTTATAAATAATAATTAATATAGAATAAAAAACAAAAAAAATACTTTGTGGAAGTTTAAGTTTGAGAAAAGCGAATGCATAAAAAATCAATATTTGTTAATTATTATTTTGTTCAAGTTTAATAATTTATTAAATTTTATTTCAAATAAATATATTTTATTTGTTTATACTAAATTTTATTTTAAATAAATATATAACATTTTTTGTTGTTTATTATTTATTAATTTTTAATTTTTTTTATTTATTTACATATATAATAACTAAAATATTATCTAAATTAATATAAATATTTTGTGTTTCTTTAAAATATTAATATTACTGATATATAATTCATTTAAAGTAATTTATGAATGATAATTAATGTAAAAAAAAGACTTTGATGATGTGGAAACTTGAAAGAAGAAAATATATGAAAACCTTCAAATTGTTGAACTTTTAATATATAAATTTCAATTTCTTTAAATGAATTTTCATTTCTCTTTTTAATATTTTATAATATTATGAGATGACAATGGAAGACAAAACAATTAAGATTGAATTGAATTTGCTTGATGTAACATCTTATTTCAGAATAATCTTTGGAATTTAGAATTAGGAACAAAGAGTGTTCACCACCACTTGAAAGATATATACACATGTATCATCGCTCAAATATATTTATAAAATAAAATAAATATTTTTATTTGAAATAAAAAATGTTTGATCAATATATCGAAATAAAAAACATAAAACTATAATTACGATAAAAAATAAATATGAAATGTAAAATAAAGTTTATTGAGTTCATTTGCACCATCGGTTCGTCGTGGTTCTGATGCTACTGTTCAACTTCATTGCTTTTTTTTCTAGCTATAACATATCCATCGCAAACAGCTTACGAATAGGATGAGTATGAAAGATCCATTATGTGAGACCGATATGTGTACTTAATTCGTGTATGTATTCTCTCACTTTAAATTAAATAAACACAAAATCATAATCAATCATCGCTATAAAAACATACAAACAAGTCTACCCAACCCGACTGAGTATCTTAAATCTAAGACTAGTACCACACCAGATCATAACTCACCGAGTCTACAAGACCCTAGCTTCGGCATACGTTCGCAAAGTCTAAAAGATCTCAACACACTAAAGATCTCGCAAGGTCACAATGTGCCCCAACCATCTGTATAAGACAGTATTTCGTCGCTCAAAAGGTTACCAAAAATCCAACACGATACAACATTGACAAATCCATTGATCTAACTAACTACAACGCTATCGCTCGAAAGGTTACCACAACCCCAACACGGTACGACGTTGATCCCGATCCAAATGTCACAATATTAATTTCGTTGACCCGATACTCTTCTCGTGATAACTCTCAGTGACACGTTTGCATGCACCTTCTTATGAACGTTTGAGTATGAAAACACTCGATCGAACACACTAAACAAGATGTTCAGTTGGCTTTAACACCAAACCCAAAATATTGACGTTTTTCGACCCCGACACTTGGTCGAGCATCAGTTCTCTAGATCATCTCTAATCACTTAAGGTTCACCAAAACCGAGCTAAAAAACATGTCATCAACCCTCATACGATAATGCTAGTTTAATTCAATCTTCACTTATAAGTTCTCGCATTTTTTCAATATGAATTTTCTACAAATCTTATTGTGATCATACATCGTTTTCAACGTAAAAAACTTATCCACAAATCAACAACAAAACCAAAATTTCGATGAGAAAAGATCATCATTTTCGCTTTCTTCGATGACTTGACGATTCACGTGATTTCACTAACAATTGCACGAATCAATTTTCTCATAGTATAGATTCGATTGAATAATCTTCATTATATAAATATTCAAATTAAAAAAATGATAAGAAGATATTCAAAATTATAACAATATATCGATTAGAATTAACACACGATTAGAATACGACGAAAAATGATGAATCTTCCTTTTTCCCTTCTACTCTCTCTTTATCTCATTTTCGTTCTTCTTTTTATTTCTATTGTTTTTTTATTCTCTCCACCGTGGGGCTGCTCCTCTTCTCTTTTTGTTACATTGTCTGATTTATTAACCTAAATTGAAGTTAATTAATCAATTAATGACTTGGCCTTAATGAGCCTCACAGTTGAACTGCAATTATTCATAAAGGTAATTTTTGTTAGATTTTAACCGTTGTGGGCGGTTTATATAAACGTGTTTATAAAAATAGAGGTAATCTGCTAGAGATTAATTCAATTTTTTTATTGGTATTACGATAATTCGGTTATCATTCGTTTCTAGTCGGATATATATAAAATAATTAATCGAATATGAATATTTAAAAACCGATTGAATTCGGTTCGGTTATTAACCGAATAACCATGGATAAACTAAGAATTATTTTAAAAACGTTAAAAATATAAATAAAATTATATTTATTAAAAAATATTTATATCATATATTTTAATAATTAAGGATTTAATATCACATTTAAATAATATATTTTATTTTATTTTATAAAATATATTAATTATTAAAAAATATTGAATATTATTATTTATTTATAATTTTATATGATAAAATGATATATAAAATCTAAATAACGAGTAAAATATAATTTAAAAATTATTTTGATTATAATAGTTTATTAATGTAACTGAAAAAATACTCATTATAAAATGTTGTAAGATATAGATTGGCCCAAGTGATTAGTTGTACACATGATAACAAAACCAATGTTTTTACTTCTTTATGGTGGAAAATTCCGATCTTTGACCAGATTTCTAAGATTAAAATTTACCAAAGTGAGAAATTTTATTGAGTAAACATATATTTCTGGTCCAAAGTTTAAACCTTCAACACAAATTTATATGATTCAGACTGACCCAATTGATTATTGTATATTTAACAATTAATAATATAATGAATACTATATAAAGAATCCATACGCATAAAGAAATAGTAAGAAAAAAATAATGTGTATGATTGTTGTAAGTTTATTATATTTGTATTGAGTCTCCATGATATCGTATTAACGTTCAAATATAAATTTGAATATTAAAGAGTACAATTTCTATAATAAACACAAATCGATGTAAGATAATACCACATATATATTGTAAAAGAATTATCAAATAATATATATAAACAGACTTTTACCTAATTAATCTAAAAAATTATTTAAAGAATTTAGAATTACTTATATATATATATTATAATCGATGTAAAATATTATAAAATCATTTAGACCGTCTACATATTTGTTTCTAAATGATAAAAAGAAAATAACGTATTGTATATTATGACACATGAAACATCTTATTATATTTTTACTTTTGTTTCTGAAAATAAACTCAACAAGAATATTCATTCGTTCGGTTTTTTTCTTTGTTATTCATTTTAAAGTTATTGTTTTTTATATAAATATAGTTATGTTTTTAGTTACGTACGTCGCAATTGATGGCATAAACCCAAAGAACAGCAATTGCAGATTATGAGGATAAAATAGAGTATTAAAGAGAAATTTCATAGCTTTATAACGATTCGATCGTGAACAAAAACACATCTAATCGAACCTTTTTGCCACAAAAAAAAACCCAAAATTAATTGGTTTCGATTTTATACACAAAATTCATTTCTCTAAATCCCTTCGAACATCCTTGAGAAAGTACTTGCAATTAGAACCAGAAGAAGAAACAGCAGAAACAAGAGATTTGTCTTTGTAATAATCTCCCCAAAAAAATCTTCTTTTTCTTCTTCTTTGATTGTATCCAACATCTTCACCGTTCGTCTCTTCATTACGGTGACGAATTGCGGCGGAGCAACCTCCGTTACAAACCTACCAAATCTCGAAGTCGCCATTGTTGTTACTTCAAACTTTAATTTTTCAAAGAGTGTAAAATGGGTTTTTGAGATAAATGATTTTAAGATCGAAAAGCATGAAACTTTATTATTTATAGGGTTGAAAATTTGGATTACCCATGAGAAAGGGTATATCTTTTTTGACGTTTTGTGCCGTCGGAAACTTTTGCTATTAATTGTAAGTACGAAAGATTGTACTCATACCAAACACGTGTACCTTAAGTCTTCATCTTGTGTTTTGTCCTTAGGCAATTATAAAAGATTATGAATTCGAGATAAGGAAGAACAACATGACATGAACCGACATGTCAAAGCAATGAATAATGTAAAACCTTTTTTTTTTTAATAAAATAGTCGGAAAATACATTCTTTATATAAAATTTTTCATTTATTCGACATTTTTCTATATAAGCATAAGTCTACATGAATAAGGTAAGTCTTTTTATGTATAAGAAATTGTAGATATATTGTTATAGATATAATGAAAACCATGCACGTTTAATAAATATATATATCGTGTTATAAATCACTTTAGTATACTAATTATACTATTCAAGATATTTATTGCATAAAATCTTATAATATAACATTTTAATTATATATAATTTTTATCCACATTTATATAACAATAAAAAATATAATTGTTATTTTTTGGAATATGTAAATTAAAAAATTAGAGCATATAATTTATAAACTATATTTCCCAATAAATTTATATTTATTATATATAATCTTATAATGTAACATTTTAATTATATATAATTTTATTATAAACAATTGTATATATAAAAATAGTGAATGTTAAATATGAGTTATTTTCTAACTAATCTCAAAAGTTAATTCAAGAGTTTAGTATTGTCTAATAACATTTACATGAATCCAAAATTTATATTCTGATCGACATTGGACAACTTATCATAACACTTCTTGTAAATATCACATCTATTTAAATCGGAACTAATCTGATTCCGATATTATATCAAATATAAATTTAGATCTAATTAATTCAAAAATTAATTAAAAAGTTTAAAGTTGTCGAATGCTATAATATATATGAGTTCATATTCATATTATAGTCTAAGACAATTCAAATAAATCAAATAATTTATAAAATACTTGTATATTTTAGACGGTATTAGTGCAATAAATGTCGCTGTTTTACGTTGGGACAAGTATGATATACATCACGTGTCATGTCTTATTAATACAAGTTCAAACAAATTAAGCACGTGTCGACGATCCAATCTCTGTAATGGATAAGATCCTCGTCGAGTTCAATCACTGACAAAATCCAGCTTTTCAGGGCCTATTCGGTTATAACCGGTTTATATACCACGTGTCGGTTATTTTTGCATTTTATTGTTGTATAAGATATTTTTATAAAGTTGAATTTTGAAGTACATAAATCTATTGATTCAAGTTAGATTATTATATGTTTTAAATTTGAAAATTGATTTTAATATAAATAATTTTTATCTTGATAATTATTATGGATTAAAATTTTCATAGAAAAATGTTATAACAAATAATATAATATATATCTCTAAAATACGTTAATACTATAAGAAATTTAATAATTCCATACTCACAAATACCTCCCAATCCGTTCGTAAATACGCGTCATAAAAACATATCAGTCTGCAAATACAAACGGAAAAAATAGTCCGCAAAGCGTCTGCAATTTCGGACTATAACACCATTCGAAAATCGACGCGAAACCCGATTCGATTAAAGACGGAAAACACTTTGGGGTTTTGGGACGGGTCGCGATCCATCCTTAAAATTTGCGAACGACTCTGTTCTCATCTGCAAACTTTTTTAATAAAAAATTAAATTTAAATTGTGTAATGCGTTCTATAAACTCCTTCGATACACCTTGAGTTTTCGGATCAATTCTTCTATACATCCGTTGTCTCGAAAAGAAAATATTTGATCTCGACGACGATGCCATTGTAATCAGAAACGATAACAAGATATGTAGAGAAATATATGAGAATTGTGTGTAAGAAACAGATAGAAGAAGAGAGGTTAAATAGAAAATTTCTGAACCGATTAAGGACGGATTACAAACTGAAATAAATATTTCTTGACGAACCGTCTCGAATATATCCCAAAATTTGTGGGACGGAAAATCCATCCGCAATTTGCGGATGAATGTTTCAGTCGTCCGCAAATTTGTGGATGGTTGCTTATTTCATCCGTAATTTGCGAACGCCCGTGAAAGTGATCCCAAATCCGTCTGTAATTACGAACGACTTAAAGACTATTTTGCAGTCTGCAAATTTACTGATAGATTAAGGACAAATTTATTTTTCGTCCTTAAAACGTCTCTAATTCATCCCTAAATTTAATGACGACTCTTTTAGTTTGTAAATTTCATTCTTAAATGATAATTTTCTTGTAATGTAATTCCTATTAAGCCATTGGTTTTGAGGTGGGATTTTATGTGATTGATATCCAATGGATAATTAAAATTTTGATGTTATGAATTATAAATGTCGATTATCAGGGGTTCTTGGTGGACATATATATACAAAGTGAATTTTCAATTCACAATCTTTTGGTGATATAAATTTGATAAATTGACTAGTTGATTTAATTGATTAAGTGGGTCTACTTTCTTTCGAAATGGTATGTTTGTAATAAATTGGAGTAAATTAAATAATGATTGATATGCAAATAAAAAATAAATTATATCTCATCATCTCTTTCTCTATATGTGAAATAAAAAATAATCAGAATCGAAATCCTTCGTGAAAAAGGGAAAACCAATGAAAAGCTCAAGATTTTATGTATTAATTCATTTTTGCTATCTGTCACAATACTATTGCAATAAATATTCTGTCACAATTCTATCATATTCTACAATTGTTATATAAGTCACAAATTTGTGAGGAAAATATCGGAAATTATTGCAAATTGCAACCAATTTACGGTGGAATGTCTTTATCATCATAGTTTTGACGATCCGTTTACACAACATAATTAACAAAAATACGTGTACCGTAACTTATCCTTATTCCTTATAAATAAATTTAAATTAAATATATATCGTGAAAAATTTGAAAATATATATATATATCTAATCTATAAAATACAAAGGATAAGTGAACAATGTTATATCACTTTTTAATACAAAGGATAAGTGAACAATGTTATATCACTTTTTAATTGGCAGTTTATATATAATATATATATATATATATATGATATAATAGTATCTTATGACAATGACACGTACATCCACTGATATATTTACATTTTGTTAATAAAAATACATATAATTTAAAATTTTTGTTAGGAGAACGAATTCTATTTTAAAATTAAAAATAAAGAGCGAAATATAATTTCGAACCATTTCCAATAATTTTTAACGAATTCGAACGTAACAAGGATCACATGAATCTTAAAACTAACCGGTTAACAAACATCCATAGATCATTTGAGTCAATTTGAAAAAATCAATATTATAAAAGCAAAATTAAATATATTTTTAAAATTGCCCGGCGTACTTCAGATCTCGATCTAGCTTTTGAAATATTCATTATTTATCTAATTTATATAAATATTATTTAATGGAAAAAAAACTTCACATTGTCCAAATTATTTATTTCGTTGGAAATAACTAATTTGGCTTATTATTTCATTTCATATACGTTTTGTTTAATTATTTTCCATCTTCAAACCGAAAAGCAAAAAGAAAAAAAAGTGCGAAAAACCAAAATAGTAATGGAAAGTTAATAATTCAAACGAAAATATATGTTTCGGTACTTTTACCACAAAGATGCCAAGATGAAAATTGTACCAAAATTGCAACTAAGATAGAGACATGACAAAGAGGAGAGAACAAAAACCTCCATTGCTGTCTTTGCTTTGCCCCAGCAAAATGTGAATCGCGTCCTGTGGATCAGACAGAACAGAAGCAACAAGTCCCACAGAGATGTATGACCTGAACCATTTCATATTCAATATACTGTCAGTCATGATGCTTCCATTGATTCACTTACTTCTAGGGCACATACAAGTATAGTGTAAGTATTGATTCAAGGATATAATCAAATAATACCAAGTTACTAAAGAATCCTCAAAACCCATCTCAGATCTCTCAGAGTCTCAGTAGAACACAAAAAAAAGGAAGTTTTCCAACAAGATCTTGATTAGAAAGTTAACATCTTTTGAATTATATATTGTGAATCGCACAAGAAGACTTGCCTTTACCATCAAGCTTGAGTATCGGCCTTCTTTTCCTCTGATTCGATAGTAGAAGCTTTATTTGCCTCAGATCCATCAATGTTTTCCTCAGGTGGTTGTACCTGTTCATCCTCAGGGAGTGGCTCTTCCACATAATCATTCTCAAAGGCATCAGGTGGAACCTCATAGATCCTCACTTGAGGCTTTGATGGATCTTTAACAAGAACATACTTTCCTTCGTTAAGCTTCATGCACAGATCAACAATGGATTTCACAATACCCCACATGTTAGAAGTATTCAGATTGATCTGAGCAGCGAAATCCCTTGGCTTATACCCAAGAACAGTAAGTATAACATGGTTGAAGTGATCACGAGGATGAACCCTTGAAACAAAACCAATCTTCATCATATCTGCATTGGCTAAGAGAGCTTGGGCAGTCCATTTAGCTAACTTATTGCCATTGTTCTTCAACTCTGTAGCCAAAACGGCACCTCTCTGAGTATCAAGCTTCTGCCTCCAATCAATGCCGGAGTATTTCGGATCAAACTCATTAAGAGCATTCAAAGTGAGCAATTGTTTCTGATTGTTGGCCTCAACAACACTCTGTAATTCACACCTTGCAACAAGATGCATATTATCATCCAGCTTCCATCTTCTATACCTATAAGCAACAGAAGCAACATCCTCACCTTCATTAGCAAATGGGTTTGGCTCATCAAATGTTACCTTATTCCCATCCCTAACCAAAACCTGCTGTGAAAAGTTCTGGTTGATATACGCAGCCTCTACACCTAAAGAATAAGCAGAATTGATATCATCTTTGGCTTCAGGTAAGGGTTCCTGCGAAGTTTCGTGCACGGACAGTAGATCAAGCTGTGACCCATCTCTCTTATCGAAGAATAATTTGTTCCCAACACGCTGGATGACGATATCCCAGGAGTAAACGGATCGAGGAGCACACATCAAAGCCGCGAGAATAGCATCAGTAGCAAAGACAGTGGCTTTGTCTTCTTTCGCGAGACGCCTGATGACAGGATCGTCACTTGTAGTGACCTTGAAGAAGTTCCTGTTTTTGAAACGCTCGAGCCGGCGTTCGTTCTTTGGCGTGATGCGGTCATGGCTCCGGTCGTAGTACTCGAGACCACCGCATAGGAGGAGATCTTCAGGATCCTGAACAGAGAACGACAGTTTCGAGAAGGTGGAGAAAGGGATCTGATCGAGCATGTTCCACTCTGGCTGAATATCCACAGACGACTTCAACACGGCAGATTCACGGCGCTGCTGATTGACATTGTTCCGATTGAGATTGTAGAGACGATCGCGACGAGCACGTTCCTTCTCTGCCTCACGCTTCCGCGCCTCGACCTCCTCATCCCTCCGCTGCGGTAACTGCGACCGGTTGTGGTGATGATTAAACCGCCATTTTGGTCCGAACTTGGGACGTGGCGGAGGCTTGCCGTCGACCAGTCGGAAGGCGGAATTCTCATCTGGGTTACCACCGGAGGAGGCGAGAGGGAAGGCGTCGTCGACAGCGAAGGCAGAGAAGTCGAAAACGGCGGTCGGGTCGGATTTGGACCCGGTGGGAGGTCTGGCGGACGGATTAGCGAGAGTGCGGGTCCAATCGGCAACACGGCCAAGCTTCTCCGAGCGAGAGAATGACGCGAAAGGGACATTGGGGAGGAGATTCGCAGCGGCGACGCTTGTGGCGGCGGAGGAATCCGAGGAGGCGTCCGGAGGGCCCCAGCCATCGGGGTTGAAGAGTACGGCGCCGACATCGAAAGTTTCGACTTCCATGGTTGAGCGTTTGGAAGAGAGAAACCCTAACCTAACCAAACCTATTTGTTATTATTGGTCAAAAAATAAAAATAAAAATAAAAATAAAAACTTTTATGGGCTTTGATGGTGATGAATTTTTAGCCCATGGGCCCATTCAGTAGGATTGGTGAAACCCAAACTGAAGGTTTTATCAACACATGGAAATTAGAGTAAACAGAGAGGCTCGGGTTTAGATGGAAATCGATAGAATTTATATATTTCAAAGAACATTACGAATAATAAAATAATATTGGATAAATTATATTCTTTTATGGCGTTGTGATATTGTAATTCATATCTATAGCTTATTATCCAATTTCAAATATTATATATAGCTAGATATAACGTTCTTAATTCAAAAATATAATTATAGTTAAAACAATTCAGACAACTTAAGAACACATATTTTTGTATAGTTTTATTAATGATAATATATATATATATATTTATTTAAAAAATATATAGATCATGTAATTATGTGATACAAACAATATAAAATTGATAATAAAATATATGAGAATATTTAGTTTTATTGGTGGTTGGGTGATAAAAAATATAATTTATATATGTAGATTTCAATCTTTATTTTATAGATATATTTACATTAATTAGTATCTAAATATATAATAGATATATCATATTGTCACATTGTCACAAAAATCAAATAGATAAATCAAATAGATAAATCCTGGGATAAACAAACTATTATTTCTTTGAGAATATGTTTTATTTTTGTTGATAGGTTTAATCATAATACAAATATATATACACAAGAGATTAGAATATTAGGATTAATATATTTTAAATTAATTATATATTAGTCCTTTATACATCTCCACAAGACGTCATTTAGATGATTCCGATCTTGGAACCTAAATGATTCGTCTTGCGGTATATAATCTCTTGGTGAGATGGGTTCCACACTTTCCATCTCGACTGGTGAAGGATGTACCTAGGGGCGGCTGAGAAGGCATGTCAATGTGTGGCGATTAAAAGGAGTGAATATCGAACACGAGTGAACCGGTAAAAGGATGAGAGTCAACCCTATCGGTGGGAGGCAAAAATTTGGACAATGAGATGAATGGAAAGATAGACTCATAGAATATTACATGTCTCGATGTTTAGATGGATCGAGACATAGGAAAGCACTTTGAGATTATGAGTATCCAAGAAAAATACGTGGAATGGAGCAAGAGTCAAGTTTGTGAGATGTGTAGGGACGAAGCCACAAAAGTAGCACAAACATCTAACGATTTTGAGTTTGTCAAAATTTGGTTGTGTCTTAAAAAGGGACTTGAAAGGCGAGGACATGGAAAGAATAGGGGTTGACATACAATTGATAAGATAGATTGTAGCCGTGAAGGCATAAGACCAGTATGTAACGAGAATGGAGGCATGCATGAGAAGTGAGAGTCCAATATCCACTATGTAACGATAGCGACGCTCAGAGATACCATTGTGTTCACGTGGGGTGGAGTAGTGTAGAGAGAGATACCACTGGATTATAGAAAGGAACTGAGAGCAACAAACTCGTATCCATATTATATGTGTAGAAATTTGTAATTTTGGCATTAAATCTGGTTTCAACAAGAGTTTTGAAAGCAAAAAATGTATATCGAACTTAGGGTTTTTGTTTGAGCGGGTAAAGCCAAGAATATCGTGTGAAGTGATCAACAAAAAGAACATAATATTTGAATCCATCAACAACTGGAGATGTCCACACATCTGAGAAAATGAGTTCCAATGGATGAGAGGAAACAATAGATGAAGAATGAAATGGAAATTTATGAATTTTGTTACAAAGACAAGAATTGCAAGGATAACAGTACGAGACAATAAAAGTTTGAATTTAGATAAGGTATGTTTAAGGATGAGAAGATAAGGGTGACCTAGTCGGGAGTGCTAGGTGAAAAGGGTCGATTCTAGACTTGAGAACACAACACATGTGGGAGACGTGTTTGAGGGAGTTGGTCACACATAGACATCGTATTTAATATTGCCTGGAAGTATTGATGTCCACGTAAGTAGATCCTTCACCTGAAATATATGTGAGAAAAATTCCACAGAAACTCTATCACTTTTGCATAAACTGATGAACAGAAACAAGGTTTTTGCGTATAGATGAAATGCATAGAACATCATCAAGTGTAAGAACTCGAGTGGATAATGAAAGGGAGAAGGAACCCGTTTATGTTATTGGTTGTCCGGATCCATCACCACAAATCACTTATTTTCCTCCTCGGTACGAATTGTGAAGCGTAAGATTTTGTGGATTCGAAATAATATGATGCGAAACACCACTATCAAGGAGCCAAGTGCATCATAAGAGGATTACATGACATGATTGTTACAACCCCATGTGCTTGATTCCACCGAGGCTTGGAGTGATAGGAATAGTTAGAACTCAGAGATTTTGGTACAATGCTAAATCGATGTCATTGCTTCGCACTATGACCGAGAAATCCGCCAGTTTGACAATGAATTCTATAACCACCTGATTGGATTTAATTGTTTCGAGTCCAATATTAAATAGTGGAAGGAGTTCCATTATTACCAGTATTCATATTTTTGTTTTGGTGTCGCCAAGTCTCTGTAAAATTTACCAAAAACTCACATTCTCGTTTTCTCTTCTCTTCTTCTCTTCACGTTCTCAGCTTCTCTTCTTCATCGGATCTGCCTCAACTTAACCGGAGTTGTCAGATCTTGAGGGGTGCGACCGAGTGGTGTAAAGAACGATAGCTCAAGCTTGGTGGAGATCTGGTGCAACAGAAGAGAAAGAGCTCGGGTCGAAAATGGAACTACGGCTAGAGATCTGGCCGGCAAAAGATCTGGATAAAGGTCGAGCTGGCGGGGCTTGGGTGGTGTAGATCTCGTCGAGTTGAGATCTTGGACTAGGTTCGGCTAGCTTTGGGTTCGGGTCTGACGAGTGGTGCGGGCTGACGTGCGGTATAGGAAGAGAGGTTACCGTCAGCCGAGCAGGAGAGAAAAGAAGTGGTTGTCGGTCTGGTTACAGGAGGGAGAAAGAGGATTGCCGTTAGTTTGACTGCAGGAGGGAGAAAGAGGATGGGCGTCGAGCAGGAGGAGAAGCGGTCGGTCGGTCGAGAAGACCAGGCTTGAGGTGGTCGGTCGGTCGAGAAGGGAGAGGCCATCGGTCGATCTGCACGAGTGGCTGCTGAAAGCTGGAAGAGAAGTAGAAGAGATAGATTATGACCGCACACGGTTGAAAGGAAAAATTGGGTATGGTGGTCCGACGGTGCAGATCTGTTAGGGATGGTTGGAACGACGTCGAAGAGGGTGAGCCTAGCTTTGATGACTAAGCTCGGTGTTTTTGCACCAGTGATGGTGGCGGTTAGGGATTGCACCAATGATGGTGGCGACTGGTGACTAAGGATAAACCAACTCTAATACCATATAAAGGTATTATTCTTATTGATAGGTTTAATCATAATACAAGATATATATATATATACACACCGGATTATGATATATGGTTAGTATAATTTAAATTATTTACATATTGTCCCTTATACCAATTTTCGATTTTGGGTCTCATCCGATTTATTTTTTTACTTCTAACTTTAATCATATCGTCGAGAATCTACTAATCCGATTCCTTCTATCATTTTGGCACTTATTTGATTACTCTTTTAAAATTTAACCATAATCCTATTTTCTTCCGAAATATTCAAATTCGTCAGAATTCTTCTTTGTTAACAACTCGTTAAATTTTATTGAAACCCTAAAAAACTCAATTTTAAAATCTGAAAATAATGGTTTCATAAACTAAATAATTTAAAATAATATGCAGTAAAAATTATATAAAATGCTAATACTATTTTGAATAATATTCGATAATTTATGTTATATGATAATATTAAAATTTTATTTAATTTATTGTGGATTGTGTTACCTTGTCCAAATTTTTGGATTTCAAACAATTTTTTCGAATTTTAAAATTCATTTTTAGAATATTAGTAGGATTTAGTGTGCTGTTAACATTTAATTTAATTGATATAGAGAATTTTGATATTTAATTGATAAAGAGAATTTTGATGAAATTTAAATAATTTGAGATAAATTAAGATTAAATCTAATTTCGAAGTATAAATCGAAGGCATGATCAAAATTAATGGAGAAATTGAATTAAAACAGATTTAATCAAAAATAGGATTGATGATAAAAAAAAAAGAATCAACAATATAAATGTCAACAGTACATTGAATTTTTTTAAGAATGATAGATATTAAGAAAATAAAATTTTATTGATAATTATAAAAGAATATATTGTTCACACACACATATATATATATATATACATCAGAACCCCAAGTAATATACCAAAACAAATCAATATAACCACTAAGGATTATAACAGAATTAATTTAAAAATATCCTAACAATGTTAACAAATCTAATAATAACCAAAATGATGGACATGTTATTATAAAATGATACAAATAATGATATATATATATAAACTTGCAAATTAATTGTCATAAAACAACAGAAATTAAGATAGAATTAAATTAAATGACAAAAAGAAAGAAAGAAAATAAAATACAGCCAAGAGCGAAAAGACCTTATCTTATCTTACGCATAGCATTTGCCCTACAATGATTATATAACACACATCGCTATATCGATGACGTCATTTAATCGACCACATTTTCCAAAAATAAAAATAAAAATAAAAAAGAAGATAACAATGAAAGGTACATCAATTTAATTAGAAACATTGTTGACAATCTTCTTTAATCTCTCAGAAATCCTTCCTCCAGCTCCATAACCACACTCTTCCACCTAACCAAAGTTAATTATAAACTATAATCAATATTACCTAATTGCTTATCCCTTAAACACCACATAATTATGGGTTTAATAACATAAGAATTGAGAACCACCATTTTATTATTTTAAAATCTATTATATATATATATATATATATATATATACACAAGACAACCTTTCCCATCTTCATCATCATATCATATGTATTGATCAGTCATCTCATTCTATATAATATATGATACATACACACACAAAATAAACATATATATATTTATAATAACATGAGAATCGAGAACCACCCTTTTATTGTTTTATGATATATAAAGACAGCCTTCATCATCATCATCAGTCATCTCATTCTATATACATATACATATATGATGTATACACACACATATGTATATATAATAACATGAGAACTGAGAACCACCCTTTTATGTTTTATGATCTATTATATTTATATAAGACAACCTTCCTCCTCCTCTTCATCATCATCATCAGTCATTTCATACATATATGATGTATATATACACACACAAATATCTACACACACACACATATATATATATATGTATATATACCTTGCATTGAAGAGTGTGGAAGACAGTGTCATCAACAATGGAGTAGGCAGAATGAACAATATCGATGCCTTCATCAGTAAGAAGATGGGTGATTTCATAAAAGATATACTTTTGATCCAAACTTGTCACAAGAAGGATGTTTAGAATTGGACCCATTTCGTGGATTTCAATTCTCGGTCGTCTAGAGACAATGCTCGACGATTCCGATGATCCACCGCTACACATCGAATTCGATCTTTCAAATCCTACAAGTTTCCTCTTTTTCTCTTTCATTCTCTCCACATTCACTTGTAATTTCTTGATGTACTTTGCTGCTTCATCTAATTGATCAGGCAAAGTTAAGGGTTCCTGCTTAAATCAATAAAGATTCAAACTTTAGTGTGAGAAAAGTGAATCACACACACATATATATATATATATGAGATATATATATATAAATGAGATGAAGAAAGAACCCTAGAAGTTTGGAAATCGGGAAGAAGAGAGTTGAGCTTAGAGTAAAGGCCTTTCATCTGGATTCTTCTATTCTTCTCGATGGTTTTTCTGTCGGATTTTGAAGAACTTTTGTTGGAATGTGTTTCCATATTATATTATTATGATAATAATATTATTATCACGAACTAAACCCTAGTGACTAATGACTAAGAAATTATAAGCACTTGATATGGAATTTGGGAGCATGAGCTTATTTTTATATAATAAAAAAGGCTTGCGGAAAGAGAATATATTCCAAAAGTGAAAAAAAAAGCCATTGAAATGGAAGAGGCAGTAAAAGCAAAACAAAGAAAAAAAATGATATTGCCCTCCTATAATTGTTGCATTTTTAAATAAAAGTATTTTTCGAGATAATAAAGATCACGATAATATCTTTTTCATTGGTAATGGGAGAAATAATTTTATTTATTTCTTTAGGGTATAAAATCAATTGTTGGCTCACCAACCAATTATAGCTTGTATTATATTTAAACGAGTTGAATTGAATATTTTTTAATTTGTTTTTTAATGAAATGAGTCGAAAATGAATTAGAGTTTAGACAATTATATTTACAAATTAATGAGTTAATTCATGAACGAGAATAAAAACAAATAATTTTCTTTTACTACAACCACAAAACCTTTTAAAATCTTTTTTGTTGTTTCATTCTATAATGTCCTTTGTTGGTTTCATTTGGATCATACGTTATCATACACGATCCCTTCGATATTATAATAGTCACGAAGCTTTTCGATCATGGGTTCTACAATTTTTTACATAAAAAATAATAAGTAATTCATATTTTTTTATAATTGATTAATAATCACTTATCACGTCGTGAAAAAAAAAGCCGTGTGAAATGGACAGTGGTGGGGGAGTAAATGTGTGGAACTTATTCATCAAATGCGTGGAGATACTAAGACCACTCAGAATTTTAATTTCACACGCATACATATATATTGTCATTTCTTTTTAATCATAATAATAGTATGTGAATCAAATCTTTTATATGACATTTCTTTTACCAACATTTAACATATTTTTAAAGTGAATAATTACATTATGAAACATTTATAATGACTTAGTTCAATCTCTAAATTTTAAATCTTTATTTTGTCTATTACAATTATACTTTTAATAATAATATAAAACAAGAAAATATCTAAACTTTTATTAAATATCTAAACTTTTATTGAATGATCAATCTGAATTTATTAATTTTAACCTCTTTCAAATTAGAAAAATCATATTAATTTGTCTATAAAAATACAATTTAATCATTCAAACCAATACACAACTTACAAAATCCAAATTTCTTTTTATTCTTTCATATTATATCTTCATTCTGTAAATACACAACCTATAAATACACAAGCTATAATATATATTTATAATATGATATATCATATATAATTTACAAATATCATGTTATATGTTTATAGTATACTTATAACATTTACATATGTATTATATATATTAACATATATTGATAATATATATCCATATATATATATATTTATGATATTATATTATTGTTTTAACATGTTATCAGTATGAACGCCTTAACAAACTAGAAAACGAATCACGTCGTAGAAAATTTAATTTTTTTTATTTTTAATCAATTTTAGTTTTTGTTTTCGTTTTGGTTTAAAAAAAATATATGGACATCACGAACTAAATATCAAATATCATAGATTGAATACCGGATATCATAGATTAAATACAATTGTAGACTAAACATTAGACATTATGGAGTAAATACTGAATATAAAATACATATTTTATATTATATAATTTAATAGACTATGACTATTAGGTAATATATTAATACATTTGTATTTATCTCTCGTTTATTTTTATGAAGGAGACTATACCACCTAATTATTTGTTTTATCTTATTTATTTATGTTATTTCATATTATGTACTAATTTAATTTTAATTTTTTATTAGTATATATATATGTTATTTAATATCAAATTCTAAATATTATTATGATAATGAATAGCTTGAATTTATTTTAAATGGAACTATCATGACAAACTCATATGAATCTCAAAATCATGGTATTTGATTCACCGAAAAAAAATTATATGACATGAGCATTTGATACTAAAATGCATCTTAAACATAAAAAAGCTCACTAACACGATTGATAAAAACAATAATTTTTTAGAAGAGAAAAAAATCCATGATTTTTTATCCATGACATTAAGAAAATCTCGTAGATTTGTGGAAGTCTCTTAAAGATAATTTCGATCACAAAAAAATATGCGATTCTCCTAAAGGCAAATATAATTGACTAAATATGAGACATTATAAGTTCGTGGAGGAATATCATTATGCGATGTTTGAAATAATCTCCAGAATCAAGCTATAACTGCTTATGATAAATTGGAGAAGATATTATCGACATTCCATGAGGATAATGTCATTTTATGACAACAATATCACGCGAAGGATTCCAAAATCTATCACGAGTTATTACAATTTGTCCTTGTTGTCGAACAACAAAATGAGCTACTAACGAAAAATCATCATCCTCGTCCTATTGGATCTGCACTATTATGTGAAACGAATGAACATCGTAGATTTCATTGACCAATCTAAAAATCATAAATTATGAAAGAGATATTAACATGAAGTTTTATTAGATTATTTTGTTGTGATATTTTATTAAACTTTTATATGCATCATATTTTCAGGTTTATCAATATCTTTATCGGATCAAAGTAATATAGAATATGTTACGATCAAATATCAATGATGAAGATATATATTTAGCGGGTAGTGCTGCAATACACACAATATTGAAAGAGAAAAAGTATTTATCCAAGTTGAAAAATACATGAATGAAGTGTCATTACGATATCTAGAAATGTAAAAATAAATGAGGGATGTGGATAAAGAAACTTTATAATGTCTGGAGGAACAAAATTTATTATACAAGATGCATTATTTGGTCCACAATCCAAAAACATTTATTGAGTTTCAAATATATTCGACGGAATGACTATCATGTTGAAACAATGAATGATGAAAATTATGAATATCTTTATATCATGATAATGGTTTCTAGAAAGAAACATATTGTGGAAAAATTATCAGCTTTATCATCTGAATTATATTGCATAAAAATAAGAATGGTTGATCATATGTCACTTTCAACTCATATAGTATAGATCTATTTAAGATTTGGTAAGATCGATTGGATCACCCTGGTTCAATAATGATGCGGAGAATAGTTGAAAATTCCAATGGTCGTCAATTAACAAATGAGAAGATATTTCAATCTCATGAGAAGACATGTACCACTTATTCTCAATGAAAATTGATAATAAGACCATCATCGATCAAAGTTGGGCATGAATCACCATCGTTTTTAGAACGAATACATGGGATATTTGTGGACCTATTCATCCACAAAGTGCACAATTTCAATATTTTATGGTATTGATCAATACTTCAAGCAGATGATCACTATATTTGTCTCCTATCAACTCACAATGTTGCATTTACGAGGTTTATTGTTCAAACAAAATACGAGCTCAATTCCCCGATTAACTCATTAAGAAAGTATGATTTGATAACGCTGATAAATTCACTTCTCAAGCTTCCAATGACTATTGTATATCGTTTGACATTGAGATTGAACATCTCGTACCATATGTTCATACACAAAATGGTACAGAAGAGTCGTTGATTGAACGTATCCAACTCATTACTTATTATTACTAATGAGAACAAAACTCTCGGTTTCTATCTGGGGAAATGCAATCTTATATGCTACGACATTAATTCAAATAAGGCCAAATGTGTACCATAAATATTCTCTAATCCAATTAGCAAATGGGGCAAGAACCAAATATATTATATCTTCGAGTATTTGGTTGTGCAATATAGATAAAAATGGACTCACAACGAAGATTGAAAATTTATATTGAATATAATTCAACATCCATCATCAAATATCTTGAACCACAAATAAGTTATATGTTCACAATTTGCATTGTTGATTGTCATTCTGATGAGAATAAATTATCAACATTAGGAGAAGGTATCAAACAAGTCTTACAAAATTTATTATGGAAAACACGATCATTGTTATATCTTGATCCTTCTACAAAACAACGTAATCTAGAAATACAAAAGACCATACATTTAAAAAATACAACACGGGTTACAAAATCATATATAACGGCTGCAAATGCAACTGCTCGTATAGAAATACCAAAAGGTCATGATTCAGATTTTGTGAATCTTGTTAATGAAATGTATGATTCATACGTACCGACGATCAAAGATAACCCTCAAGCAAAATGCTTTGACCCGACTGTTTAGAGTGCAAATCCTTTACAGGTAATGATCCTAAGTTCGTCAATCCGATCAGATTCTTTTCTTCACTACTCCATTTTGGTAATACCTCCACAACTAGTTTCCGAAACAGTTTTTGCTCGATTCCAGCTTTCACAAGCACTTCAAGATCTTCGATATTCCCTCTTAAATCCAACAAAACGCTGCTGAATCCGCAACGATAGCAGTACTCGAGGATGCTATCCAAATTCATCTCATCCGAAACCACAGTTTCAAGATTCGATTCAGTAAAAGAAGTATCTTTCTTGGCGAAGATTACCACTTTCGAATTCGATTGTACGTGTGACTGTTGTGCATTACTTGTTACGATAATCTTTACGGGTTGAGTGGCTCCTAGTTCTTTAGATGAAATGCTCGAGAGACTATCCATTAACGACGAGGAAAGTATAACTGCATCGTATTCTTGTAATAGCTTTGAATAGTATCCACCGGACTCTGAGACCTCGTCCCCGAGATTATCAAGAAAACAGCCATTGATGGACATGGAATACCTGTAATCTTCAACAAATTAACATTTACACAACACAATTTTCAATTTGGGGAAGCAGTTTAAGTGTTACCTAAGTGTAAGAAAAGGTTTTTGGGTTAACATTCGATGGATGAATGCCTCGTTAAGCTTCTTGCACAAATCTTCTTCGATACCGACAGTAACATCAATCCCAGCATCTCTCAGTCGATTGATACCAGAGGAATCAACAATCGGGTTCGGGTCAACCATCCCAATTACCACTCTTTTCACCTTGGCCTTGATTAAGGCTTCCGAACATGGCGGAGTTCTTCCAAAGTGATTGCAGGGTTCTAAACTTACATAAGCTGTGGCTCCCTCAGCCAAATCCCCAGCATCTCTAAGAGCAAACACCTGAAATTTCTCAAACCAATACAAACCCTAAACACAACAAGAACACTACATTCCTCGTAACATGTCCTAAAAGTCCAAAAGATTCTTTATTTCCAGATACCCTGTAAGCAAAACTGTATCTTTGTATCTTATCTTTGAAGAAAAGCCATGGAATTGTTACCTCCGCATGAGGCTGACCAGCTTTGGGATGATACCCTTCTCCGACAATCTTGCCGTCTTTAACTACGACACAACCCACCATGGGATTAGGGCTTGTGCACCCAATTGCTTTCTTGGCCAATTCCACGCATCTCCTCATATAGAACTCATCATCAGCTTCAACTTCTTCTTCGCATCTCATACTAGCCAAGACAGGACCACTAAATCCAGCTCGAAATGCAAAAACCCTCTCTGAAGATACGATGGGGAAGCTATGATTGGGATTCAAATTGGAATGGAGAGTGATAATGCGGTGGGAATATGACAATAGTGATGTACGAGGAATAATCGATGAAATGGGAGATGAAAGACATGTGATCTGCATATCAAATGAATGGGCTGTTGATTACTGTTCTTGATTAGAACTGAATAATGCTCTTCGTCTTCGCATACGACGGAAAACAACAGCTTTGCCTTGAATTACTATGGCTGTGCGTGAACCGGCATCAACAGCCCAAAAGCCAAAAATTATGGAAAAAAATGGCGGCGATACCAGAGATGGCTGTCTCCGTCGGATTAAATGCGAGCTCCGGCAGTGCAGTAGCAGAAACCGGCGGTGGAAGACGGCCGGCAAACCTCAAAATGGAGAAGCGCGTGTATTGAAGCGGGAGAGAAAAGAAAGAAAGAGTAAGGAGATAGGGTTCTCAACACCCGGTTAAATGTTAACCGGGAACTCTGGAAGCTTTTGTTTACCGGTTTAGTCTATATCAATCTAATTAGTTCCGGCCATCTGGACTTTTGGTTCGTATTTCGATTAGGATATAATCGGTACGATTATTCGGGTTTAAAAACAATAATCAAATAATAACTGAATTTAAATTGGTTCGATTATACAACGGTTTGATTCGCTTATATCAATAAAATATTTTAACCAAAGCAAAACCTGAACTCTAATTTGTTCGGTTATTATTTAATTATTTCGAATTTATCAAATATTTTCTTATATAAAATTATATAATATTATTGGTTATTATTTAATTATTTCGAATTTATCAAATATTTTCTTATATAAAATTATAAATAAATAATATTATTCAGAATATCTCAAATAATTCATATATTTAAAAAATATAATATAATATATTATTATTTAATTTTAATTATTAAATATATTTGATAAATATCATCTATTTATATATTTTTTATTTTTTTTATATAACCAACGATTATCCACGATTAATAATCGAACCGAATCTATTCGATTTTTTAACTTTTATACCTTATCAATTATTTTATCGAATACTTTTCCTAAATACTTTTCCGGTTGTCAATGCAACCGGTTTAATAATGCATTGGGCACTAATAAAACATTGATTCAGATAAGAAAGCAAGCAACTTTCTTTGATTCAATCAGAAAGGATTCAAATTTCTTTACAGAAAAAGGTAAGAACATCTTAAAACCTAAAAAAACATTATCAAGAACTGTCTAAATGGAAGAAAGATCTTCATAAATAGTCTTAATCCCCGGTCTCTCAGAAACTGATCTTATACACCTCAAGGCAATCCCAAGAACTTCTTTTACGCCTTTTTCCACACCCGAATTACTGCCCATTTCCTCATTCAAGACTGAGTCGAAACATTCCGTCCCTCGACCCTCTGCCACACGTAATCTCACCCAATCAGTCAGATCAACCCCTTCTTGTTCACCGCTGATCACATCTCCTGCACATCTTCCAGTCAAGATTTCAATAAGTATTACCCCAAATGCATACACATCTGATTTGAAAGAGGGTAATGGTTTTCTTGATGCGGTAAGCTCTGGTGCTCGATACCCGAGTATGCCTGCGTCTTGAATCTGTTCAACAGTTCCAGCTATGGTCATTAGACGGTGAAGACAATAGTCTGCTACGCGTGCGTTTAGCTCTGGACCATCTAAGAGAATGTTTGTGGCTTTGAGATTGCCGTGAGGTACCGCTCTATCAAAATGCAGGTAGTTAAGTCCACGGGCTACATCAACTGCGATTTTAAGCCGATGGGTCCATGTTAATGGCGGACCTTTCCTGCCAGGCCGATCTGAAAGTTCAAAAAGGAACCATAAGCTTGAGACAATGGTTAAGAGATACAAACGAAGCGAAATTCGAAAGAGGGTTTACCATAAAGGAAATTGGCAAGGCTTCCAGGCGAAATAAAATCGGAAAGAATAAGCTTTTCGTGTTGTGTAGGACCCCAGTAATACCCTCGTAGCGTTACAACATTCGGATGTCTAATGTTAGCAAATTTTTTCACCTCTTTAGCAAATTCTTTTCTTTGTTTAGCCACACCTTCTCTAAGCCATTTCACAGTCAAGAATATTCCATTATCCAAAGCTGCCCTGTTGGAGGAGCCCTAGATAACTCCTCTGGAGTCAATTTGATTGAATCATCAAGAAAATGTAGTTCACCCACAAGTCTATCAGGTGACCTAACATCAAGCCGAGCCAATTGTTGTTCTGCCGCAAATGAATCGCCTGAACCAGGTGACCACGATAGATTACTGGTCTTAGAAGGAGAAAAGCCAGTAACAGTAGCTTGTTTTTCATCTGGACTGAGAATTTCAGATGATGAAGCTTTTCTTGAAGCCACAAGATCTTCAGCAGAAATTAACATACCACTTCCACTGCCTGTTCCACCGAGGCCTGAGGGATTAGTTTGAGCCCGCCATTGAATTTCTTTCCCCGTGGTACCATGATCTTGATCTCTTCTTGATTTGCAGATGCAAATTAAGAGGATTGTGACAAGGATTAGAATAATCAGAGCAACAACACATGAAACAATTATAACAATTTTAACAAGTTTATCCATTTGTTCCTTCTTGAAACCTTCAGGGGAACTTGATCCAGGAGATACCGAAGGTAGAAGCAGCTTATTGTTTCCAGGATAAAACGAAGATGACGGGAACGTCCTCAGATTATCAGGCACAACACCTGATAAATCATTGTAAGACACATTGAAGGCCACGAGGCTGCTCGATAAGTTGTTAGGGAGAGGCCCCGTGAAATGATTCTGAGATATATCGAATGAACTTAGAGAGATCATGTCATTTAAGGAAGTAGGCAAAGAACCAGAAAAATTATTTGCTGCAAGATTCAGCACTTGAAGATTGGCTGACAATACAAACTCACCGGGAAAATCACCATTGAATCGGTTATGGGAAAGATCAAGAAGACGGATTTTGGTACCAGAAGAAGCACGCGGAAGATGAACGAAACCTGTCAAAACATTGTTTTGAAGGTGAATCTCTTCTAAAGTGGGCATGGACAGTAATTCGCTCGGGAGTAGACCATTTAAGCTGTTAGAACTAATATCAAGAATCTTGAGTTTTGGATAATGGGTAGGAATAGTTTTCGGAAGAGAGCCTGTGAGGTTATTATAAGAGAGATTGAGATAATTTGCACGTAAAAGCTGAGGAGTTACGTCTGGGATTGACCCCGAGAAACGATTCTGACTGAGATCAAGATACTCGATGCTTTCCCATTTCGCCCATCTTGTTAGATTTCCTTCAAACAAATTGTTTGAGAGATCAAGTACAACACAGCTTCCGGTCAAAAGAGGAAGCTCTCCAGTTAGCATATTTGAAGAAAGATTAAGGGCGTAAAGAGTTGTTGACAAAATCGCACTTACTGGCCCTGAAACACACAACAAGAAATTAAAAACCGAATATAAAACTGAATCCGAAATGATTCGAAAAAACGTACCTGAAAGATTGTTGCCACTTAAGTCAAGCTCGGTTAAAAGTAAAGGATCGCCTTTTAACAAGTTATTCGGAACATAACCCGAGAATTTGTTATTGCTAAGCTTGAGAACTTGAAGATTGTACACGAAACTGAAACCCGGTAATTCTCCAGATAACAGATTGTAGCTAAGATCCAAGACTTTCAAATTTTCAAACAGCTGAATTCCTACACTGGTCAATGAACCTTGAAGCTGATTGTTACTGAGATTTAAGTGTTTGATACTCTCAGAAAGGCCTGGTAATAGTTTCTCAGAGGTCACTAATTTATTCCCACTAAAATCGATATAACTTGCATTAGTGAACATGAAAAACTCTCCATCAAGATGACCATCAATTGAGTTACTATGCAAATCGAGTACTTGAAGACTCGAAATAAGCTCTAAGCCCCTTGGAATGTTCCCCATGAATCCATTTGAAGACAAATTCAGGTACATCAGATTATTCAGCCTTGTTAAGGATTTAGGCAAAGACCCAGATAAAGAATTTCGACTCAAATCCAACGACTGAAGCGAAATCAACCCGTTAATGGATTCCGGGATTTCACCAGAAAAGTTGTTTCCTGCTAATGAAAGATTCCTCAAGCTGACTGATTTACCAATCCCACTCGGTAACGAGGAGTAAAACAGGTTATCTGATAAATCAAGAAACTGAAGGCTTCTGAAATCACCAAGATTTTCGGGTAAGACACCTGAAATCGAGTTATTTGCCAAAGAAAGTTTGACAAGTAAGGTCAGTTTTGAGAACACACCAAGATCAGCATCTACTGACAAACCCAAGTTGTTCAACACAACACCAGCCACATTACCACCATTGCAAACAATGCCATTCCATGAAGAAGGGCAGCCATTGAAATCAATAGACTCTTCATTCCATGAATTGAGGACATAACCAGTAGGGTCATGTTTGATTCCTTTCTTAAACTCAAGCAATGCTAAAATATCTTGTGAAGGGAGTTGGCCCATTGCAGACAGGAAAAACATGGATAATAGTGAAACCCTAAAAAGCTTCATCCTTGGTTTTCAATCTCTTGCCCAATTTGCAGAAATTCAACAACTTGTAGCCTACTGATTCAGAAAACTCATTCCATCCAAGTGAATCCGAGGGAAAACCTAATGAAACAAGACAAAAACAAGCCGCATTTTCACTTAAGCATGTACAGAGAGAATTTGCTCAGAAAAAAACTGAGATTTGGGAGAATTTTTTACCTTGAAGGACTACTCTTCTGCAAAACCACCAATCAAAATGCAAGATGCTTCAGGAAAGGAACAATCTTGAAGCAAAGCAACTTAGCTGAAACATTAAATGAACAATGGACCATTTGAATATGGGTCCCATTCAGAGATCTAACCCTCATAAAGATAAAAAATGAAGCATTTTTCTATCATGCAGACACGAAAGACACTTCATTACAACATCAATGACGGCACAGTAGAATACAGAAGAAACAAAAACTTTGAAGCATAATCTCATGCAATAAATCTCGAATGAATGAAGCATTATGGGTTTTGGCTTACCACATTAGACTTAACTACTGAGAAATCTCGTGGCTTAGGTCATTTCCAAAACCTTGACTATCCAAGGAAATGAGGAAAAAGAAAGGTAAGGTCCTCAAGAAAAAAAAAAACCCTACTTTTAATGACAGTGACGACGGGAGCTAAAAAAGGGAAATTTTTACTACTCCGAAGCATGTGAGGAGCAAAATACCAAAAGAAAAGACACTAATTTGTTGGTATTGAAAATGGGTCAATTAAAAATAATGGAAAATTGAATAAAGTTGATTCCTTTTTCCAATGTCGTTTATAAAATTAGGGATTTTACCCGCCAGGATTGGCCCGCGAAGGGAATCTATAAATGTTTTTTTTTTCTTACGTGTGGACGTCAAAGGTTTATCCAATACCAATAAGGTTTAAGGTTAAATACGTCTTTTACTTGGACATGCACAGAGAAGATAGGATAAAGAGAAGGAGATACTAATAATCGTATACTACTAATCATATATATATAAAATATACTACTAATGCCTACAATTCCAATTCCTTGAATCTAATAAACTTTTTCCAATTTCACCCCTTGAATCGCCTTCTTCGACCTGCAAACTGAACTAATTATTACAATTACAATTACAATTTTTTTATTCTGCAATTTCTTTCAATTTCACCTCTTCCACGGTTTCCCTCAACGGATGCAAACGGAGGGAACGCGAAGGCAGATTAGGTCTGTCTAACCTATGATAATTAGGGTCTGGATTCCAACATTTGAAATTTTTTGAGGATCAGTGATTCGTCCCTCTCATGGAAAGCTGAATCGCTCGACTCCATCGTGTTATCTCACGTACGCGCCATCTTCGAGCTCGTACCTTCACCGGATACTTTCACTTACAACAGACTCATCAAATCACTCTCCTGCCATCCTTCCTATGTTCCTCAAGGTATCTTCTTCTTCTCTCGCATGGTCTCCAGCGGTGGCCGATCACTATACTTTCCCCGTTGTTTAGAAGCTATGTGCATGCGCGCGTCGCGATTGCGAGCTTCACGCGTTTATTCTGAAGCTTGGTTTCTGCGATCTGTTCTATGTCAGTAACGCGTTGATAAATGTTTATGGGTTTTGTGGGTATGTCGAATCTGCTCTCAAGCTGTTCGAGGAAATGCTTGAGAAGAACATAATTTCGTGGTCGACAATGATTTCTTGCTTTGTTAATAATGGGTTGTCGAGTGCAACTCTCGAATGCTTTGTTAATAATGGTTTGGATTCTAACGAATTGCAGATCATGTCTAAAATACATGGTGGAGTTACTAGACTTAACTAAGTACAATTCATCTGTTATTGCTCTAATCAAAGACATGCTTCAAGCTTCACCAGCTGAACGCCCAGATACCAAACATGCAAACCCTTAGTGAATACACATTTAACTATTTATAGATCTATCATTGGAAATGACGCATGAAATATATATATATATATCTAACATTTCCTTCTAATTTGCAGGTTTGGTTTCGTGTCAATGAGCAATTGCCTGCTAATTTGCAGAAGACCATGCTTGATAGACCACTTAAGATGAAATCTGCTGGAGTTCATGAAGGTATTATATCTTTGATTTCCATATTTCTTTATGTATTCAGTAGTAGATCTTTTCCAACTTTTTCGCTTTTGTGATCTTATCAAAGAAAATTACCGATTTTTAAAAAGATAAATCTTCTTCTTGATCTCGTTTTGCATTTGACAGGATCATATAACTCTGCAGATAAATCTTCTCTTATTCCTCGTAGAAGTCGACCTCCTCCACCATCTCCTGGTGGTCCCTTTGATGTTTGTTTCATGTGATTTGCAATGTTCTAAGAAGTTAGTATTCATGTGATTCTCCTAAATTAGTATTCCAACGAAATACTCGCCAAAGTAATGCTCTAAAACATTCTTATTGCAATTTTAGACATCCTTTTCAGCACTCATACACAACCTGCCCAAAGTTAAATTTATTTTTCTTTTGCTTTTGACAAGCTGGACAATATGGAGCAAGAACTCGAGAAACTCCTTGACAATGTGATGACTACATGTAAGTATTTCCGATTTCATAGGCAAGAGTTTATTCAAGATTTCTATATCATATAGTTGATGCTTTCGTGTGTGTTCCACACTCTGATGTACTGTTATTGATTATTATGTTTCCAAATGGTCACTTATAAATTGTTGTTAACTTTAAATCACAGACCTATGACCCGTGATGAAAAGCGAGATCTTGAGAAAGCAATTAAGGTATTACCCATAGGGAATCTTGACCATGTTGCTGACATCATTCGAAACCATTATTTAGCGTCTGGGAAAGATTTCTCTAATGAGGTTTTAGTTGACCTGGAGCAGGGGGTAAGATGCCGAAATCTTTAGTGGATCTACTTTAGTAGTTCATATTTATAGAATACAAAACCGTTTAAACAAATGTTTGACAGGACAATATAATGCTCTGGAGATTGTATTTCTTTGTTCAAGCAATCAAGAGTGCTCAAAAGCTGGCAACCTAGAAAAACTTTACGGTAAATATTTCCGATTATGTCTCCCCTCTATAGTAATATGAAAGACAAGGAGAACATATGGGTTTCATGAAAATTAAAGCTAGAGGGTTTGGCTTGACTTACATTTCCTATTAACCAAATTAGATTTGACTTATGTTTCCCTATTCTACCCTTCTCACCGGCTAAACGCATCAAAGGTTTTTTTGACATAGTAAACTCATTAGCACCTTTAATTATTCTAAAAAAGACCAACAACAACTTAATGGGTTTTCCCTCGCTCATTAGTCCCTTTAATTATTCTAACTGAGGTTATAACAACATTTTTGAATCATTTAATAGCTTTTTCTTGCCATTGAATTGGAAATATTTCGACAACAACAAAAGGAATTGAATGTGGAATGAGGTCTTGATTCAAAATGTGTGGTTGTATATGTATTGAACGATTTGTGTCAAAATTATGTGAAGCAGAGGTAATGACTAAATCAACTGATGGCAGTATGAGTGGACCAAATGTGTTCAGTTACTACTGATCTCAAGTGGCGGAACATTTATCTGAAGAAGATACCCCATTTCATGATCCACGGTTTGAAGAAAGGACTTCTGTTGGCACTATAGGAGCTAGTATGTCAGATTTCAGAAAAGAAAAGTTAAATGGTTTACTGAGGCAGTGCGTGAAGGATTTCAATCAAGTGGCTGATAAGGTACACTGAAATTACACTTTGGATCTCATGTGCTCAAGTCCGTTGTTAGACCTTAGATTTAACATAGGGGTTTTGTGATTTGATTCATTTTCAGATGCTGGAATCCTTTTGCTCCTTGAACGAATTTCAATCTCTACTACGAAACAAAAGTGTATCGCCCTTGCTTATTTCAGTCGGTGGAGAGGTGAGACAATATTTTGCTTGGATGTATGTCTTCTGATAGCTTGAGAGGCACTAGCATGTAAACAAATTATTCGTGTTCAAATTTTCTTTGGATATATGTCTTTGTAATTTACTTTCTACCTTCGTATTTGTTCCTTTGGCTGCAGGATGTAGAATCATTTTTGGCTTGTGACAGCAGCTTCTTCAGGAAGAAGTGAAATATTATTCCAACGAAATACTCACCAAGGTAATGCTCTAAAACAGTTTTATCTGATTTCAAGAATTTTATTTGATTTCAAATATTGCTGATTATGATGTATCCATTGAAATCGATGTTTAAATCTGTGTTATAGGTGTTGTTTCTATGATTCACATAACACTAACATTGATCATTTGGGGTACGTTGTTTCTGTTTCAGCCATTGAAAATATGACGAAGGACCTTAAGGTGGATCCTCTTGCTAAGATCACAATCTCTGGCATTGACACAGTAACCTTCAATTTCTTTAGTTTCTTGAAAAAAAATCTGTAACTTGGGATAAACTGTGAAAATCAATGTGCATTCGGGTTCCGATACCGTAGAAGCGCCAAAAGAGATACCTGCGGGGGAAAGATCTATAGTGGAAGAAAATCCAATTGATGAGCGGAAGCAATCAGATTTATTGGATGATGGGTATGAAGGAAGGCCACATCTTGACAACAACCCGTGAAGAAATGCCATATCTTAAATTTGAGGTATTTACTGAATGTTCTAATGGATCAACTGACTCTATCAAAACCAAATTCTTTTGGTTAGGTAGAGCTCTCCTTGTCGTTTATCATGATGCCTTTCATATTCTTCTTTTGCTGATTTGGTTTATCTTTGTCGTGAATCATTATTATATATGTTGGTGATGTGTTTGATTCATTGTGTTGATTTGTATTTGATTATGCTTTAGGGGCTCTCTCGCATGACAACGATAGACTTCAGCCGCATTTAATTGAAAGCATAGTTATCGCACCATTTGCCTACGCAAATTACCGTCTTCATGTGGCTGTGACGTTGGGATCCTTCAACATTTGGACGGTTTTCCTAAAACGCTTACCGGTGAAAGATGTTCGAAGTTTGTTGTGTCAGCGCTTATAGGTTAGCTTATGGTTGTTGTTTGAAGGTTCTTGTGTCGATGGTTGTTGGTTGTAGTTCAAAGGTTTATGTAGTTATGTAGTCGATGGCTTAGATTATGTTTATTGATATTCTAAACAAAACATGCAATTTTGAATGTGTGCTTATTCTAAACAAAACATAAACGACAATAATTCAATAGTATTTGTATAATTGCCGTTTTGATCCTGTTTGGTTAGATGCATTTATCTGTTATTATTAAACAACGTTATGTAGGGCTGTCTACACACGACTAAAAACCAAATGTGTTTTTTACGTAGGTAATGAACTGATCATATCATAGTGAACTGAACCCAAATGATGGTGATTCCATTTTCCAGTCTTTTAGAATAATGGCAGCGATAGTTACAGTTACGATGTAGAAATATCATGAGCTACCACATTGCTCACGAATCACATTGCTCTATGAACGGGATATACGCGAATTTAGTATAGTCAAGTGATCCTAAGATAACTAAATATTAATTCATAAGTCAGCCAATCATTGGAGTATGAAAAATGCTAAACTATGTGATCTTATTGTATATGCATATTATCCTATAGTTGTAATAGTTAAGATTTCAACTCTGATATAGAACCAACGACGACAAGGACGTGCATGGTTTTATAGGCAAAACAAATAGTGTTTTGGAGGGACATGATTTTACGGTAGATGGAAGAGGTTTGGGTTTGATATTTAATTGACATTTTCATCGGCATATAAGTCACAAGGCTTAGTTATGCTTATTGTTGAAAATTGTAACACTCATTTTCTTTATATGACCTTAATATATTTACGTTTTGTTACGCAAGAAGTTAACTGTGATTGAGATCTAATACCGCTTGTCTTATTATCTCAATTTATTTCGAGTTTCCAAGTTGTTAGATCGTTCTATGCTTCGGATTGCAATAATATTTAGTAAAGAGTGCTAAGTATTGGATTCGTTCGCATGAATTGCATTTAGGTAGATGTGATATGAGAACAATGAGTTGCTTTGTTTCCTTGATATCGCATTTAGGTAGATGGTTGCAAATGACCAATAATATTATATATTACATCACAATTTTAAATAAGATCTGTTGCCTTCTGCTTACAATCACCTTCTATTTACATCTCACTGATCTTATTCTGTACTTTTTATTTTACATGATTTATATCCAAGCTTAAGATGCATGATACGCATGCACAACGTACCATATCATGGATCTATTACATCGCACACTAAAGAACAACGCCTTTTAGGACTTTTTAAAGAATTTTGGAGGAGACAACACACGTTCATTGACAAACGTATGTTTGGTCTTGGTTTTTTATTCCTTAGTGAAACAATGAATTCTATTAATATATTTGTGTATTCTATATTATATCAATATCTTTCATCATCATTATATGATATATTGCAGGGAACTGCTATTGAAGGACAGAATTCTTGGCGGTATTTCAAAATACAACCAATACATAAGGGAAGGAGATATATTTATCCTAAAAAAATTGACAATACTGCCGAATGTTGGTGACTACATGTTAACCGATAATATTATGCGCATATTTTTAGAGAGGATACATTGTTGAGAAAGTGACGGACACTATTCATACAATTCTGACATAAAAATTCAGGATGCGTTCATACCGACAATTGGCTGGATTGGTTGGCCATAGAGAAGTTGTATCGGGTAAATACATTTGTAATAAATCAAATATACTACTTATTTACCACTAAACTCATCTATTGAATGTTTAAACTTGTAGATGTTGTTTGACTCATTACTATGCAAGGATCAAATTTGCGTATACCAACCTCCGATAAAAAAATTGAAATCCGATTGTTATTGGATAGGCAAGTTTTATATTATTACTCCATTAATTGTTATTTTTTCTATTAACCAACTTACTGACCACACTTCAACATTTCAAATACAGAAAATATTTCGCAAAAATAATCATGCTAGATAACATGTATTATTTTATATATTTTTGCAATGTTATTCGTACTTATGCTTTCTAAATATATCAAACATGTTTGTTAACGCTTCGTCCGTCCTACTCCACCCACATCTATATAGACCCACAGCTAAAACTAAACATGAAATTCAAGCATATGTAAGTTTCCAAAATATCCAAATCTTTTCCGTATCAAGAAATTCCAAAATCGTGTTATTGATTAGATTTAATCCTCAATATTTATGCAGGTATGAATAAGAAGAATAATCATTAAAACACTACGACTCAAATCATGCAGTCGGTTTTCCCCATTTATAGTCAACAATTTTACATACCTTATAAACAAAATGTACTATTAGTTTTCGTTACAACTTATAAATCTATAGATCAAATTCCTATATTGAAACTTTTATTTTCTATGTTCATATTGGTCCGTATGCATATTAAATCTAATGACAATGTTCAAATAATAAATTTTATACAAAACGCAAGATAATCATATTTTAATGATCACCAATCCGCGTGTAACGCGGGTATCACATAGTTGAAAAAAAAGAGAGAGACACATTGTATGTTCTTAAGATATTGTTGGATTATACATATATATACAATTTGTATTTTTCGATTATTTATTAACTAATATTTTTAAAATTTATATTAAATACATAATTTAAATATAAAAAGTAAAATTTATTGAATTTTTATTGTCTAAACAAATAGTTTAATTACATTTTCAGAATTATTTTTTTATCATTGTAAACATTATAAAAATGATTCAAAGAACTCAATTTTTTATCACACTAGTGACCGTGGACTGCACGAAAAATATAAAAAATTGGAAAATAAGATTCTGCACGAAAAATATAAAAAAAATGGAAAATAAGATTCTCCTGAAGACATTTGTGATACTTTCTCTACATTCCATTAATAATTACTATAAATTTTCAGCTGTTTATTTTATATTTTTTATTTTAAGATTATATTTATCTTTTTCATTATATTTACTTAATAAAAAAATATGTACTGGATTTTTGGATCATACAAAAGAACAAAAAGCATTTTATATATATCTATATTACACATTACATGTGTAATGTATATACACGTATATATATATTGAACTCTATATTACATGTTTAATGTATATACATATATATATATATATTGAATCAAATAATCAAAACATATATATTATCCATCGTACCGGAGATCATTGTGAAAGCAACCTGAACATGATGATATTTTACTGCCGACTTTCAGTCTGTGCTACCAAGTGACAAAGAAGAACAATGAAGAGCCTACAATGGAGATCACAACCGTTATAAAAAAACATAAGTGAGGCCTTGCAAAGAAGAAGACGGTCACAGAGAGAGAGTGAGGCTTTATTCACTCTTCAGATTTTTTGGTGAAGGAGAGAGAGAGGGGAGAGAGAGAGAGGTAGACCGTATAATCTGAGTAGAAGAAGAGTATTCTAACTACAAGGATATGTATATTTTTAATTCAATTGTAATTACTCTGTTTTATGGTCTGTGTGTACAAACGTACGAGATATGTTTACGCAGAGAGTGTGTAAACATATGTATACGCAGAGATATGAGCATACAAACTAATACTTCAATATGCTTAATTAATTTATTTTCTTATATTTTTTATATATATCGAGATATAATGATATTTATATCATTTTTTGTATGTAATTACTCTGTTTTATGACTTATGTGTACAAACGTACAAACTGAGTGTGTAAACATATGTATACGCAGAGATATGAGCATGCAAATTAATACTTCGATCTGCTTAAATGATTTTTTTTATATTTTTATATATATCTAGAGATAATGGATGTTTGGATACAAACGTGCAAACTGATGAGAGTGTATACATATATGTATACGCAGACATATGAACATGCAAACTAATACTTCGATCTGCTTAATTAATTTATTTTTTTATATTTTTATATCTAGAATGATGTTTGTATCATTTTTTATATTTTTATATATATCTAGATATAATGGGTGTTTGGATACAAACGTACAAATTGATGAAAGTGTGTGTATATGCAGACATATGAGCATGCAAACTAATACTTCGATCTGCTTAATTAATTTATTTTTATATATATCTAGATATAATGGTATTTGTATCATTTTTTATATTTTTATATATATCTAGATATAATGGGTGTTTGGATACAAACGTACAAACTGATGAGAATGTGTAAACATATGTATACGCATACATATGAGCATGCAAACTAATACTTCGATCTGCTTAATTAATTTATTTTTTTATATTTTTATATATATCTAGATATAATGATGTTTGTATCATTTTTTTATATTTTTATATATATCTAGATATAATGGTGTTTGTATCATTTTTTATATTTTTATATATATCTAGATATAATGGGTGTTGGATATAAACGTAATATATATATACGCAGACATATGAGCATGCAAACTAATTCTTTGATCTACTTAATTAATTTACTTTTTATATTTATATATATGGAGACATAATGATGTTTGGATTAATTCATTACCATTGTTTATGTGGTCTTAATTGTTTTAATATTTTTTATAAAGACAGTTCACCGATTTAAACATGTCGAGCGAATCCGAATCAAATATCATAAACATAGGAGTTCCGAAAAACAAGAAAAAGAACTCCAAAATCTTCATCAGCCGGAGAATCTTCAACCAACAGGAGTGTAACATATAATAATGTATTTTTTATATAATTGTTATATATTTGTAAATTATTTTTGAATGATTTTTCTTATTGCAGACACTTGTGCCGAGTCATCCTCATTGGCCCAAGGTAAACAAAATATTCAGATTGATACGATATTATCAATTTATTAAACATTTTTTTAAGTTATGTTTGATAATTTTACTACAGGATCTTCCGGAAGATTATACTTATATTATAAAAAAAAGCCAAATTTGCTTACAACAACATTATTATTATATGCAATATATAACAAAAACATGCAATAAAGACTACATTTACTGAAAACCATCTTTTTTTTTCAAAATAATATGTTTTTTCTAATTTATTAGTAAAAAAAATACATTTTTTTATATTTTTATATATATCTAGATATAATGGGTGTTGGATATAAACGTAATATATATATATATACGCAGACATATGAGCATGCAAACTAATTCTTTGATCTACTTAATTAATTTACTTTTTATATTTATATATATATGGAGACATAATGATGTTTGGATTAATTCATTACCATTGTTTATGTGGTCTTAATTGTTTTAATATTGTTTTATGAAGATAGTTCACCGATTTAAACATGTCGAGCGAATCCGAATCAAATATCATAAACATAGGAGTTCCGAAAAACAAGAAAAAGAACTCCAAAATCTTCATCAGCCGGAGAATCTTCAACCAACAGGAGTGTAACATATAATAATGTATTTTTTATATAATTGTTATATATTTGTAAATTATTTTTGAATGATTTTTCTTATTGCAGACACTTGTGCCGAGTCATCCTCATTGGTTCAAGGTAAACAAAATATTCAGATTGATACAATATTATCAATTTATTAACACATTTTTTAAGTTATGTTTGATAATTTTACTACAGGATCTTCCGGAAGATTATACTTATATTATAAAAAAAGCCAAATTTGCTTACAACAACATTATTATTATATGCAATATATAACAAAAACATGCAATAAAGACTACATTTACTGAAAACCATCTTTTTTTTTCAAAATAATATGTTTTTTCTAATTTATTAGTAAAAAAATACATTATTATATATTTTTATATATATCTAGATATAATGGTGTTTGTATCATTTTTTTATATTTTTATATATATCTAGATATAATGGTGTTTGTATCATTTTTTTATATTTTTATATATATCTAGATATAATGGGTGTTGGATATAAACGTAATATATATATACGCAGACATATGAGCATGCAAACTAATTCTTCGATCTATTTAATTAATTTACTTTTTATATTTATATATATATGGAGACATAATGATGTTTGGATTAATTCATTACCATTGTTTATGTGGTCTTAATTGTTTTAATTTTTTTTATGAAGACAGTTCACCGATTTAAACATGTCGAGCGAATCCGAATCAAATATCATAAACATAGGAGTTCCGAAAAACAAGAAAAAGAACTCCAAAATCTTCATCAGCCGGAGAATCTTCAACCAACAGGAGTGTAACATATAATAATGTATTTTTTTATATAATTGTTATATATTTGTAAATTATTTTTGAATGATTTTTCTTATTGCAGACACTTGTGCCGAGTCATCCTCATTGCCCCAAGGTAAACAAAATATTTAGATTGATACAATATTATCAATTTATTAACACATTTTTTTAAGTTATGTTTGATAATTTTACTACAATATCTTCCGGAAGATTATACTTATATTATAAAAAAAAGCCAAATTTGCTTACAACAACATTATTATTATATGCAATATATAACAAAAACATGCAATAAAGACTACATTTACTGAAAACAATCTTTTTTTTCAGGAGAAATATTCAAAATAATATGTTTTTTTTCTAATTTATTAGTAAATATTATATAATATACATTAAAAACCATTCATTAGTATTGTGAATATACTATATTTTATCTCTAAGAATCAATTTTTTATGAACATTTGTTTTACTAACTTCATAGCGTCAAACATACAACCGTAAGAAATTGTATTATTGGTCCAGCAAGGCAAGGACAAGAGCGCCACGTAGGAAGTGTAGGTCCCACGGGATGACATCTTTGACCAGAGTCAATACTATCCGAGTTTGTTCCTATGATTTTATAAATATATAAAGAAAAAAGAATTTTACGGATGTGAAAAGATATCTAATTCCTTTTGATAATGTTGGATTCATATTCTTATAAAAGCAATCATGTTATTGAGTTACACTTAATATAACTTTTACTTCTATAATTTTCTTAAATATGATCTAAATTTTAATTTTTTTAGGGATTATGATCATGAATTTATGTCCAAACGCATGGCAATTATCAAATATAAATTTAGTGTTAATTCAATCGAAAAATTATTTTAAGAGTTTATCTCATATCACATATCACATATAAGAGTTCATGATTTATGTTCTAATATAATTAGAAATTATAAATTTTGAAACAAAATTTATGAGCGATTTTTTATTTGTTTACAGATTTCATATTAATTTTTAGCGTGTCACTAAATTTTTTGATGAATTTTTTATGTCTTTAGATTTCATACACTTTTTTTTGTCATTCCTTAATCTTTTAACGTATTTTAAGTTTTCCTAATTTCTAGATAAATTTTCCAATCCATACTTAATTCTCAAACAAATTTTCAGTATGTTCCTAAATTTATAGACATGTTTGTTTGATATACCTCATTTCCGAACGGATATTCGGTATGTCCCTATATTTAGAGACGATTTTATTTTTGTTCATCTCTAATTTTATGACAAATTTTTGCTACATTGCTATCGTTATTTGCCCATAATTTCCAGACGACTGACGTATGAGATAACACAACATATCAATAAATCAGTTGTTCAAGTCATTGTCTAACATGTGATATGTATTTGTATATTTTCAATCTACATGGAACTATACATTCTTTTTATATGTTTCATTTCTATATGTTATTTTCAAACAAAATATGATAGAAATGTGATCCATGATTTTTTCAATCCTTTCGTTTATCATATTTCGCCTTTTGTATTCGATATTGATTAGAAAACTGTTGAAATATGTCCCTATATTTGATTACTTGTTACAAGCTAAAGACCCAAATTTCACATCAACATTTGCTGAAGTAGCTAGATTCATCTAACATCTAAAGAATAAGTAATAAAATTATCGTACACGCATCTTAATCAGTAACAATGTAAATCTATAGAATTTTTTAATATGCTTCATAACATCGATTTTTGAAAGAGATTAGAAATATAGATAAAATATAAATTTGAGTTTTATGTTGAATTAGATCAAAATCTATTTGCTGATTTGTATATATTTTAAACTTATAGTATACATATATTATTTTATATCATTAATTAAATTCCATATTATGATTTTTTAGTTTTTTCTCCTTTTCACCATTTTTATTTTTAGATTTTTTATCAAATAATCATGTATATATATAAATATATAATTTGTAATTGTTTAGTAGTCGAAATGAATATTTGAATTTCATATATCCAAAAAAATGAATACAGATAATAATATAAATACATTACGGATAAAAGAATATATGAAATCATTTTAAGTTGTTCCTTAAAATAAAAACCGTTCCTTTTCTGGAAAACTTATTTTGTTTTGGATAAAAGCCCTTGTATTTTCTTATATTTTCATATTTAACCCGATTTAATCGCTAATGATCACTTCAGTCCAACACTTTATAAATAATCTCCCTTGTTCCATCAACTAAATTTCTTTCTTTTCAAACGTTGAGTAACCGCCAATTTTCTCCAGAAAATTTCTCTTTCCGGTCTGTTCCTCTCCGCCGACGAGCCTTTTCGCCCCACCGGAGCTGATTTTTCATAATTTTCCTCGTTTATTTTCTCTCGGAAAAGCTTAATCCGTCCCCTTTTGATTTGGGTTCTTGATCTTTACAAGAACGTTTTCAGGAATCCGATAATTTTGAAATTGAGCACTTTCTCGAGAAAGTTGAGAGGGGGACAATCCGTTTTCAATTTTCTCGAGAAAAAGTGACGGGGATTTACGAAAATGTGTCCGGTCGAAGATCATCGTGCTGGGACGAGGGTTTTCTGGACGCCGCCGCCGACATCGAACACGAGGGGAAGAGATTATCCGGCGATGCCGATGTCTGAGAGGAACGCATCATCGTCGATGGATAAAGACGAACCATTTCACATGGTTCACAAAGTTCCTGCTGGTGATTCCCCTTATGTCAGAGCCAAACATGTTCAGGTATCGATCTAGATTTTTCCCGAGAAAAAGAATACGAGATTTTCTTCGTCAGATTAGGTTTTCCTTTTCAGATCCACTCTGTATTTCTTTTTCATTTGGGGTCCGTTATCTCTGATTCCTTTAGGGTTTATCTCGATCTTCTTGTTCCGCCAAGACGCGACCTCCCCTGTTTGGTTACTCAGAAAATTTATTCTATTTTCTTTCTTCATCAACAAGTAACCAATGATGAAGTTTAAAATCCAAGTTATTTTCTCGTTGATTCAATTTGAGCTGACTGATTTCTGGGTTATGTGTTTGGTTGCTCTGACATTGAAATCTTCAAGAACAGTTGATCTCTAAAGACCCAAGTCGAGCTATATCCTTATTTTGGGCTGCCATTAACGCCGGAGATCGAGTCGATAGCGCATTGAAAGACATGGCGGTTAGTATGAAACAGCTAGACCGAGCTGACGAAGGAATCGAAGCCATCAAATCTTTCCGATGTCTCTGCCCTGCTGAATCCCAGGATTCCATCGACAACTTGCTCCTCGAACTCTACAAGGTAAACCCTAAACCCTTACCCTAACCCTAACCCTTACCCTAAACCCTAACCCCTAACCCTAAACCCTAAACCCTAACCCTAACCCTTATCCTAAACCCTAAACCCTAACCCCTAACCCTTACCCTAAACCCTAACCCTTACCCTAAACTCTAACCCTAACCCTTACCCTAAACCCTAACCCTAAACCCTCTCTTTTGTGAACCCTCTTTACCCTTTTGTGGAAAAAGCAATGCTTTCTTTTGAAACCTGCCACTGGTTTTTGGTGTCCATAGAAGTCGGGAAGGATCATGGAGGAAGCTGAGCTACTTGAACGCAAACTGAAAAGCCTAGAAGAAGGAATGCCATTTGGAGGAAGAATCACAAAAACAAAACGAAATCAAGGAAAGAATGTCACAGTAACAATCGATCAAGAGAAAGCAAGGTTTCAAAAACCTAATCAATCCCCTTTGTAAACACTCTTTACTCTTCATTTTCTGACATTTTAATGGCTGTTTGAACTTAAAAGGTTACTAGGGAATCTAGCTTGGGTTCACTTGCAACTACATAACTACGGCATTGCTGAGCAACACTACAGGTTTGGTTTTTACTTATATTGCCAAAAATAGTCAAACCAGAAGCTTTATTTCCTTTTATAACACCTTGTGTATGACAGGAAAGCTTTGTCTTTAGAACCAGACAAAAACAAGTTATGCAACCTTGCCATATGCTTGATGCGTATGGACAGAATCCCAGAAGCTAAATCTCTGCTTCAAGATGTAAGAGATTCTCTAGGAAGTCATTGGAGAGATGAACCATTCGCCAAGTCATTTGAACGAGCCGTTGAGATGTTAGCAGAATCAGAATCGAGAAATGAACATGATGAGAATACAAAAGATAGCTCTCAAAGTTCATATACTGAAAGTATATCTTGTTTTGTAAGAAGAAGAAAGGATGAACTGAGTTATGCGTACGAGAATTCATTCGATAGACAAAACTCAGCAGGATTGTTTACACAACCCCAGGGATGTAAAGGTAATAAGTACAGAGAGATAGGAGGTTCAGTTAGAAAACTATCATTTGGTGTCGAACATCAGAACCTTCCAAGGGAAGAAGCAGTTTCTTCGACGAATCAGGATCATTTGGATGGGAAGAAGAAATTGGATCATAACTTGATTCATGGTCTCCATGAATTCATTGTTGAAACAGAAGATTATGGTACAGGAAGAGCTAAGAAGAGTTGGGCAGATCTCGTCGAAGAAGAAGAAGAAGAAGAAAAAAGAGAGTGGCATTGCAGACTTTACAACTGAAAGAAGCCCACATTTTGATACTTAGTTGTAAGACTATATTTTGATGAACAAGGAAGAAGATTAGATAGACTCACATTTAATTTCAAATGTAAATAAATATACACTCCGAGTTTGGCACACAATAGACAACAGAAGCAAAAGAAAGAAATGAAGAAACAAAATGGAATGATAATAGTGTAAACTTACAAACGTATGCATCCTTTGAAGTGAGATTAAGCTTCGAGTTCCTCATCGTCCTGTTCATACTCTTCATCACCGATGGTAGCATCTTGGTACTGTTGGTACTCAGCCACAAGATCATTCATGTTACTTTCTGCTTCAGTGAACTCCATCTCGTCCATTCCCTCCCCAGTGTACCAATGTAAGAAAGCCTTTCTTCTGAACATAGCCGTGAACTGTTCGCTCACGCGTCTGAACATCTCTTGGATTGAAGTTGAATTCCCTATAAAGGTTGAAGACATTTTTAAACCCTTTGGTGGAATGTCACAGACGCTGGACTTGACGTTGTTTGGGATCCATTCTACAAAGTATGATGAGTTCTTGTTTTGAACGTTCATCATTTGTTCATCCACCTCTTTTGTGCTCATTTTTCCACGGAACAAAGCAGATGCAGTCAAATAACGGCCATGACGAGGGTCAGCTGCACACATCATGTTTTTGGCATCCCACATTTGTTGGGTCAATTCAGGGACTGATAGAGCAGTGTACTGTTGTGATCCTCTTGATGTAAGTGGAGCAAATCCGACCATGAAGAAGTGAAGTCGTGGGAAAGGGATAAGATTCACGGCCAGTTTCCTTAGATCCGAGTTGAGTTGACCCGGGAACCGTAGACAGCAAGTGACACCGCTCATGGTACCAGAAATGAGATGGTTTAGATCACCGACTAAGAAGAGAATCAAAGACAGAAGATAATGATCATTAGGTAATGGATCCAGAGATTTAGATGAGATTAAGGATGAACTCACATGTTGGAGTGGCAAGCTTCAAGGTACGTAAGCAGATATCATAGAGAGCCTCATTATCCAACACCATGCATTCATCGGCATTTTCAACGAGTTGATGAACAGAAAGTGTAGCATTGTACGGCTCAACAACGGTGTCAGATACCTTAGGGGAAGGAAAGACAGAAAATGTCATCATCATACGATCTGGATATTCTTCTCTTATTTTTGAAATCAGAAGAGTTCCCATTCCAGATCCAGTTCCACCACCAAGAGAATGACACACTTGAAATCCTGTTCCACCAGAATTAAGTCCATGAAAATGCCACATCAATATTGCTTCAAGGTTAGATTCAGACGTGCTTATGAAAAACAGCCAATTCTCTTTCGAAAATAACGCTTTTGTTTTGACCGTCATCCGATTCCCCATCGACTTTTAATTTTCATCTGATTCCCTTCATCTATCAAAAACCTGTCTATAACCTCTATTAATTATCCGTTGAAGGATCTGATTTTGATCCGAATCCGACCCAGTTTTGATCTAAATTTAACTCAATTTTGACCAAAATTTGATCTAATTTTTATCTAATTTGTCCTCAATTTTAACTCGATTTAATATGAATTTTTATTTAAATTTGACCCAAAATTTTTACTATATCAAAAGAGTACGATTTTGTTAATTATATTAAAACTGGATCAATTCGAGTTGTCCCGATTTTTACCCAAATTCGATCCAATTTTGACTAAAAGTGTGACTTCAATTTTGACTTGTAATAATTCATAATCCTTAGAGCTACGGTGATGAACTTGGAAACATGAAAATGAAATAAGAGAAGAACAAAAAAAAATCATATAAGAGAAACAAATTCAAACAGGAAAATGGAAGGCGAACTCACCCTGCAGGCAATCACAATTCTCAGCCTCCTTCCTCACGACATCGAGAACCGAATCGATCAACTCCGCTCCCTCCGTGTAATGACCTTTAGCCCAGTTATTCCCAGCCCCAGATTGTCCGAACACGAAATTGTCCGGTCGGAAAATCTGCCCGATCGGCCCTGATCTTAGCGAATCCATGGTCCCTGGCTCCAGATCCATCAGGATGGCACGTGGTACGTACTTCCCGGCGTTGGCTTCGTTGTAGTAGACATTGATCCTCTCAATTTGAAGATCGGAGTCGCCGCAATATTGACCGGTGTGATCAATGCCATGCTCATCGCAGATGACTTCCCAGAATTTGGCTCCGATCTGGTTTCCGCATTGACCACCTTGGATATGGAGGATTTCCCTCATTTTCTCTGTATTTTCCCACGTCCGAGAAAGAACTTGTTTGATTCTCGGGAAAGGATGAGAAAATTTTGAAATTTCGTTTGTTTGAGAGAGAGAGAGAGGGAGAGAGGGAAGGGACCTTTTCAATCGTTAACTCATTGGTTATATATAGTTTACGACTGTTTCTCAAATTCTTTGTCAATTTTCAGATCGATCCCTATATTTTACATGTATATTATATTAAACCCTACATATTATATTTTCATTTTAGCACCTACGTTTACGAATGATATAGATTTAAAGCGTAATTTAATTATATAATTAGGCCCTATCATATTAATGGGGTTGATTTGGTAATAATCGGTCCACTTGGGTTTCGCTTTAGGTTGGATTATTGTTGAACAAAGGACTTTCAAAGACTATTTTTTACAAATATAAAAGATACTGGTCAAATATGTAAAAATGAAAAAAAATAAAAGTCTTCCCTATTTGCAATTTTTTAATATTTTTATTTTATATGTATTGTCAATTTTGTGCCACCAAAAAATGGAGTGACAATTTAAAAAAAAACTGGTATTTTGCTATTTTATTATTTAACAGAAATAATCTTACTGTTTTCTGATAATACAGTATTTTAACTAATCTTGATACCATTAATAGCATATTTAGCTCATGGCTCAACTACAACCATAAAACTTCGTGAACTTAATAATAGGGTCATACCTAAAAAAAGAAAAAAGAAAAATTATAAAGCCACACTAATAAATAAAGTTTTTTATTTTATTTTATAAAGTATTAATTTTGAATATATAATACTCCTACATGCACCTTTTTTATGGTATAAAAAATAAATTTGATTATTCTTGTGTCTATTTATAAATTGGATGGTTGTTTGAATTTTGGTTTAATATAATTGGAATGGATCAATCATTAATTGAGTAATAATCAAATTATAATAAAAATAAACCATATATTTTAGATCGGTTATTATAAATATTTTTAATTTTATCGATATAGTAATTTTTAAAAAAAATTAAAAATATTAACTTATTATTTCATATTACAACAAAAACTATCATCCAATTTTTTACGCATAATATTAAACTATTAACATGTATAAAATAATAAATACATGACGTTTATATTTTATCAATGCAAATGCCGAATTGGCAATTAAAAAGACAAGAGATGCAAATATGTTATAGGAAAAACCTTTTTCTTTAGATTATCTTAAATCACATCACATGTATTAAAATAGCTTCCAAAGAACTCTACAAATATAAGGATAAACACATACAAATACTATATAAATTATTATAGACATTAACAAATTGGACAAATAAAAAGAAGCTCAATTCAGAGATGCAAGAATCACCAAGGAAAGCCATAATTGCTCCATTTTTTTTTCTGAAAGTTGATACCTAATGTGACAAGAACTTGCAATCTTGAGATAATCAAAGAAAAAATGCCAAATTTAAAAAAAAAAAAATGGATAACGAAGAAGAGGGCCATGAATACAATCTCTCTCCCAAAAAAGCCGAATCTGACTACTCAAAGTTTGCATCTGTAATATTGAAGAAGAATGAATGATAAGCCGTTGGTACAATACAATGTACTTTGCCTCTTGAGCTCTCTCTTAGCCATCTCAACGACCTCTCCATGGCCATGGCCATGGCCATGGTTGATGAAGACGAGAGGACGACCTCTCCATGGCCATGGTCGATGAAGAAGAGAGGACGACCTCTCCATGGCCATGGTTCATGACGAAGAGAGGACGCGACTATTGGCGAAATCGAAAGCTCGGCTCGACCCTTTTTCAGTCGAAGATCCTCTCACCCGTAGAGAATATCAGAAACACGACGGAACTAAAAATACAAAGCAAGCCTGGAATGTAGAACACAGCCCTCCAGCTCTCTGGATTCGACAGATCCGAGTACATCATTTTAGAAGCTTCCAGAAGCTTTCCAGTAAGATCAACACCGATGATTCCAGCTAAGGTTCCAGCTGTGTTCGAAACTCCCATCACAATTCCCGCGTACCTGGGAGCAATGTCCATATGGTTCACTGCAAACCCGGCTCTTCCTAGTGCCAAAAAACCAAGGGCCACAGAAGAGCAAAAGATAACACCACTCGAAGTTCTAAAGAGTGGGAGAGCCATTAGTGCTGCAGAAGCAACTATGAACCCAACTGTATTCAGGAACTTACGAGTTTTCGTAACAGAGAGGATCCTTTTAGTAATCAAATAATCTGCAATAAACCCACCAAGGATGGAGAATGCAAACATGTTGAGATATGGCATCATCTTCGATGAATTCATTTTCTGAAGACTGAGCTGGAGACCAAGTTCAAAATACGTCGGTAACCAATTCATCAACACATATAGAGCATAGTGGAACGTAAAATTATTCACCACTATTGCCCAAACAGGTAAGCTAACCATAATCTTCTTCCATGGGATTTTCGTTGTCTTAGGATGAACACCGCTGTTCTGGTTCAAATTAGTTGGCAACAATGAACCTCCAAACCCAGCAGCTGTAGCTTTTGGATGCTCAGATCGAGGTGGGTCAGTCGCATACCTAAGCCAAAGCAATGACCATATGACACCCGCTAATGCTTCAGCGAAAAAAACTGATTGTGGGCCTCTAAGCTCAACTAACGCTGGGAGAAGCCACATTCCTATAGCTGCACCTAGGTACATCCCAGATGTTGTGATTGAAACTAACCTAGACCTTTCATGTGGTGGCACCCACTGAGCCAGGACTGTGTGAATGGAGGGGAATATAAACCCTTGAGCAACGCCAACAAGTAAACGTGCCGCAACCAAGATTCCAACTCTGTTCGGATCAAGCGGAACCAAAAAACAAGTAGATGACCATAAAACAAACGAAAGAAGAAGAACTTTCCTTCCCCCGATTTTCTGAGCTGCCCATCCTCCAGGCACTTGAGAACAAGCATAACCAACAAAGAATGTGGAGAGTATGGTTCCTTTACTTGATTGATTGATTCCGACAGCATCTGCAGCGACTGTATATGCAATGGAGAAGCCAACACGCTCTATATAACACACAGAGGTGCAGATAAAAGTTAAGAAGACTATCAAATAGCGTTTTGGAAAATTTTCCAACCTCATCTTCCACTTTTTCTTGGATCTAGAGCATTTATATCATTCGAGCCTACTCTAAATGAATTCTCTCGAGCACCCCTAAAAACACAAAGAGATGGAGCAGAAACCAGGCTTCAATCACCACCAATCCGCTTTCAGAATCTGAAAATGGAAAATAGAATCGAATAACATTAAGACCAAATATCACCATATTCTGACTTTGTTCTTGACGAATACGTCTGGTATTGTAACTTACTCCAACAAAAATCAACAATGTAGAAAGATTGTTAATCAAGGGCAACACTATCATCACTGATCAAACAGCCAAAGCACAAAAGAGAAAAAAAACATGATCAAAGATAAATGAGTACAGAGTAAGACACAGAGCTGATGATTTTTCGATCAAAAAAGTTTAAGGTTGATAGATTAAAAGAACGAAATCGTCATGATGATCAATAGTATTGCCATATACAAAAATGTCAAGAAGCTTCCTTCCCTGTACAATGCAAACTAGGGTTCAAACTAACCAGCTTTAGGTATGTCTTAAATATATTCTCAAGGTTATCCAGAATCAAACAGGACAATTGTTATCAAGAAGAGACACTCTAGAAGTGAAGTAAAACCAGATGATTCGAATTACTAAAAGATGCATTATTGTCATTGTTTAACACATTAACACAAAAACATGAGCAATCACCTTCAACTCAGCTTCAAGCTCTTTCCTCTCATGTCCAGTCGCGATAGGCATCACATCCTCTACTTTCTTCTTCACAGAAGTCTACGCTGCAGAGTACAAACACAAGGACTATCATTTATCATCTTCCACGGCTCAAACGAGAGGAGAATCGAAACATTAGATACACAATGAAATCATCGTCCATTGTTTAGCAAAACACATAGAATTAGTCCGATATCTTGTGCCTTACCAATGATGCATAACGAAACTCTGACACAAATAGAGGTTCATATCTAAATATATACCAAAACGATATGGAAGAACATATGACACAGCGAGAATCGCATCCAAGCCTACAACAGAAATTGCTCCCAAAAGCCTGATCTGGAAAGCAAACTAAGATTCGTCACCTGTATCAGAGCTGAAGCGGCGAGGGCAGTCAGACGAAGAAGCCGAAATGGCGGATCGATTGGCAGAGCGATAGGATTTAATAGGACTGGCGACGGCGGTGGCGGTGGCCGATCGAAGAGACGAAGGAGTGGCGCAGGTGACACGGCCGGCCGGTAAGGTGACGGTAATGGAGGCTCCGATGGGTGACAGGTTGAGGATGGAATCTAGGGTTTGGTGAGGGATTTTAGGGAAATTGAAGGGAGGTATGAAGTCAATGACGACGATGGTGAGATTTTTTTTTCTGGAAGGCAACAAAAAAAAACGTAACGGGCACAAGGTCGTGTCACGGGTTTTGACTTGTGATTCTTTATTTAAAAAAAAAAAGGAGTAAAACTCCTATATTTGCCGTAATGTTTCTCTATCTTGCCTACTTTTATCTATTTTTCCTTTATTTTTGCATTTATCATATTTTTTCATGTTTCTTTTAATATCTTCTTTTCTTTTCATATCTAAAAATTCTGTTTATAATCTTCCATTTCAAATTATATTAAATCTTTCAATTTTAATTAAAAACCCTAAAAATTCTTCAATTTTAGTCTCGATTTTGACCAGAATTTAAAACCAATTTTGTCATGTTTAGATTTAATTTTGACCAAAATTTAGATCCAATCTTGACTTGGTTTATATACTTAATCTTTTACCATAATTTGATAGCAATTTTAACAGATTCTTATCGTTTTTTAATTTTCACCTAAATTATAACTCGAACTTCGGTGTAATTTTGAGTGACTTAGATTTAAATTTTGGATTAATTTTGTTTATTTCGTATTGGGTCAAATTGTTTGTAATTTGAGTCAAAATTATACTAATTTAAGATTAAAAATCAAACAACCCGGTAAGAATCGGTATTTTTGTTTAAATTTCTGTTTAATTTTGATGAATTTAATATTGATTCGGGTTTTAATTGGATGCAAATCAAAAATGGGTCAAATTTTATCCAATTCGAGTCGAAATTATACTAATTTCGAGTTAAAATCGAACAAAACGATAAGAATCGGTTTTTGTTTTAATTTCGGTTTAATTTTGCTGAATTTCATATTGATTCGGGTTTTAATTTGATGAAAATCAAAATTGGTCAAATTGTACCCAATTCGAGTTAAATTATATTAATTTCACGTAAAAATCGAATAAACCGATAAAAATTGATTTTTGTTTAAATTTTAATTTAATTTTGTTGAATCTCATATTAATTCGGATTGGAATTGGATGAAAATCAAAATTAGATCCAAATTATGGTCAAAATTGTATCGAAACAGTGTCAAAATTGAGCATAAATCGGGTCAAATTTAGATCCAAATTCTAGTAAAATTTTGTCATAAATCGGGTCAAAATTAGATATATACCGGGTCAAAATAGAAAGACTTAATAGAATTTAAGCGGATATAGTTACAGACAAAATTGTGAAAATAATTGGTAAATAGAATCAGAGTCAAAACATGAAAGAAATAGAATGAACACGAAACATGATAGAAAGTAGGCAAAATAGACAAATATGATTATGAGGAGATATATGAGTTTTAGCCTTAATACAAATACAAATAATATATAAAATTCTTGATTTATAAATATATATAGATTTTTCTATTCTATGTTAATATAGCTTTTTTATTATATAAATAAAAATTTTAATTTTAAAAATGTCATATTTTAAATGTTACCCCATATTCCTTTGCATAATATAACAATATTATATTTACCCTTACACTTACTTAAAATCATGTTTTTATTTTTGAAAATTTTGAGAAAAAGAATTCTAACAATAAATGCAAAATTTATATATATAATGTGGATTGAACATGTACAATTATATAATGTGGTTTTGTCTGTGAATGTGATGAATTCGGTTTTATATTATTAGATTTCTGTATTGAATTGAATATAAAAATTTTTATATATAAAGATATGTGGTTATTTATCTAGAATCAAGAACCAGATTATAATTTTTTTAGCTTTGTTTGTTTGTTAATAAATAATATTTTTTTCATTATGAAAATAAATGAAAACAAAGTCTCTTCAGATAGACATCCTATCAATTTTCAAAATTTGGCATGACACGTGGAATTATAATATCATTTCGATGTGATTCACTTACACATAAATACATATTAATTTATCTGATTTTGTTTTCCGATATTATAATGCAATAGATAGAGTATATTCTATGTAAATATAGATTCTTCAATAAAATGATTATTACGATTGTTTTGAAGAAAGAAAAAAAAATATAATGGATTTCTAGTCCTTTTTCTCCTTATTCATATGGTGCAACTTAAAGCATTAACACTAAACATAACTACTACAACACAAAGCATGTATCATCATGATCATCATCATGATAATCATCATCATCATCATCACTGGGTTAGCTTTGAACTGGAAAAGGAGGAATGCTCTGTTCATGTCTGAAGAAATTATGTGGATCAACCTCTGTCTTAATTCTAACCAATTTATTGAAATTGTCTTTAAAGTACTTAGCCCCCCAAATCTGTGCTTGTATAAAGCTCGATTTTGCATCCTTTTTATTCATTCCAAGATCCAGATCCCTATAATTCACGTACGCTTCTCGTGGTAACATCGAAACATACGGTGTCATGTAACTATAAAACCTTCTGATCCAATCAATGTGTCTCTTAGGGTTTTTCTCATCGTTTAACCAACTCGTTACGTACTGAATCTTGAAGATGATTCCTTTCCGATGTGGGAATGGTATATCTGATTCAGCTATTTTCGCCATTTTTCCACCGTAAGGATTCCATATCATCATTGGAGATTCTTCTTCAAGTAATCTCTTGAACATACCTTCAAGCCCTAATTCAGAGATTGGTTCCTTTACGAAATCTGACTTGGCTTTGAAGTTAACCTTTGGAAATGGGCTTTTCCCTTCAAGTAAAATCTCTGGTTTAGTGTTACTTGGAAATCCTGCAATGTAAACGATCGATTCGATCCAACTCATTTCTATACAGTCCTTTCGTGTTAACCCTAATTCAGGAAAACCCTCGTTCATAACCTCCATTAACGTACTTGCATCACCTAGAAAGAGAGCATTGTACGACGTTGTCGCCGTTTTGCCTCCTCCTCCGGAAGCTCCTCCTCCTCCTCCTCCGCCGCCTCCGGAGGCTCCTCCGGTAGCGACATTGAAGATGACTCGTATGAATAACTCATCAACGAGTTTATCTGCAACGTATTGCCATTGATGAAGAATCTGTATAGCGTTTTGTTCTAACGTTTTGGTGATGGTGAAGACAGTGACAGTGTCTGGAACTTGAACAAGTTTGATCTTCCATGCAAGAATTATGCCGAAACTTGAACCACCAGCTCCTCGGATAGCCCAAAATAAGTCATCGCCCATGGATTGTCTGTCGAGTATATTACCGTTGGCGTCAATAATCCTTGCATCCAGAACGTTATCGGCTCCAAGGCCGTACTTCCTCATCATTGAACCGTAGGCACCACCGGTTATGTGGCCTCCTATGCCTAGGCTTGAACACAATCCTGCAGGGTAGCCATGCGTCTTGCTCTTCTCTGCAATCCTGCAAATAAAACATTCTGAGTAAGATGGCATATTTTAGAACCCTAATCTTGCTTCAATATAAATATATATATATATATATATAAGATGTAATGTTTTATAACCCTAATCTTGTTTCTATATATAATATATATAAGATGTAATGTTTTAGAACCCTAATCTTGTTTCTATATATAATATATATAAGATGTTATGTTTTAGAATCCTAATCTTGCTTCTATATACAAAGTCCAGTCATGCACTTATATATATATATTTAAGCATCGATTTAATGTTTATATATTATGTAGACACGGAATAAAATAAATAAATAAGAAATAAGAAAAATCAAGCGACAATAATGGAGAATAAATATATTGTTTAATTTTAAAAAAATTAAAAGAATGAGATAAATATAAAAAAATAAATTTTAAAAAAAAGGAAAATAAACACAACATCATATTTCTTTTCATTTTTCATTATCATGATCGACAGTATCATCCTTACAGAATTTAATTTAACATCAAACTCTATTAAATGTCGTAATCTCTAATTCGATATTAAGATTGGATTAATATTTATTTTATTACAAAAAATGTTGAGAATATACTTTAAAATGCACAAAAATATAAAATTAAAAATATACCAAAATTTTCGATTTCAATAGAATTGTAAATATAATAACATTTTAACTCTTGCATGGTAAAGTTGAAAAACAAAAATGATGTAAAAATACATTAGAAAAAAATCGAAAGTGTGTTATGAGATTGTGTGATCTGTAAATTCAAATCATATATATTATTTTTTAAAATTCAAACCATATATATTATTTTCTAAACTAAGGTAAGATCAAAGCCATTTGATTTAACGAATTTAAGACAGAGATTTGTATATTTTGTTGTGTCGGTACCTGTAATAAAGCTCACCCACAGTAGCACCGGCTTGAACCCAAGCACTATTATCTTCGATATCGACATTGATTTGTCTCAGCTTCGACAGATCAATCAACACGAACGGTGTATCCATCTGAGACACGAAGGATAAACCCTCGTAATCATGTCCGCCGCTTCTGAATCTGAGATGAACTCCAAGCTTCTTGGAACATATAACAGAAGCCTGAACATGAGTTTCGTACATTGGTTTGAATATGATCTCCGGTTTAGGCATCGAATCTGTTAAGTACCGGAGATTCTGAGCCGTCGATTGCAATACTTCGCCGAACTTTGAAACGTTTATTTCCGGCGTGAAGAATGTAGTCGCGATCGGAAAAGATACGTCGGAGTTGCCGTGGAGGCAGTCAATGAAGTCGTCTTGTAACGAGGCTTTAGTGGGTGTTAGAGTAAAAGATAAAAAGTATAGGGCTAAAATAGAAATAAATGAAAGTATGGGGTGAGGATTTGGAAATTCCATTTCTTTTGTTATGGGTGTTTTCTCTTCTGCCCTGCCCATTTGCATATATAGAAAAAGAGAGACGTGAAGTATGATTGACGTTTTCGTGGCGTCAAGTTAGTTGTCGGACACGTTCCTTATTATTTTTATTCAATTAAAAATTATAATTAATCCATTTATTTTTATAATAATATTAATGTTGTGTTATTTTGTTTTTATTCGATTAGCGCATTCAATAATTTTGAATTGGGAAAGTTCCGTATTCATTAAAAAGTCCATCTTCAACGAATTTTACTGCGTTTTTATTAAAATATATGATTTATATTATAAGATTTCGATTCTCGAAATTATAAGTAGACAATTAAATAAGACATGGACGACTATAATATTTCAACTACTTCAATCGACAAGTAGGTATTTTTATATCAACTAATTATGTGAGAACTAATTTTATATGATATTCGTTTTTCTTTTTTGTTTATATTTCGAACAACTATTTTTTTCCTTCATATGTATATATAGATTAAATTATATTTCAATGAACTTGTATATTATATAATAAATCGTACGTAAACAAAATCTCTCATATTTTTTTCCACATTTACACTCTTTTGAGCTTTGTTCTAATATATTTTTTACATTGTTTGTGCTTTTCGAGTTTTATAAACTATTGCACAAAGTCAACTTTAAAAGGCTAATAAATATTTTAAAATATTCAAACTTTCTAATTCTTATTTAAATTCGGTGATTATTATGTTTCTTATAAAGTTTTTTTTATTGGTGAAACAATCAATATCATCCCATCTTCAAATTATACGGTATTACAAGATCGTGTTATATTCCTAATTTAATCAACTAGACAAAAAAGAGTAGACTGAAAACTATAATGCAACCAAATTCATAATTACATGTATTTTTTAAATAAAAACTATAGAAAAAGCATATCTATACACCACATCTAGTTTGGCCCCATATCTTTTGATTTTGTCCAAAATTGGACACGTCATAATTACGCAAGCAATAGATAATTTATAACAAAAATTACAAAATTAGCTAAAATTTTAGATTTATTTAGTATAAAGCTTTTACATATTGATTTAAGTCGTGTTTTTAATTATAGTATGATTCGTTCATTGTTTGTTTACAACGTACGAGGTTTTTTTACATTGTTTATCTCATTATTTGATATTTGTGTAATTGATAAAAACTATATTTTAAGAACATAAAAAGAGGTGAATCTTTATAATAGTATCGGAAATATAATGATAATGTATTATTATTTAGTGTAAAACTAATCAATTCCTAACGAGAATATACATCAATATACACGCAAATTTATCTCTACAACTATTAGTTCTAGGATCGTGGCTCGTCTCTTAGGTTTTGTGTATGTTCGGATCAAAATCCGTGGATTTACTTAATTATTTACAATTCTTAAATTTAACATTGCGTTGTATATGTATAAATACGGTAAAATTATATATATGTATCACACTAAAATAGTAAAAAAACATAAAATTACTTAATCAAATCATTATATAACGATCCAAACTTTATTAATCATTTAACTATCAAATCTTCTGTATCGCCATTATTAACTTGAAAATGTTTTTATTCAAACCATCTAAATTATTATTTACTAATTAAAATAAAATAATTTATAAAATATTCACACAATCACAATGCATCATGCTATAGTGGATATATGCACTAGACAAATGAATCAGAGTTATTCCTATGCTGTAGTAAAATCTGTATTTCCACCATCACAATTTGTCTTTCCACTTTCTCCGACAAAACAAAATGGTGGAATTGTGTTGTTTAATAGATTCCATGTTTTGATATTTTAATCTTTTGTCATTTATTTGAAATTAGAATGTTATAATTTCTATGTTAGGAAGAAGACATGCAATGCAAACTTCAACATTTTAAATAAATTCTCTTTGGTTTCTTGCTTTAATCTAAGTGTTTTATTCTTGTGATATAAGAGTCATGAAAGCTGCTCCAAATACTTATCTATTTCACATTTACATAAACATTTCAAATTTTGTCACCTTAAAATTAATAAAAATAATTATATGTTATGGAAAACTTAAATTGAATCCCTTTGGTGCAGAGCGATGAAGAGTCGAGATAGATGAAAAATTATAGATTAAAAGAAGGAGCAGACGATGACGAGGCAAAATGGAATTGGAAGAAGACGACACGATAGATGGAAGTCGTACGTAACGACACGATGGAGGCAGAGGCACAGAAAAAGAATAAGAAAAAGAATGAGAGAGGAAAAAGACGAAATGAGAGATAGAGAGAAAACAAAATTCTTAGAGTTACAAAAAGTAAAAAAAAATAGTAAAATGTTTGAAATTTTTTTATAAAATTAGTTAAATTTTATAAATATCAACAATATTGTTAAAATTAAACTTCATTTAAATTATTTCAAAATATATATATATATTCAAATTATTTAAAATTCAATGTTAAAAAACAAATTTTAATTTTAATTTACTTAATTTTTAAATATCTTATAAATCTTTTGCTTTTGCATACATAGCATCATATTAATCTTTAAATTTAAATTTATAAATATTTGAATTTAATTTTTATTTGTTACAAAAAGTAAAAAAATAGAAAAATGTTTGCAATTTTTTTTTATAAAATTACTTAAACATTATAAATATCAACAATATTTTTAAAATTAAACTTCATTTAAATTATTTCAAAAAATGATATATATTCAAATTATTTAAAATTAAATTTTGAAAAACAAATTTTAATTTATTTAACTTTTTAATATCTTATAAAAGATGAGTTCAAATAAATAGTTCTTTTGCATTCACAGAATCATATTAATCTTTGAATTTAATTTTTATTTTGTTACGAAAATTTAAAGAAATAGAAAAACGTTTACAATTTTCTTTTATAAAACTGCACTACAAAAAAACATTGAGTTTCCAACGGATGGGGCAACGGATCCATCCGTTGGAAACAAATCGCAACGGATTTTAATGGAGCCAAGAATTTCTAACGAGAAACATTTCCGTTGCCATCCGTTACAATTTACGACGGATTTGCAACGGAAACTGCCCGTTGCCCTGTCCGTTGCAATCCGTCGCAATTTGTAACGGGTTTCTAACGGTAAGTTTCCGTTGGCAATCTCCGTTAATCTCCGTTAGAATCCGACGCAATAGATGCCAACGGACGTCCGTTGCAAGTTGTAACGGATATCCGTTAGAAATGTTAACGGAATACCGTTGCAATAGTGAATATCGAGGTTCACCGGTCGAAATAATTTCACGTGAACGTCCAACGGGCATCCGTTACACTTTCCAACGGGCATCCGTTGGAAAGAACAGTATTTAGAACTAAACCGAGGTTTGTAGCAAACCATATACAACAAACGTTGGAAAGAACAGTATTTAGATCTAAACTGAGGTTTGTAGCAAACCATCTACAACAAACATATTTTCAACACAATGTCGTCTTCTTCGAATCGAAATATATATAGATCGAGAGAGTGGATGTATAGAAGAAAGGATCCTATAACCGAAGAGTTTACGCAAGAATTCTTACACGGATTAGAGCAATTCATGAGTTTTGCGTCGATGCAGCCTTTGTGTCAAGAACGCGGAACAATGTTATGTCCGTGCAAAAGATGCAAAAATATGAAGTATCGAAGTCAAGAAATTGTTTGCAAACATCTTTATAAGGTGGGTTTCGTTGAAAATTACGAAATTTGGTTTTTTCATGGCGAAGATTGCGGTGTAAGAGATAGCATGCAAGATGTACAAGTAGAACGAAATGAAGATGTTATTTATGAAGCATCAGCGACAAATCCATATGCGGAAATGGTGTCAGATGCTTTTCCTGGAGTCGTTAATGAACAAACGCATGAAGAAATGCCGAACATCGATGCACGTCGATTCTTCAACCTATTGGATTCGGCGAAACAAACACGTATGAACACGGAAAACATAGAAGCACATACAACTATGGTGTTTGCGTTAATAGTGATATAGAGGGTGATAACTTCTACGGCATTTTGCACCAAATCATACAACTGGAATATCCCGGTCTCGTTGGGTTGAAGGTGATGCTTTTTAAATGTCAATGGTTTGACCCAACCGTAGGACGTGGAATACGAAAAAATCGTTGGGGAGGAATTGACGTCAATCCGGCACGACAATATGGTAAGTATGATCCATTCATCACAATAGATCAAGCAGATCAAGTTTGTTATGTGCAATATCCAACAACATTGAAACGTCGAAGAGAGGAGTGGTGGGCCGTAGTGAAGATCAAGCCTCGAGGGATCATAAGCTCTGATGATAAAGAAGATGCGTTGCAACCCGATTATCCGCAGCCGCTTCGTTTGATTGATACGGATCGCGAGGACATTCTTGCTAGAAATGACATTGACGGAGAACTTATACGGGATGAAGATGTTGAACCGGAAGATGCTGAAGATGAAAACGGCGATGAATTCAATGACCAATCGAAGGAAGACTCGCCCATCGATGAATCTACTAAAGAAGAACTTTAAATGCAATAATGTATATGATGTGTAATCAAACAATCGAAATGTTCATACAATCGATTTCATTATGTTAATTAAGTGTAACATTCATGATGTTTACTTATGTATACGATGTGTAATTGATCAATTGAAACGTTAATACAATCGAATGGGTTATATATACAATGTTAGATGTATTAAAACTTAGAATTATATAGACGTTGAAACACAAATTCGAGCCCCGACACTTAGAAAAAATTTTAAATTTGTCCATATTTCCAACGGATGCCCGTTGCAACCATTCTGACGCATCATACTAACGGACATCCGTTAGAATTTCTAACGGAAGCCCGTTAGAATAGGCAATGATGCCTACTCTAGTCTGCAGATATTTCCAACGGGCATCCGTTGGAAATTCAAACGGATGCCCGTTGCGAAGGGAGACGAGCCGTCATTTAGCTGTCCGTTGCCTCGGGAACAGAAATTTCCAACGGTCGTCCGTTAGAATTTTTAACGGATGCCCGTTGGAAATGTCTAACGTCGTGTCAATTTGCAGAACGTCGTGTCAATTTATTGCATCTGTTGCGTGGACGTGATTTCCAACGGGCGTCCGTTAGAAATTCTAACGGACGTCCGTCGAAATTTCTATATATAAAAGTTTGAACAGTTCTTATTTCAACACAACTTCAAAAAACAAACTTCTCTCTAAACTTCCGTTGCAACCTCAAAAACCTAGAAATTTTAGAATATGATGAGACCTAGAAGGTTTATCGGGTCGGGTGGGTTGTTGGCTGGTTCCGCGGGAGCTCCACCCCCGCCGCCACCCCCACCATATCGTCCTCCTTCACCTGAATCGGCTCCGCCAATATTTGAGGAGGATGATATGGTCGATATCGATGCATTGATCGATGATTTTGATGGACGTCCAACCCTTCCGATCATCGATCCTGATCGTTCGCCGGGAACGCTCTGGTATAAATTTAATATTATCTATTGTATTGTTAAATATTTTAAATATGATCTAACGTTTAATTTAAATGTTTCAGGTTTGATGAAGATGACGTTTTGAAACACACAAACAACGTCATAATCCAAGGTTCCCTCCAAGACGAACTTTACTATTCCTGGCAAGTTACGCCAGAAGTAGTGCGCCAGCGATGGTGGCGCACTTTTATAGTAAGTTTTTCTATTAAATTTAATATTTCTTTATATAACATTAATTATAATACTAATTGTATAATGTTTATTTCAGCGTTCATACAGGTGGAGGAGAAAGGACACAAATCGCATATATAGTGCATGGATGCATGATATGCAAGTGAGGTTGCGGCTCATGATGAACGGTTCGAAGCGTAATTACTACGCCAGCAGCCGCAAACCAACATGGGCAACGGATGCGGTCTTCAACAAAATGATCCAACATTGGGAGTCCGCTGAATTCAAGGCCAAGAGCGAAAAGGCCAAAAAATGTCGCTACGGTGAGAAAGTTCCCGGAGATGGTCCACATCGCCATACTTCGGGATCAAAATCCTTCCCGAAACGAAGGAAAGAGTTGGTAAGAATCTAAATTTATTTCTTTATTTTTTTGTTATGTAAAATATTAATCTAACTAAATTTATTTTATATTGCAGATGCAACGGATAGGAAGAGAGCCGACTCTTTTTGAGCTGGTTTTAGAAACCCATGCCAAGAAGAAGCCGGTTGTCGGAGAAGCGGTCGGCGAACCGGAACTCGTCGATCCACGGGCGGAGCGAACCGTGCAAGCTGTGACAGGGAAGATCACACAACAATTTATTTAGAGGTATATTTTTATATTAATGTTATTTTATAATTATTAATTTCGTAATGTGTAAAGAACTAACATTAATTTTGTTTATTTTGTAGTCGGTGAGACCGTATAAGGGACGTTTATACGGTCTCGGGGCGTTGCAGAAAGATATCGTCGAAGACGCCACCTCGGTACCTCCCGTTGTGCAGGAGACTTTCTCGCAACAACGGAGGATCGAAGAGCTCGAAGCCAAGGTTCAGCACTTGGAGAGCGTGATCGAGCTCATGTCGGGGCAAGGGAGGGGATCAACATCGCAACAAGAACCACGTCCCGATTCAGATGCTACACCTTCTAAAGGTGACGGCGAACGTCGAGACGATATCGACACCGCAGATTTAGCTGAAATGTAATAGGTTAATTAGTAGCGTAGTATAATTTGGAATGTTTTTGTAAAATATTTAAACTTTTAAATTTTAAATGTTTTGTTAATTTTTTTTATTTTTTTTCAAATATCCCAACGGACGTCCGTTAGAATTCCTAACGGGCTTCCGTTGGAATGTTTTTCCCGCCAAACGGTGACGGACATCCGTTGCGCGTTGCCGCCAATTAGCAACGGACGTCCGTTGTTCCTTCCCGCCAATTTGCAACGGAAGCCCGTTGCAACCCACAATTCCCGCTCTTTTTCGATTTCCCTTTCCAACGGACGTCCGTTAAAATTTGCAACGGACGTCCGTCGGTACACGGCAACGGACGTCCGTTGCAAATTTGCGACGGGCATCCGTCACCAATACTGGCAACGGGCTTCCGTTACATTGTTTGCAACGGATTTGTCCGTTGGAACATCCGTCACCACTTTGCAACGGAATTTATCCGTCGCCCATCCGTTGCGAATTGCGACGGATCCAAATTTCTAACGCGCTATTCCCAACGGACTGAAATCCGTTGCAGTCCGTTGCAAAAGGCCATTCCCAACGGATTTTTGGCCTTTTCCAACGGATATGTCTGTTGGAAATGGCCTGCTTTTTTGTAGTGCTGGTCAAATTTTATAAATATTTACGATATTATTAAAATTAAATTTATTTAAATTATTTCAAAAATGATATATATTTATATATATATATATATGTTTAAATTATTAAAATTCAATACTTAACTTTTTAATATCTTATAAAGAGGAGTTCAAATGAATAGTTCTTTCGTATACATAGCATCATATTAATCTTCAAAATTAATTTTATAAATCTTTCAATTTAATTTTTATTTTGTTTCACCATTTATTAACTTTTAGATTGCTGTTATTTTTTTCCGATTTTTTCATCCAATTGATTCATTTTCTTTCCAAGTCATAACGACATATTCCCTTATTGTTATGTCTATCGATTTTTTTCTCACAATATCTTTCATCGGTTTCCACCACAATGATCATTTTTTATCCAAATAAATGTATGTAGTATTTATGTGGTCGTTATACAGACCATTAGTTTGAACTTATATTATATAATAAATATTTGTTTCAATCGGATACACATTTGTATGTGCTTTTACTTTTGGAGTCGAAATTGTGAAGAGATTTAACTTTAATTGTTTGTATAAAAATTTATATAAAATTTGTTTTATGATTTTTTCAATTGTTATTATAGCAAATTGTTTTTTTTTCAAACGCGGATATAATCTAATATATATATATATATAATACAAATTAAAATAGAAACATAAAATGTAAACTTTAAATGAAAACTAATAAAATAATTTTCAAATATAATAGACAAGTCAAATATAAGTATGATATTTTGGTTTAGCGAAATGATATTTATTTTGAAAATCGATAATATGAAGTATTTGGATATTTCTTTGTTGAAAAAGGACAGATAACCGCAATCAAAGGAAAAGAAATAAAAATATATCCGTTCAAATGATCATTTCGTCAAATGTAATGGCAATTTAAGAATAAAAGAAAAGTAACGAAAAAACAAATACAAGGGTTAAGACTTTTTGTTAGGGTTTTAGTCAACGACACAACAACCACCACCACAAGTGACTCCTCCGCCGTGGCTAACCGGCCGCTCAAATTTATAGTACGCTCCGAAAAGTTCTTCCGTCTCACCAATCACGATAAACTTTTCCAATCAACTTTAACAAGCATTACATATCGAAGTAGAAGATCGGACAAAAAAAAATGATTCGTTCATAAAATCTATAGAATAAAACTACACGAAAATATCATTTATTGGATAACGAAAACGTTTGGATATCAAATATAGTTTTGGGTCTAATTAATTCAAAAAATTAGTAAAAAGGTTCAGGATTTCTATATTATATATGAAAAATAATAATTTATATTCTAGACGATGTGAAATAGCACAACATAACATTTTTTTTACGTTTAGATTCAGTTTTAGAGCGTAATATCGTAATCACGTATCAAATATCGATATATTTAAATCTAAACGAATGAGACTCTAATACGATATCAAACATGGATTTGAACATAAAAATTAATTCAAAAATTTATAATTAATATACCAATATAATAGTATATTATTGTATATATATGAAAAAATTTTAATATTATATAATAATTCATGTTCTATATGATATGAAATAGCATAATATAACATAACACTTTTTTACGTTCGGACTCGATCTTGAAACGTAATATCGTATTCACTATCAAACGTCGTTATATTTAAAACTAGACGAATGAGACTCTAATATCATATCAAATATAGATTTAATTGTAAAAATTAACTAAAAATATTATAATTAATATAGCAATCCATGTGGTAAAATACAATATAATTGTATATATATATAAAAGATGATAAAATACATATTCCTTGTTTATGCCAAGGTAGGTATACTCTGTTCATTCCTAAAGAAGTTATGAGGATCAACGAGACTTTTAACTTTGACCAATCGATCAAAATTATCTCCAAAATACTTTCTTCCATATACTTCCCCTTGCTCCAAGCTGTTCATCCCATGATCGTTCATTCCAATATCTAAATCTCTATAATTCAGATACGCATTTCTCGGATTCTTGCTCACAAATCCTGTCATATAACTATACAGTCTTTTGGCTTGTGCCAAGAAATTTTTCTCGGCCTCTTCAGATGGATCGTCCCAATTCACTGAGTACTGAATCTTAAAAAGCTTTTTCCGATGCGGAAATGGCGTCTCGGTCATCGGAATTTGCATCATTCTTCCGCCGTATGGATTGAAAACTAACCCTACTTTACCCACATCGATCATTCTCTTGAACAGCCAATCTAATCCATCTTTGCTAATTTCTGTTTCGACATAATCTGATTTCCTTTTTAGGAAACCTGCTGAATCAAGTTCACGATCAAGAAGTACATTAGGGTTTATCTCAGTGGCATTTACGTGATTATCCCACCAAAGAACGGATTGAATCCAAGACATTTCCGTACAATTCTCTTTCTTCAGACCCAATTCAGGAAACTCTTTAGCTAATAGGTCAATGACGTCATCGGCTTTGCCTAAGAATAGAGCAACCACTGAAGCTCTCACCGTCCTTTGCTTATTCCGAGTCACGGGTTGAATCAGCATTCTCATGAACAGATTCGGGTCGGTCTTTGGTGCCATGAATTGCCAATGGTGAACCATTTCCGTTGCACCTTGACCCATGTACTGTTCGACCCGGAACACCGTCACGGTCTCTGGTACGGGTACTAGTTTGATCTTGTAGCCTAAAACCACGCCGAAGCTCCCGGCTCCTCCTCCTCGAATCGCCCAGAACAGATCCTCACCCATGGTTTTCCGGTCAAGAATACGGCCGTTCACGTCGACGATCTTTGCGTCGACGACGTAATCCACTGACAATCCGTACTTTCTCAGCATGTTTCCGTACCCTGCTCCGCTTATATGTCCACCAACGCCGACCGTTGGACAAACTCCGGCAGGAAAGCCATGAACTTTACTCTTCTCCCAGATTCTGTAATAAACCTCGCCGAGTGTTGCGCCGGAAGAAATCCAAGCGGATTCATCGGCTATATCGACGGAGATATCTCGGATATTCGACAAGTCGAGGATGAAGAATGGTTGGTCGGAGATGTAGGAGATTCCCTCGTAGTCGTGTCCGCCACTGCGGATTTTGAGGAGGAACCCTAGGGTTTTGGAGCAGATTACGGCGGCGGAGACATGATTGTCGGAGTGAGGAGTGATAATGATGGTGGGTTTCGGAGAAGACGAGGTGTTGAAGCGGGCATTTCGGATGTAGGCACGAAGAACAGAGGAATAAGAAGGGTTTGACTGAGAATAAACATCGTCGGAGATTTGGGATTCCGGCGACTTAGTTTGGTCGGAGAAGCATTGAACGAAGGAATCGTAAACTGAAGAATCCGACGGAGGAGTGACGGAGAAGGAAATAGGGAAGAAGAAGAAGAAGAAAAAGACAGAGACAAAGGCTTGTTTGGTCATAATTGTGAACTAATCTCGAGTTTTGTGTTTTGTTTCTGCAGTTTTGGGATTTTATTTATAACCGTTATTGTGTTTAATTTTCTATATTTTTTATTTATCAACTTATTTTAATTTGTTATTATTACTATCAATTTTTATTTAAGTCTTTTTTGTTTTCAGTCAATGGTCGTATATGCCATCCAGGTTGACTGAGTGGAAAATTCCAAAAAAAAACGAGTTAAAAAAAAGTATATTATGAGAAGAATAGTAATGAGAATGTGACATTAAAGTGGACTTTCTTTATATATGTGAGTATTTTGCATATATACTTAATTAAATGTTTGAAAGATACTCTCGTGATTTTATTTATGAGTCACGGACCATTAACAAAAGAGTTAATATTTAAAATTCATTAATTTTTTTAAGTAGAGATTCGAATTTGCTATATCTCTGGAAAAAAAATATCAATTCCACCTTTCATTAATAACTAAACTACCCACGAAAGGCGTAATTAAAATTGTCATTGACAACTTTAATTTTTGTAAACGAGAACTTTGGTCCAAAGATCTAAACCTATTTAATATACTTCTAAATAGTATTTTTTATTGAAGAATCGTCTAAAATAAAATACATCATTTGTATGATCTCAAATAATACATACCACTAAGATTTTTATTAAAAAGTTTCTTAAACATGTCGACGAAGCAACCAAGTCGAAGGAGAAGAGGAAATGGTATTGCCTACGAAAACGACAAAGCAAAGACAAGGAAAAGATCACGTCGGATCGACGAAGGAACGAGAAGACGAGTTTGAGGAGATCACGACGATTGAGGGCTTAATTGGTGGAAACGTAGCGTTTGCGCTTGCGTTTGGTAGCGTTTCTGTCAGCGATTGATGGCGTTTTGTTTCATTTTGTCTAAATGGTGGAATCGATGCGTTTACGGGCGACTGTGACTAGAAGCGAATGGTATAAAACTGTTGCGATTGCGTTTTGAACAAAATTATCAAAATAGACAACTATTAAAAAAAGAATTAACTAAATTTTTTAGTGTATATTTTTAATTATAATTTTTGAATATTTGAAATAAATTTAAAACTTTAAAAATATTTAAATATACAATATATATACATCTATTTGTATATATATATATATATTTTACGATTAATATAAATTATAATAAAAAGAAAGAAGAGATACGAGGGTATTTTGGTAATTTTATTCAAAATGCATCAAAACGTAAACGTAACGCAACATAATTTTGGATTTTTAAATTCCGCGTTTCGCGGTGTTTACAGACGACTACGACTCTATCATTCGGTTTTAATATCGCCCGGAGTCGCCAAAAAACGCAATCACCGCGTTTGTGTTTGGCTGCGAATCTACAAGTCGGGCCTTGATAAAACAAAACGAGCAAGAGAAAACAAAGAGAATAAAACTAGAGAAGAGGAGAGGAGGTAAAAAGAAAGAAAGACAATCCTAATTAAGCATGTGCGAGGCAATTTGAAATTTTGGTGGACTATCTCTTGATCCATGTCCGAAAACTTTATTGTAAACATGTCTATAATTTCGAATGGATTAGGATCAATGTCTTTAATTTTTTTTATTTTTATTTAAAAAAATCTGTCGGACGGATATGATTTGTCCGTCCAGAATTTTTTTTGTGCAAAAAATATTTAATTCTCTTATAAAAAATAATTTTTCTAAAAAAATAAATTTTCTCAATAAAAATATTATTTTGTTTTTTATAAAACCATTCTAGACGGTTACGAAATCCGTCCATTATTTTCGGACAGAAAGAAAATAAAAAATTTATAGAATTTGTATTTGATCTATCCATAATTCAAAGACATATCGAAATTTTTATGTGAAATTTAAAGATGGATCAAAATTAATCCAAAAATTTTGCCTCTAAATTAATAATTTTTAGTAGTGACAGAACTATAAAAATAAAGGTCCGAGTCTAATGTTTATCAGACGGATTTCGGACCAACTCGTGAGTCTGATTCTATTTTGACAAATATATGTATATATATATATACAACAAAATCATTGTAATACTATCAAACATCAATTTATTTCGCATTATCCCTTAATTTCAGTACTAACCTATCTTATCACAATCTTTCCTTATTATCTCAATACACAAAACCACTAACAATAAGTATATATATATATATATATATATCTAATGATATTATTACACTAAGAGACTTACAGTCATATATCATTGATGGATCTGAAAGGTGGAATACTCTGTTCATCTCTAAAGAAATCAGTTGGATCAACATTTGTCTTCACTCTCACTAATCTATCAAAGTTGTTCTTAAAGTACTTAACTCCCCACTCTTTACCTTCCTCGTACTTTGTCTTAATCCCATCACTGTATTTCCCCAAATCAATATCTCTCAGATTTATATATGCTCTTCTTGGAGATTTCGATACATATGGTGTCATATATTCATATATACTCTCAACCCATTTCATATATTTCTCTTCTTCTTCTTCATCTTCATATTTCCAGTAAATTAAATACTGAATCTCGTATATGTTTCCCTTTCTATGTGGAAATGGAGATTCAAATTCTGAGATTTCACTCATTTTTCCACCAAATGGAGTGAATATCATTTGACCTAATTCTCCCTCCGCCATGTTTAATCGTTTCCAAAGCTCATGGATTTCAGTTTCAGATATTGGGTGTTCTACAAAATCAGATTTTGCCTTAAACCCTAATGTTGCTCGTGTTCTTCTTTTCAGAATATCAATGGTTTCCTCTTTTGGAATCTCTGCAAACCATATAACTGATTCAATCCAATTCATTTCTTCACAATCTTTCTTCTCAATACCCAATTCAGGAAATCTCTGTTTCATTAATGACAACAGATTCTTCGTCCGACCAAGATATAATCCTGGGAACGATGCCTGTACTGTCGTATTCTTTGATCTTTGTAACATAACCCTAATGAACAGTTCATTAGGTACCTTATCTACAATGTATTGCCATCGATCAATGATCTTCAATGCCTTTTGTTCCATTGTTTTTGTGATATTGAACACTGTTACTGTCAATGGAACCTCCACTAATCGAATCTTCCATGAAAGAATAACAGCAAAACTCGATCCTCCACCTCCTCTAATTGCCCAGAAAAACTCCTCTCCCATGCCTTGTCTGTCAAGAAACCTTCCACGTGCGTCCACCACGTGAGCATCGATTACGTTATCAGCCGCTAAACCATATTTTCTCAGTAAAGTACCATACCCTCCACCGCTAAAGTGTCCGCCGACACCCACCGTGGGACAAACTCCGGCGGGGAAGGCTAAAGATCTGTTCTTTTTAGCGATTTCGTGATATAATTGGCCAATTGTAGCTCCGGTTTGAACCCAAGCGGTACGGTTTTCGACATCTACGTTAATAGATTGAAGATTAATCAAGTCGATGAGGATGAAATCCGTACCGGAAATGTAAGAGAGACCCTCGTAATCATGGCCTCCGCTTCGGATTCTGACATGAACTCTGTGTCGTCGAGCGCATCTGATAGTGGATTGAACATCAGAGGGATGAATTGGAGTGATGATCAGAATGGGTTTAGGGGTAAAAGGAGGTGAAAATCGTGGGTTTTGGATTGATGAAAGTAAGAGAGATGAAAAGGAAGAGTCATTTCGAGTGTGAATAATGACTGTAGAAACTATGGTAGAGAGACAACGGAGGAACTCATCGTGGTTGGTTTCAGACCGAACAGGATAATTTAAGAAAAGTAAGAACAGAAGAGAGATGAAACAGCTTGTGAATTTCATTTTCTCTGCAACTCTTTGATGGAATGAGAGAGAGAGAGAGAGAGAGAGAGAGAGAGAGAGAGAGAGGAGAGAGAGAGACCTAATCTTGGCCAGAGTGATCCAAAAGCAGAGTTATTGTGTGGGGACAGATTATGTCTTGAACTCTCTTCTCTTCGGACTGATTTGGAAGTGTTTGTGTTTTTAGTGGAACTCTTGTTAACTTGTCGTTTTCATTGAGTCATATTTTTAATTTTTACTATTAACTCAATATTGTCATTTTGCAATATATATATATATATATAGATGGACAATTCGGTCAATTCGAATAATTTGGGTAAATTGAGTATGATCGATCCAAAAAATTCAATTTATAAGTGATTTGGTTTAACTAAAAAAAGATTATATATGTTCACCATCTACAATTTGTTTAGATTCAATTCAATTTGGGTTGGGAGAATTCAAAATAAATCAACACCTCAAACTTAAAAAAGAAAACTCTAAACGATTAAAATTTGTTTATTTATTTAAAAATATCCAAATTAATCTATAAAATTAAGATTAAATATAATTATCTATAACTAAACAATCTAAATTATCTGAATTATTTGTGATTAAATAATCTAAATTATTAGAAAATCCAAAAAATCTAAATTTTTTATAACTAAAAAAATAGATTACTCGAAATACCAAAATAATTTCAATTTAATTCAAATCATTTTAAATTCAATATTCAAAAAACCTAAAAATCTAAATCTGAATAGAAATTCGAGTAAATTGGGCAAAAAATACTCTTCCAATTCAAATTCATGTTTTATAAAACATGAACCAAACTCAAACCGAAATTAGATTATCCATCCCTATTTTACAATATAAAATCTTTAAATTTTCCTATATAAGCATGATTTATTATATCTTAATAAACAAATTACTATTTCTCTATTTCAATTACACGTATAAAATCATGAATTATTACAAAAAAAAAATGTGTTTTTTTACTTGGGTTGCAATTCATCTTTCTGTTCAAACACATCAAAACAATCCCGTACATACGAAGTAAACGAATCCTAACCTACAGTACCTTCTATTACAAGAAACCTAACATGGGACAGGTTGTAGGCAGGATGGATCCCTGCGTTCGTTGTAAGTAATCACTGTTTACAGTCTCTTTAGGGTTAAACCAAAACCATTCATTCCCCATGGCCTATCTATGACCACTTAGCAAACAATAAACAAAAAAGAACTATAATAAAAATCATGTCTTGGAGATAATTATAGAAAAAACAATCATCATTTGATGATTTGGGGTCTGTTGCCACGAGTTCTTGATTTCGTTTTGTAGACCTTCTTGGCGGTATCAATTGTTAAAGCATACATTTTTACGGGGAACAATTCATCCGGAAGACCCTTCTGGTCCTGCAAGAACAGAACAGAACAGAACAGAGGATGTGAATGGTTAGAGAAAACAGAACAGAGGATGTCTTGATTTAGTTAAAGGTGAAATTTTTTTACCTTTGTTCTGTAAAGATTCAAACCACATCGGCGGAAGAGTTCTTTGAAGTAAGAATCCGATCTGGTGATGCTTCGATCTTCTTTATCCAAAACAAATCCTGTGTAAATGCAAATAGATTCTCAATCACAGCCTTGAAAGAATATCAAATTGGGTCTTAAGAATATCAAATTGGGTCTTAAAAAAAAGGATCTTTTCCGAGAGAGAGAGAGAGAGAGACCGTTTCTGGCGACATTCTCTTTCAAGACAAAAAAACCACCAGGTTTCAAAGAGGCCTGAAATGGACAAGAACAACAGATGAAATCATACAATGTAATTCTTACAAACTTTTAATACAATTTCAAATTATTAATACCCATTCTTCGTATTTCTGTTGGACAAAATGCTTGAAAACACCTCAAGTATATTCGTTTCGTTGTAAAACATCGACGTTCTCTTTTAATAGTTGAAGAGCTTTATGGCAAAAGAAAGGCATTTCGGTGATTTTTAAGGACTTTCACCCTATTTTTATTCTCCGTTTTTACTTTTAACATACCGAAAACTTAACGGGAAGATGAACAATGGTTACCATTTGGAAGAGAACGAACAAAGTATTTACCTTTGCTCGGTTGAAGAAAGAAACAAAATCATCATCAGTGAGATGCCCAATACACCATTGAACCCATATAACATCGTACCTTCCAGTAACCGGAATGAATTCCTGTACCGAGAATAAAACATGATGTACAACGAAAAAAAACACAAAAACTTGAACGGTAGATTAACCCGTTCCACTTGAACTGCGGTCTGATATTGTAAATATCAAAGGAGTGCTTTCAACAGAGTTACAATTATGGAAACTTGCATTTATATTATAAGTGTCATTAAAAGCCTTCAAGAATGTTACCTGAAGAGGAACACAGAAGAAGTTAGTAGCTTGATGTGTTTCAGACCCCATAGATGCCAAATTTTCCCGTGCCGCATCCAAGAAATGTGCTACAGGTTCAAGTAGATCAACCTGGATAAGATCCAACAATAGCAAACGAAAACAAATCAGAAGATAATCAAACGCCTATAAAAGGATAAGCCACCATTCCTAAAAAGGTAAGTTTTTTTTTCTTTTTCAATTCACCAAGAAACTTCATCTTTGATGAACGAACAAAGCACCATACCCAAATAACTAACAGTGTACACATAGATCACTCACTTTTTGTTCTTCAATCATAAGCCTTGTAAACTAATACTACACCTTGGAAAACTCTAAGTCTAAAATGCATAAATTCTACATCTTTGCTTCCAAGCATTTACAGAACAAGCCATCCAATTCCTCTTTCCGAAAATAAGTACAAAGGTTATAGGTGGTGAAAAAGGAAAAACATATATAGATTTAAGGATATAGAAGAAGACACTACCACAAAGAAAATAAGAAAAAAAAAAGCAGACGGACTTCACCTCGTTGAAATATCTAATTAGTAGGTTCTTGGTGATCCTCCCAATGCCAGATCCACAATCTGAGTTATACGTATAATCACAAGAAGCACACTCGTTGATATGTATAAAAGATTGTTGAGAACAAACCCAAACCAAAAAAAATGCTACAAATCATTTCTACATCATGTTTGATTTGAACACCTATACAAAGTTATCCATTTGGTATTTGCCAAATTCAGAATTTTAAAACAAGAACGACAAAAGCGAGAAGGAGGAAGGAAACAAGTGAAATTGTGATGCTAAAAGCAAAATTCCAGTTTGTGTATGCAAAAGGAGAAATTTATGTTTCTTCAATATGCAGCTGCATCATACTAAATTGGAACGAATTCAGTGTCAGTGTCCAAAGCATTGAATAAAACCACTTTGCAAGACATAAAATATTGAATCAGTTCTATGTAACACTCTGAAGAAAGTAAAATGTTTCGTCAGCATCATCCAACAGTCTTATGATAAGTTATCCTATAGCGGCTAGAACATGAACTTTGGATTCATATATATGGCATTGGACAACCCTAAACCCTTGAACTAGCTTTTGGATCAGTTAGGCCCAACCCACTCATACCAGTATTAACTAAAATGAAGATTGTTACCATAAATGAATTCTCCCGAAGAGAATGATGAAAAGGGTACCAAGCAAATAACATAGCAAGAAGAATGAACAGCAAATGCAATTAAGAAATTACAATGAGGAGAGTACCAAGAGCCACCAATTTCTGATTCGTTCCACCGTCAACTAATCTTTCTAGTAAAAGGGTTTTCAGAAAAACCTCGCTTCCAATAATGTCAGCATCGTTCACATGTCCATACCCACCCAATACTCCATCAACTGATGCTTCAACACCCTTGAAGAACAATGAACACACAGATAAATTAACATAGCAATATTCATACCCATTAACCTCACTTTGCATTGATTTGAATAAATTTAGGCAACTTAAGGCAAGCAATGTTTACAAGTAAACCATTCCTTGCAAATTTGAATTTTAAGTTACCTATGGATGTAAGAGAGCACTAATCGAGAAATAAACAGCTCATGTTTTCAAAATTTTCCCCAAGAAACGAACAGAAAATCGAACGAATTTCGACCCAATAATACTCACTTCCCAGTAAGAAACACCGTCTCGGTACCACTGCGTCTTCATGGTCTCATCCCCTTCTCCAATTTCCTCTCTCCACATCTCTTGAGCGCTTGTGAACGCCTTTCCCTTAGAATCCACACCAGCAACTTCCATGGAGTAATTAGATGAGCGAGTCACGAAGCTCCTCTCCGTCGTAAATCGAGACCAATACCACGACGGCGAAGGAGACGGCGGCGGCGGCGGCGGGATAAGCTTGTGGTGGGAAGCAGAGGGGTGGAGAAAGACAATCGGGGTGTGGAAGGAAACGGCCATTCTTGTCTTGGGCCTGGGCTTTGTAATTCGTCCGAATAATATTGGATTTTGACCCGACCCGGCCCGACTTGGACTAGCCCATGGAAATGATTAATGTATCATAAAAAAGTAATTAATTAATTGATAAAATAATCATCGTAGTACATAAAATAAACTGACAATTATGGTCACAAGACAAGACATGATGTGCATTATCAACCGTGAGACAAATGCATTAAACTAATTAATTAATTAAAAATTAAGCAATTAACGAAACATTAGCGTCTTCCTTAATATGACCAAGCGGTTTAATTATGACCAATGAAATTAATTAATCTCAACTTGGACTTTTTTATATCATCTCTGAGCGAAAAGGGGTTGTCTTTATTGAATTAAGTAAAAAAAAGAGTAGTTTTCTCTTGTTTTTTTAAACCAAGACGAGTAATTTTCTCTTCAAATCCGTATTTTCTCGGGAATCAAACACCATACTAGAAAAGAGAAAACTTTATTATTTTCCGCAATTAAGGTATTCAATGGTAAAAGTCGCAATCATTCGCGAACAGGGCGATTACATTTTTTATAATTGTATATGATATTAAAATCGATTGCTGGAATGGCGATCGTTACAAATATAGCAAAATATAGAATTTAAAAATTCGAAATTATATTGCATTATATTTGCGTTTTGGTACATTTTTAATAAAATCACGAAAATATTTTTCTATTATAATTTATATTAACCGTGTATATATACATATATACTTAAAATTTTTAATAATTTTAAATTTCTTTTAAATATTTAAAAATTATAATTCTAAAATATACACTAAACAACAAAATTTAAATAAATTCTTTTATTAATAAATGTCTATTTTGATAATTTTACTCAAAACGCAATCCCAACAATTTGATATCATTTGCTTTTAATCGCAATCGCCCGCAAATAAAACGTTTCTTCCATTAAAGCAAAATAAAACAAATGTTGTTAATCATTGACAGAAATAAACACAACGTAAATGCAATACTTCCACAAATCAAACTCTAAAAGAGCATACTTTATTTTTGGCAACTAAAGGAGAATACTTTTTTTTTTTGCAACTAAAGGAGAAGACTTTTTCTATGCCCTTTTTGTTAATTCGAATTTCTAGTTCGTGTTAAATGCAAGTTAGTTAGTTGTTATATCTAAGATCTAATGTTTTCAATTTCAATGTCAACGTTTTGACAGACAGAACCCAAAGCCGACCTCTTTTTTTTTTCTTTTTTAAAAATAAATTATTTATAATTTATAATTTTCTCTGGGTTCTTGTATGGGAGACTCTCTTGAGTTCATCAATGGCGGGCCAGACATCGTCAATCCGACAAACGCGGACTCCTCCTTCATTTTTTATTTAACTCACACCTCTCTCCTTCTCTCTCTCTCTATCTCTCTCTCTCTCTCTCTATCATTCTATATTTAGTTCCGATCACCAATTTGGTTTCTGATTATAGCAGAGATCAACGAAAATGGAGAAGGAATCAGAGAAGAAAGTTTCGAGAATGTCTTCATCGTTCAGATTGAGATCTCCAAGCCTCAACAAGCTTCGTCTTCAACGAACGTTCGACATGTTCGATAAGAACGGCGACGGCTTCATCACCGTCAATGAACTTGACCAAGCTTTATCCCGTCTCGGCCTTGACGCTGATTTCTCCGATCTTCAAACCACCGTCGAATCTTTCGTCAAACCCGGAAACTCCGGTCTTCAATTTGACGACTTCGCCGCACTTCACAAGACCCTAGACGACGCATTCTTCGGCGGTTCTGAAGCCGGAGACGATGGTTCGGGAGAGTCAGGAACGGAGGAATCGGATCTGGTGGAGGCTTTCAAAGTGTTTGATGAGGACGGAGATGGGTTCATATCGGCGAAAGAATTGCAGGTGGTGTTGAAGAAATTAGGGTTAGCAGAAGGAGGAGAGATGGAGAGAGTGGAGAAGATGATTATCTCCGTCGATACAAACCATGACGGTCGTGTTGATTTCTTTGAGTTCAAAAACATGATGCGTACTGTCGTTGTCCCTTCCTCTTGATCTATTTTATGTTCATGCATACGTCAGGTGTGATGTAATGTAATAGTGTTTATTTATTTATGTAATGTAATAGTGTTTATTTATTTATAAGGAGTTTTATTTAGGTATGATTGGGATACATTGGGCATGAATTATTCGGTTTTTAGAAAACAATAAATAATTATTAATTGAATTTAAATCGATTCGGTTGTATAACGGTTCGGTTCAATTATATCAATAAAATATTGTAACAAAATAAAATCTGAATTCTAATTTGTTTGGTTATTATTCGATTATTTTGATTTTATCTAAAATTTTATCATATAAAATTACAAATAAATGATATTATTCAGAATATTTTAGTTAATTCATATATTTTAAAAATATAATATATAATATATTATCATTTAAATTTGATATTTGATTTTAATTATAATTATATTAAATAAATATTCATTTGATAAATATCATTTATCTGTATATTTTTATGTAACCAATCGATTATCTACGTATATTCGGTTAATAACCAAATCGAACATATTCGGTTTTTTAATTTTCATATCCAATAGGTTATTTTATCTACATCTAAATCGAACCGAATGATCATAACTTCATTCGATTTGATTCGATTTTGTATAACTGAACCGAAATGTTCATCCTAGTTTTAATCCATGTTTTTAAATGTAAAGTAATAGTGTTTATTTATATTTATAAGTAGTTCTAATTAATGTATATTTTTTTTGTCTTTTTCATCGTTTAAGTTTATATGACTTTTGATCGATTGTAGTTGGTAAATAGATTTGAAAATTTATGATTTGTCTTTATCTTTAGAAAAAATTATAATGATTCTAAATTTAGTATTTTTTTTTCTGATGTGATCCGACACTTTTTTTTATAACAACAAATATAATTATATTTTTTCCTACATTAACACATCAATTAAAAAATAAAATCTAAAGTTATATAATTTATAATAATATTAATTTAAAGATTGTTTATAAAAAAAGTTGAGTTTCTAGATATTATTTCCATTGTTACATACGTAATTTATAGTTTTTACATACCTAATAGAATAACCATAGGTTGGGCACATAACAATACAATAAAAATCATAAATATGAACAATACAATAAAATACAATAACAAAATAAATTTATTCGCAAAACAAATTGATAATTTATATTATACCTCCAAGGAATATTAGTAGTATATCAAAATGACATTTTCATCAATTTTGAATTTTGCGGAAGTTATTATTCCCAAAGGTAAACACAAATATTATTTTTTTAAACCATTTTGTCACTGAAAAAAGAATGATACCATGCAAACTATCACAAGAGAAACACTTGTTTTTTTATTTGATTTATTTGCATTTTAATTATAATTAGAGAAATCGACCATAATACTTTTAAAGTCAAACTATATTACCAAAAACGTTCTCTAAACTTATTTTTTTATTCTTTTAGTTTCTAAATTCTATATTGTTTTCCTATAAAAAATATACCAAACCAAATATTTTTCCTATTATACCCTAATACCATATTTACAATAATAGAAAATTTTACCCATGTTTGAATTCAGTTTGCTTACTAAATCTGTCAAAATCAATATTTAGAATAATATAATGTATTTTTTAAAAGAATCTTATACAAAATTTTAGAATTTAAGAATTACCAAAAAATCAAATAATTTTATATATTTTTTGGAAATATATATATATTAAGATTGTTTCCCTAAATAAATCAAAACATACCATTAAAAATAAACCATTTATGAACTCGTTATTCGCCCTCTTAGATGTCGTAATCTACCGGATTCATTCATCCACCACCATCTGTCTTGCCATTGCATTTGACATATATACACACACATACATATATACATATATATATTCGCATTGCACGATTTTTTTTTCTTCTTCTTCTTTTCCTCCAAGAAGGTAAAATCTGAAGATCTCTTTCTTACTCTTACATTTTTGTATCGTCATGTTTCTATCACTATATGTAACGTCGCGGTAAACTTTATAATGGTAAAAAATGCCACTCTTCATTTCTTTCGATCAAATCTTCCTTTTTTTTACGGTGTTTGCACAATTCTCAGGTAATGTCATGTTCTCTGGTTGGATTTAGTACGATGTTTTAATGGAACATAATATATATATATATATATATTATTAGGAGAAATATTAGGAATCTGTATTTTTTTTCATTTTGTTTAACTTATTTTTAATATATTACCATGCCTGTAGCGTACGTGCAGAAACCACGAGAGCATTTTTTTTTTTCTGTTCTTCTCATTATCTATTGTTTTCTTTTCTTTCTTTTTTCTTTTTTTTCTCTTCTTCTTCTTTTGTTTCTTCCTTTTTTTTCGGTTCGGTGGCTGTGCGGTGTTGTCTGGTTACGGCAGATCGGGACGTCTTCACTGTTTGAAAACACGAGCGGTCAGGTCGGCCTTTGTTGGTTTTAGAGGATTTCCGGTAGATTTGAAATCCTCTACACCAGATCTGGAATCGGTGAAGGAGCTTAGTGGTAGTCGGTGAGCGGGAGACGCGTGGGTGCGACGGTCAGCATCGGTCGGTCGGATGCAGGAGGCCTGTTGGGGAAGATCTGCCTGTTGCGGTGCTCCTCGCCCGGCCTACCTGCAGACAGAGGCCACACCGGAACGTAATGATCCGTTGTGGACTACAGGCGTCGCAGGGGTAGAACTCGCTCTCCTTCCTAACCTCGAGTACGTGTACTCGGGGTGCGAGAATCTCCCCGCCGTGACTTCCGTAATATACGCTTCTTGCGTCGCCGCGTCTAAGGGTTTCTCTGCCCGAGTCCCGGGGTCTCTTTTCTCCTACTACTGTGCCGTCGCCGCGTATGCACGGCTTCTTTCCCTCTCCAGGTTCCTGACTTCGCACGAGGTCTGCTTTGTGGACCAAGTCGAGTCTATAAAACTCAAAATTCCTGCTTTGCTGGCGCACTACCTGGCCGGATTTGGCTATACGCGTGTACTTTTTGGACGTGATATCCGATTTTGCATGCTCGATCGACCTCCATATGTTAGGACGGGAGGCATCGACGGCTGGTTCGGCCGTATTAATTCCAACACCCAGAAGTTATACCAACTTTATCCCTGCCTAGCAGTTTACGCGGAGTGTTGTCCGATGCAAATCTGGGGCTTATGCGCGCAATTGGAACCTTCATGTGCCTAATATTCAAGATGGGTTCGGTTCTTCTTCCGCCCTTCTAGGCTAAGCTTCTCGCGTCTGACTTTCCGACGCAGCTAGCCTTTGTTGGAGTATTTGGTCTAGTATTTGACGAGGCTTTTGCGACGATTAATTCGTCACTTCCCTTTTACTGGATTGCCTTCAAGTGTTCCAAAACGAATTAATCCAAATAAGATCTTGCGACTTAGTCCAATCCCACCAACTGCAGACTCAACTCGGTGCTTCGAATAGAGGAATAGTTTTTTACATTTATGGATTTAACCATCCAATATCAGTGCATTTATTTGCAACGGGCTGAAATTACTTTCTTGTTTTGCATTTGGGTATCGGATCCACTACAACGTTGAGAATATTCCTGAAGATCAAAGAGCTTTGTTGGTGGTGGATCCGATACTCAAATGCAGAAGCAGGGAAAATATTTTCAACCGGTTGCAAATAAGTGCACTGATATTGGACGGTTAAGTCCGCAAGTGCGGAAAACTCTTCTTCTATTCGAAGCAGGCCGAGCTGAGTTTGACTTGTGAGACCCATTAAAATAGGAAGGCGGTTGAATATTTATTTATATATATATATATATGAATAAATCAAATTAGGGTTAGTCATTAGAATAAAAACAACCCACGCCTTGTAGTGCTGCCGAAGAAAAAAAAAGAAAGAAGAAGAAGAAGAAAAAAAAAATAGGAGGAAGAAGAAATTGGAGGAGGATCTTCAATTTTCATCGCGTTCTTCGTGGGTGGATTTTTAATCGCGAGTGTGGTAAATCTCTAAGTAATTCGTTGTGATTATTCACTTAATTCGATATTTATATCATGGAAATTTATGGAATTGAATGGATCTATGATAGGAAAAATTGGTCGGTGTTGTTGCTAACGATATTAGCCAGAATCGTCAAATCGTCGGGAAGCTAAGGTGATGATTTTCTCCACCCTAATTTCGGATTTGTGATCGATTTATGGAAGAGATTATATTTTTAAAATGAGGCATGATCACGATAGAATTTATAGGATCATAATGGGAAAAATGAGACGTTACAAGTGCAATTGTATTAAAACCCTAAATTATCGTAGGAGAATTTATGATAAGTATATGAGTTGTATAAGTGACTAGAGATGATCTAGAGAACTGACGTGCGACCAAGTGTTGGGGTCGGAGAACGTCAATATTTTGGTTCGACGTTCAAACCGAGTGAATATCTTGTTAGTGTGCTCGATCGGGTGGTTTCACACTCGAACCTTCGGAAGAAGGCGTGTGCGAGCATGTTGGTGAGAGTTTTCACGTGAGAAGTATCGGGTCGATGACGTTAGTATTGCGACACTTGGATCTGGGCCGGCGTCATACCGTGTTGGGGTTGTGGTAACCTTTCGAGCGACGGAGCGCTGTATGATACTGATAGCTGGGGTACGTTGTGACCTTGCGAGATTTTCAGTGTGTACTGATAGCTGGGGTACGTTGTGACCTTGCGAGATTTTCAGTGTGTACTGATAGCTGGGGTACGTTGCGACCTTGCGAGATTTTCAGTATGCTAGGGTCTTTTGGACTTCACGAGCATATGCCTGAGCTAGAGTCATGTGGACTCTGTGCGTTATGATCCAGTGTGGTACTAGTCTTAGACTTTAGATACTCAGTCGGGTTGCGAAGAGTTATCTGTATATCTTTAGTTTAGACTTAGGATATATCATTATTTTATGATATTCAGTTCGAGCGGGAGAATACGTGGCACAGAGTACATAACGTATTAATCTCACTGAGTGCGTATGTCGTACTCACCCAATTTTTGGGCTGTCGTGGATGGACAGGATATGGCGAGGAGAAAAAGTAACGAGGTTGAGCAGCAACATGAAGGTTCACAGCGGACTGATGGGAGAGGCGTGCACGAGGTCTCGATGAGTTTTATTTTGCATTTCGTATTTATTATTTCATTATGTGACTCTGGTCTTTACGTATTTGTTTGCTATTTGGTCCGGACCACTCTTATTTCAGAATAAATCATTTATATTTATAAATACGTTTGAGCGATGACACGTGTAGCCACCTCTTGGAGGTGATGGTGGACACTCCTAGTCCCGAGGTTGTTCCGGGATGGGGGTGTTACATGACTACCAACAAACACAGTTGGGACCGGACTAAGACGCAAGGTCTTTATCTGGTTTAACTCGTTCTGGACCGTCTGAAGGCAATCCAATGAAATGGGATGGACAAATTAACTGTCGGAAAAGCCTCGTCAAATACTAAACGAAGGCCTTCAACAAAGCCTAGCTGCGTCGCGGAAAGGCGGGCGCGAGAAACGTAGTCTAGAAGGGCAGAAGAGGGACCGAGCCCATCCAGAATATTAGGCACATTGTCGGTGTTCCGACCTCTTGGCGCCTTTCCGGCATTCCGATCATGACACCTTTGTTGCCTCGACTATGACGCCTTTCCAGCGTTCCGATCATGACATCTTTTGGTGTCCTGACTATGATGCCTTTTGCCGTTCCGACTATGACGCTTTTTGTTAGCATTCCGATCATGACGTCCTTTATTGGCGAACATGACGCCGTTTGGCGTCCCGATTATGACGCCTTTGGCATTTCCACTCAGACGCCCTTTGGCGTTCCAACCTCGATGCTCATTGTCGTATTGACCCCGACGGATCTATTCGACCGTTGTGCTAGTACTGCACCAAGACTATAGCATGACAAGCCATCGAGATTTCGATCCGACGATGGACACTTTTCGAAAAAGTATTTGATTTGTTTTTCTTTTTTAAATTTTGACGATTTTTGGTAAGTTGGGCGTTCGTTATCTATACGCATCAACTTGAGAAGGCGTATTAGGAGAAATATTAGGAATCTGTTTTGTTGCTTTGTTGCTGATATATAAGAGTTTAGTTATAAATTCTCCTCTATATATACATGGAAATATCTCATGAATAATACAAGGGAAATATGAGTTTGTCATATATCATCCCTCTGTATTATTTGCCTGTTACTGATAATCTTTTTATATACATACATATATACATATACATGATCTTATGGTTTTGACTTATGATTTGCCATTTCTATCTCTTTACAAAACAGAACATATCAAATAAGAAGATTCTTCTTAATCTCCAATGATAAATCTGAATAGAACCAGAAGTTCATCAAGAAACACAAGACCTTTATCTCTCGGAGGTGAGATATTTCAACAAAATCTACAATAATCCATCCATCTAATTACAGATTAAAGGTTCTAATCATCAACCAAGATTCTAAATTCATCTCTCTTTTTTGTGATTTCAGTAATGGATTACTCAGAACCCAAAACAAAAAACAACTTGATGGGAAAGTTAATCTTGGTAGCTTTCCTTACAATCCTTTCTATTTTCATGCTCAAACGAGCTCATAATTTCTCTACCCCAACCATGGTATGTCATATATATATATATATATATATATATATATATATTCTGCGTTCTTACATGAATCTTTCTTGTTATTATTAGGGTTTTTGTTGGGTTTAGATGGTACCGTGTAACGTTCGCTTTGAACCGACAAAAACAAATCCCTTGTTTGCGTGAACATATGAGGATGATAATATCTAGTAAGATAATGAAAATTGAAAGATACAACCAATTTAACGTGGAAAACCTATTTCACTCTTTTTTTATCTATTGTCTTGGATATTTTTCTCTTGGTTGTGTTTCGGGATTGAAATATTGACAGAATATTATTTGAATCACGGTATTGTATCTCTTGTTATATTGGTGTCTGTGTGGACGTTGTAACCCATAAATTATTATAATGGTTCTTGGGTGGACTACGGTTCCGTAGTTTTTACTCCTCACACCGGAAAGGTTTTCCGCGTTAAATTGGTTATGTCGTTTAATTTCCATTATCATATATGTTACCATACTAGATATTGTCATCATCATAGGTTCACACAAATAAAGGCTTTATTTTTTTTATCGTTCACATCGAACATGACGCGGTACCATCTAATCCAAACATTTTCTTGATCAAGAACTGTAATCTAAAGTATTTTTCTATCACTCTTTTCAGTTCTCTCATCGCCATGGAAAAGCTGTAGATCATGTTTTAGTTACAGGCGGTGCGGGATACATTGGTTCACATGCAGCACTTAGACTTCTAACGGAGTCATACCGTGTAACAATAGTGGTAAGTTGATTTATATATATACAACCATATGATTCTATATATGTTAAAGTGTTTTGCTATATATAGATGTTGATGATTGGTGTTGGTTTAACAGGATAATCTTTCTCGTGGCAATCTTGGTGCAGTCAAGGTTTTACAAGGATTGTTCCCACAGATAGGGAGGCTTAATTTCATTTACGCTGATTTAGGAGATGCCAAAGCTGTATCCTTTTCACTCCTAAAACATTTTATTCCATTAGGTTAACCTAATTAATTACACTTTATCTATCTCTCTTTAAGTTAGGAGTTGGTAGAGGTCACATACCCGAACTCGAAACCGCGCGGGTTCCAAAGTTCATAAATCGGATATCCGTGAGTACCCGAATCTAATTTTTTTAAGATTAAGTCGGGTTTTAGTTGAGTTCGGGTTTTAACCCATACCGGAGCTTAACAATAAGGATAGTTTCGTAAATATAAAAAAAATTAAGTTTATTTTCATAAAATAATATATATTCGGATACCCACGAGTGAGAGTAAAAATCTCCGAACTCGTAGGTTTAATAATTTTATTAACTAAACTTGAACCTAAACTAATGAATTTGAGTGTTTTTTTTTTTGAAACGGATTTTTTTTCGAGTATTTATCCCTAGTTTGAGTTGAACTGGACAAGAGTTATTATTTTCCTTGATTCGTTTACATGTATTTGTGAATCACACATTTGATTTTTCATATTTGTAACTCCTCGAACTCTGTGGAATGATTCCATAGAGTTGTATCAGACTTTTCCTAATTTGGTTACGAATCACACATTATATTTCGATTTTTCAGAGTTATAACAGATTTTTCGAAATTTATGGAAGGTCGAAAAGTCTAGAATGATTTTATGGAGTTATACAATGATTTCATGGAATTATTAAAATACTAACTTAATATTTCTTAATTGTTCGTCCCTACTCTAATCTTAACTTCACAAGTATTAACAAAAAAAACTCCATAAATTCTTAACTTTACAAGTATTAACCCAACAACCCTGTAAATTATTTTTTAACATTTTAGTCTCTTTTTTTTCTCTTTGTTTGAAGTTTTTACTTTGATATATGGAGTTGCATTCCTTTTATAGGCTTCAACTCTATCTTCATAGATTGCATTTTTCCATATATAGGAGAATCATAAGTATAACAACCTATCCATAAAATCACGAATTCCAACTAAACCCTAACATTAAAAATAAAGAATTTCCAAATGGGTTTTTCTTATCCAAAAGATTTCAGGTAGATAAGATCTTTTCAGAAAACGATTTTGATGTTGTGATGCATTTCGCTGCAGTTGCATATGTTGGGGAAAGCACTCTTAATCCTCTTAAGTATAATATTCTTCCAATCTGATTCTATTTAGATCATTAATATTGGAGATAGATTAAGAATTCTATTGTTGATTTAAGGATATTAATTACATAATATTCTTGTATAAATACAATGATAATCTAATATCCTATAAATTAGCAACAGAATTCCTAATATATCTCTCAATAATTAATATCTCTTCATGTATGAATTCACTAATAAACTAATGTCGTTTTTTTATATTCTACAGGTATTACCATAACATTACATCAAATACATTGTTAATCCTTGAAGCAATGGCAAAACATAAGGTGAAAAAATTAATTTACTCTAGCACATGTGCCACTTATGGGGAACCTAATAAGATGCCAATTACTGAAGACACTCCACAGGTAAAAGAGTTAAAAAAAAAAAATCACTTTGTTTCAATTATTTGTTTTTATTTGAATATCATTTTACATTGTTATTAGGTTCCAATTAATCCTTATGGAAAAGCTAAAAAGATGGCGGAAGATATGATCTTGGATTTTTCCAAGAACTCAGACATGGCTATTATGATTCTAAGGTCAATTCCTTGTTTTTTTTTTTTCAATTTTTTGAACCATAAATCAAAATGTGTATTAGATGAGTGATCAAGTAGAATTATTGTTCATGCAATTGCAGATACTTTAACGTGATTGGTTCAGACCCAGAAGGTAGATTAGGTGAAGCTCCACGGCCTGAGCTTCGTGAACATGGAAGGATTTCAGGTGCTTGCTTTGATGCAGCTCGTGGCGTAATTCCTGGCCTACAGGTACATTTGATTATCAATTCTTATTTTTCAAATGGGTAAAACCTAAGTGTAATATATATACACACGCGAGTTCATACTTCATGATTCATTTATGATTTATTTTGTGTTATGATAAACATTAAATTTATACTCATATATATGGTATTTGGTAACCCAAAACTCTTGAAATATTTTTTGGATAAGTCAGGTCAGTTCATATTTGACATGGTATCAAAGTCAAGTTTATCCCGATTTAAATATACCGATGTTAGGCCCCCAATTGCGATGTCTATGCTCTAAGATCGAATCTGGACGTGAGGGGTGTTATGATAAGTTGTCCCACATCGGCTATGACATGAACTTTGTACTCATATATATTGGATAAACCTGAGATTAGTTAGGTACAAGTTCATATTTGACATGATATATATTAGAGTCAGATTCGTCTCGATTTGAATATATACTGATGTTGGGCCTCGATTGTGATGTCCATACTCTAGGATCGAATCTAGGCATGAGGTGTATTATGATAAGTTGTACCACATCGGCTATAACATAAATTTTAAACTCATATATATGGTACTCGATAAAACTAAACTTTTGACCTAACTTTTGAGATTAGTTAGACCTAAATACATTACATTTTCGATTTGAAAAGTATTTTTTCATCGAATTTGCCAATAGAACTTATGGCATTCAATGGTGTACGATTAAGGTGAAAGGAACAGACTACAAGACAATAGACGGAACGTGCATTAGGGACTACATAGACGTAGCAGATCTGGTGGACGCTCACGTGAAGGCTCTGGAGAAAGCAGAACCGAGTAAAGTTGGGATCTACAACGTTGGAACTGGAAAAGGTTTCATCTTTATAATCTTTGGGATTAAATAAATTATGGGTTTTGGATAATTGGAATGATTTTGGATTGTGTTTGTATGAAAATAGGAAGATCAGTGAAGGAATTTGTGGAGGCGTGTAAGAAAGCGACAGGAGTAGATATTAAAGTAGAGTTATTGTCTAGACGGCCTGGAGATTATGCAGAAGTGTTTAGTGATCCGACAAAGATTTTAAGAGATTTGAATTGGACTGCAAGATTCACTAATCTTCAAGATAGTCTTGAGATTGCTTGGAAGTGGCAAAAATCTCATCCTCATGGATATACTTCTTATTAAACTCAACTAGAAAAAGCTCCCGCGCAATGCGCGGATTATGATTTCGTATTGTATTTTTTAAATTATATATTTAAGAAAAAATAGACGGTATGGTGTAATATTTAAATTTTTTACAAAGGTTCAGTTAATATGTAAGATTTTTTAAGTATGGACTTAAATAAATATATTTAACATATAAGGTATGACGATTAAAAAATAGAAAAAAAATTACAATAAAAAATAAGAGATAATAAATAAATGAAAATTGTTTGTGTATAATTCAAAACGGGAAAAAGAAACATGTTTTTATATTATTTTGCGATTATCCAAACTATAGGGATATCCATAAAATGCATCGTGATGTGTAACATTGTTTCAAATATTATATTGACAAAATTTAATGAACTATAAGTTTTTTTTTTTGCTTTTTTCATAGATAAACCAAACTCTCTTCAACGACAGCACATTCGGTATGAGAAAGTGAATGTGAAATTTATGCGAGATAAATATTACAACGAAATATTACCTATTTTATTTCATAATAAATATATTTTAAAATTTAAAAAACTGTCATTTAGACAAAATCAACATGGATAACAACAATAGGTATTTTTTTTTTAAATAATCGTACAAAAAAATGATCGAAGACAAAATCATTTAGACAAAATCATTTAGGCCAATTCTCATAGCCTACATATATGACATATCATTTCATTATAATGGGTTACCAACTCTCATAGCCTACATATATGACATATCATTTCATTATAATGGGTTACCAACATGGCAGAGCACGATGACGCAAAGGACCTGACACAACTCTACTACCGTCCTTCCTACCAAATTGGATTTGATTCTACGAGCAGCATCTGCAATGGCTTGCACACGACATATGCTTTCTCCCATTGACACCATCATTTTTGCTCCTATGGTTCCTGATGCGGTCAGCCCCCATGTGAGCTACGATTATACAAGCTCCATCTTTCGCCATTTCTTCTACTTCTTTCGAGGTGAATTCATATAGAGTCGTCAACAGACCCATCTTGTGCGCTATTTGAACAGATCTTCAGAAACAAATCGACTAATGCCTCCTCGAATTTGGGGTGATTGATGTGGTGAGAATATATCTTGACCTACCAATATGCACAAAATTTCAATATCTAAGTACCAAATGAAGCGTGGGCATGAAAGGAATTTGTTTGAATAAAAAATAAAGTACATGTCAGTGTTCATTTGTTTGAATAAGATAATGCAGATCAATCCTATCTCACTCTCCGGATAACAACAGGAAACCGCAAAAGCAAAACTTGCCTAAGGCTCCATCTTTTCCTAGGCAAACAACAATGACATGAAGATCTGTGTACGATCCATGATACCGAACCCACGACATTCCTTTGGGGAATCTGCAATTATCATCCATTCAGAAATTGATACTACAATCCAACTCTTGTTCGAAGATTTAAGAGAGGAGGAAGGAACTTAACGGAGGATCATAGTCTTCAGCCAGTCTCAACTTGTTCAGCAAAGGTAAAGCCTCGGCTTGCATTGCTTCAGTTCCATAGCAAAACATCAATTACAGAAAGATGAAGCTATTCAATCTCTTGGCTATATACACAGAGACATGAGAGGATAGAAGAATACCAATGATGGAGACAACGGTAGATATCGAACGACAACTCTCCGATCGACAAGCCTCAGTTTCGTCGCCGTGAGCAGCCATACCTCTGTATCCCACGAATATCCGAGAAAAGGGTGAAGAAAAACGCAGCGATCTCCATCATCTCCGTCGCTGGTCGTGAGGAACTCTGCTCTACCTTTCCCTTCCAAGACAACGTACCGGAGATATCATACGCTGCCACGGCACAGCCTCCTGATGCGGTGGAACTGACTCCGTCGTTGATCGTCCATCGAGTATCAGCATCGTCCCATCGCCGCATCATATCTGATCCGGTAGGCGTTAGTGATTCTCTCTCTACTGCCTTCACCGGTGACGCAGACGAAGGTTGTCCATATTCAACACCGCCACCCTGCCTCCGCATCACATCGGATCCGATAGGCGTTAGTGATTCTCTCTCCACTGCCTTTGTCGCCGAAGCAAACGAAGGTTATCCATATTCAACGCCGCCACCCTGCCACCGCGTCACATCATATTCTCTCTCCACCGTTTTCTCCGCCGAAGAAGACGACGGTTTTCCTGATTCAACCCTGCTTCCGTTGTACCCTTTCCTCTGAATTTGGAGGAATTAGCAAAATTCCGTATTGTCCTGGGCTCAGTAACCGTCCTTCTCGCAGGGGGAACCGGTGGCCTCGGAGCAGAAACGGGAATCGTCGGTGTCTCTGGAGGCGGCGAGTGGATAACACTCCTCTGAGGTTGAGACGGGGAGGCGGAGTAGAGAAGGTAAGGGGAGAAATCGTCATGGTGGAGAGGTTTTTATTTTTCTAATAATTATATAGAGGTATTTTTTTAATAACAACAGTTAGAATAAATATTTCAATATAAGATATAAAATAAGGTTATTTCATGAATATTAATTAATGATATAAAATTTTTGTTATAGCTTTAGTTATTGTTTTAATAATTTAAATTTTTGTTTTTATTATTTTTTAAAGAGAAAACTAAAATTTTATTAGATAAATTAATACCTATATAACAAAAACAAAATTTTAAAACATGTTTTTATTAAAAATGAGAGAGAGAGTAAAAAATATCGAATGAAAATTTTAATCTAATAATTGTAAATTAAAATTTATTAATTTTTAAATATAAAAATAACAATTTATTAGATAAATTTATTAAAAACCTAAAATCATTTTTTATAACAAAACAATATTTTAAAACATGTTTTTATTAAAAATCGGAGTGAGTAAATATCAATGTAGAATGAAAATTTTAATCTACTAATTGTATGATTAAAATTGCCAATGTATATCTATGCATAAAGACAATACGAACTTTATCCTTATAAAAAGATAATTAAGGAGGATTTAGTTTATATATATATATATTGTTATTGCTTATATAGAATTGTACAATTTACATTGTTGTCATAATTACAGGCTTTGCCATATTGCTGAGTCGTGTTTTTTCATCTTGTCAAAAAGATGTAAAGGGTTAATATTAGGGTAGTACATTACGGTTCAGGTTTTAAAAACCACATCGAATCGAATTTTTGTATTTCGGTTCATTTTGGATATATTTAAATTATCCGATTGGATATGAATATGTAAAATTTGTTGGGTTCGTTCGATTCGGATAATAACCGAAAAAATATCGATTATTCAATCGGATATTAAAATATATTAACAAAAAACCTAACCCTCATATTTTTCTGTCTTCACGCTATTTTTCTTTTCTCACGTTGTTCTTCTCCCTTCACGCTCTTCTTCTTCGTTTTTTTTAGTCTCACCCGACGATTTCACCCACTTATCGATTTCACCCATCCAATGATATATCTTTAGAGTTTTAGTGAATGATACATTTTTAGACTTAAATAAGTTAATATTTTTCAAGATATTATCGTTTTAATATGTAATTACGTTCTTTATTTGATTATATCTAACGTTTTGTACACAAGAATGGTTTCATCTTAAATTCTGAATAAATCGAACTAATATCTAAATAATAACCGAATTAATATCCAAATAATAACCGAACCAAACCGAATTATTTAGAATTCGGGTTATTTTGGTTATCATTTTTTTTACATATAACCGAACGAAACCGTTATAAAACCGAACCGAACTGAATCGATTTAAATTTGGTTATAATATGATTATTATTTATAGAAATCCGAATAAACCGTACCCATCGTAACCGAACCAAAACCCGAACCGAAACCCGATTTGACCAGGCCTAATTAATATACTGATTTACCGTTGTCTAAAATTTATAGTATATATCCCAATATAGTCCCAACATATTTAATTAATTAATATCTGAAAAATAATATTGATTTATGAATAAATCTTAAAAATAGTAATGGAACATCCCAAAAAATTGTTTTGATTTAGTAAATCGTTTATATTTATAAATCATTTTGATATTTTTTAAAAACTCTATACTAATCTTAAAATCTAATATGCAAATAAATGAGATCGAATAACATTATCTATTTTTTAATAATTATGATATATTTTTGTATGGGTTTGTATATTAAAAATTTAAAAGATATTTTAGTTATCTTAAATTAGATCTCATGTCAATTTAATTTTTAAAAATAAATTTCACTTTCAACTCCTAAATTTTGTACATCATTTTATAAATATATTAGATTATTTATTTATAACAATCTAATTTTTTTATCATTCTTCAATATGATTATATTTTTGTATTTTAATTAGGGGTGGACATTTCGGGTTAACCGGATCGATCCGGACCGATCCAAACCGAAAAACCCAATCCGTGAGATAAACGAGTTTTGTAGAAAATCTATATGGGTTCAAAATCTAAAACCCAAATGGATTCGGGTCGATCCAGATTGGGTTCGGGAGAATTCGAGAACCCGAAAAAAACCTAACCCTTCTAATTTATATTTTGTATGTTAAATTTGGAATCCGAATTACCCGTTTAAACCCGAATTATCCGTTTAAAACCCAAATTAACCGTTTAAATCCGAATTACCCGTATTTAAAAAACTTTTAAAAATTCGAAAAACCCAAAAACCCGAAATAATCCAAATACAATTCGAGTTTTTCTGGATTTAATGTTTCAAAATCCGAACAATCCGAACCCAAAAACCGAAACCCAAAAAATCCATCTCAAAAACTAAATAGATTTTTTGATTATTTTTTTAAATCCGAAAAACCCGAATCCGGATCGAATCCGAGAATCCAACCCACGATTGACTACCCTAATTTTAATTTTTAAATCGTTTTCGGCTCTGTAGATTTTGGACAAGTACACCACATCCGGCCCATGAAAAAGTAAAGCCCATAATGAAGTAGAAGTCCTTTCGCTCGATAAACCCTAGAAATTCCCACTCCTCCATTACACGAGGAATTTTTTGAAACCCCTATCGCTAGATCTCTCCGGCGAAGTGAAAATCGCCGGTAACCTTCTGCTTTCGCAGGTTGTTACTCACAGATTTGCGAAAATGTCGATGTCGAAGAGCTCTAAGATGCTCCAGTTCATCAATTACCGGATGCGGGTGACGATCCAGGATGGTCGGCAACTGGTCGGGAAGTTCATGGCGTTCGACCGCCACATGAACCTCGTTCTCGGCGACTGCGAGGAGTTCCGGAAGCTTCCTCCGGGAAAGGGGAAGAAGATCAATGAGGAGAGAGAGGAACGACGGACGCTCGGTTTGGTGTTGCTCAGAGGTGAAGAGGTTATTTCAATGACTGTCGAGGGTCCGCCTCCACCTGAGGAATCTCGCGCCAAGTCGGCGTCAGCGGCTGCGGCGGCTGGTCCCGGACTCGGTCGTGCCGCCGGTCGTGGAATACCCACGACAGATGCCGCCTCCTCCTCCAGCTTTCGCCGGTCAAGGTCCTCCACCCATGGCGCGAGGTCCCCCGCCTCAAGGTCCTCCTCCGGCATACGGTATGAGGCCGCCTCCGCAGCAATTCCCTGTGCCACCGCCGCAATATGGGCAAAGACCAATGGTTCCTCCGCCTGGTCCCATGATGAGAGGACCTCCGGGTCCGCCACAGAGGCCTGGAATGCCGGGACCGCCTCCGCCACGCCCCGGAATGCCGCCTCCACCTGGTGGTGTTCCTTTATTTGCTCCGCCGCGTCCTGGCATGCCACCTCCACCAAATCCGCATAACCAGCAGCAGTGATTAGGTTAGCATTCAGCAATGCCTTTGTTTTCATTTACTGTTTGAGCTGTTTAATGGGTTTTGTGAAGGCTAGTATTTCTAGTGAACTCATCGGATTCTCAGTGTGTAGCTAATGCCTTCACAACTTAGCTGCAATTCCCATGGCTGCTGATTTTACATCATAGCTTGGAAAGTTCATAGCTTGTTGATGATTATCTTATCCGTAACTTGATTCCTCGAAGAGTTGCTGTCATCTGTCATCTTATTTGATCCTGTGTAATTTCTGTCCATGGAAAGAACATAATGTAGAATCTCCACTTTCCAGAACCCTTAAAATCCGCATATCAACCTCGTGCATGCTTACTGATCTGTGTGATTTTCCCATTTAGACCTAGACGCATGGACCCTTGATCACCTTGGTTGCTAGTTTGATCGCATTTATGATCTTTTTTAATCTAGAAGGATCAAAATTCATCCTACTACTAAACTGTCTTTGGCCCTTGATTTGGTTAGTTTTTCAATTCCAGTTCGGGAGACTACGATACAGTGATGTTCAAGTTAGCTCAAACTCTTAGGGACTCGTTAGGCTTCATCTCCTTGAAGCTCTATTAAGTACAGTTCTCTCATTTTGGTGACTGTAGGAGTAAATGTAGAGATGTATAAGGTTTGGAATTGTAGATCTTGTTGATGATTCTCGAGGAACAAGCAATTCAACTTGAGAATTCGGATTGAAATTACAGCATGGTAACTGTAATTACTGTAGTTTAACTCTGATTTCTTTTGAAAATAAACCTCTTTAACTAATCAAAGAGATAAAAACATTTATGTAGTAACTATGGTCTATGTAGGATTCTGTCTGTTCTAACCAATGATCAGTTGTGTTTCCACTGCTGATGACTCTTGTGGTAGACCATCACCCACCCTCAACTGTACTGTTTTCAAAGGAAACTGTTCGTATTTCGTTTTCAGTCGCAATTACCACTTTGCACCTGAAACACCATAGAGGTTTAACATTAGGATTGTTAACCAAACTTAAGCCTTCAAACCGAGTTCTGAATATCCGATACATGATTTGCTATGCATTAGGATGAACAGAAAAGATGAAACTAACCTGTTTTTTATAACAAGTCCATGATCTACAACCCCGTCGATCTTATCAAGACATTCAGCCACCTCAACTGTGGGAAATCACATTGATCAAACCGTTGTTTAGGAGTGTTAAATGAGCTAACTTTGGTCTATTTTGGATTGGAATAGCTTTATTCCAGTCTACTCAATTACGGGTCGACAGTTCTTTTAGCATCCTTAGGAATTGAGAAAGCTTACCGAGGCTCGGTATCGGGGTCGTGAAAATAACATCGAGAATGTTGTGACCTTCTCTAGTGACCACCGGAAAATCTCCTCCAAGAGGACCTGCATCTCCTACGGCAGGTCTTCTCCACACCTTTTAATGAATACAATACCGACAACACGAGGAGGAGTTTAAGTCATTTTCAGAAAGAACGATCGGGATCCTAATACATATAGATACAAATGGTCCAATGGGAGCAAAAATTTCCAGGAGCATTTGGAACATTTCGTTTCTGAGCAGTTTGATCGATTACGTATTAATCAGTATTCCGTTTCTAGGGGGATTATTCATCTACATCTATCTCAATAGAGCCGTTTATCGATTCGTTGCAATTGATATTCGATCTCGAAGAGAAGGAAGAACGTACCTCAGCGTCGCCTAGATACAAGTCGTCTATTTCCTCAGCAATGGTCATCCAATTTAGCTGAAATGTGAGTGTTAAAATGTTTTCATTTTCTTCATTTCTTCCTCTTGGCTTATTACAAAGAGTTTGAAAGGATTTCACTTACAGATTGAACTAAAACAGGAATAGATCCTTCAAAGACAGACTTATATTGTTCTTCTTTTATCATGAAGACAACCTCATTAGCTGCTCTTATAACATTCTGCAAAAGTGAAATCAAAATTATCTTTCGAAATCTTGAAGATTATTACAAGACAAAACTCACCTTCTTTGTCAAAATGCAATCATCTTCTCGTGACCTTCGACGTCCTATGATTGCAATACGCGTATTCTCTTCTATAGCATCCGCGTCATCAAAGGCTAAATCAATCTACAAGCGAAGATTTAAGAGTCACGCTGCAATAATCCATACGTAACAAACGTATCAACTAACGATAACAATCTCGTCCGAAATAAAATCGTGGGTATAAACAATAAAGTGAAAAGATCATTCGTAGCCTACTTGGAAATCATCTCGAAATGGTTCCAACGGAATTCCTGCCTTTGCCGCTTCACTTGCGCTCACGTCGGACCTAAAATAGAAATTTAAAAGATCTTTTGCCGCTATTTGGACTCGATTCGAGATATTTGAAATCGGATTTCGAGATTGGTAAGAGCATGAACTCACATAGGTACGCCTACTACATTGTAGAGAGAACCGGAACGAAGTTGATGAGACAAATAATGAATAGCCATAGTTGAGGCTTGGCCTGATCCTAAACCAATGACCATCCCACTCTTTATGTAATTCTCCACCTGAAATTAAAACTCTTCAATTCCTTCTCTTTACCATACTTATCAACTATCACTAATTCATTTCACACCCATTAATAAAGTCTTTAACTTTTCGTGATACCACACCCATAAATAAAATATTAATTTTTTTATGATAATTATATGATTTTAAATTTTGTTTATATTTTTAAAATTTTGTTAGTCCTAAATTCATAATTTATATAATATTATTAGAAATTATTTAAACTCGATTTATATATTTTAAATACTACGATAGCTAGCTTGTTCATCAAACTAAAATCTTTTCGATTATATATATATATATATCATAATATCCATGATAATAGTCTTTCATATTATATTAATTAACTTATAAATTCTTCTGTATTATATATATATATATATCCATGATAATACTCTTTTGTATTATATTTATTAATTAGATAATCCTATATTTTATTTTTTATTTAGAATAAATCTATATTTGATATTATACTATGATAAAAAATTATATCGTAATAAAAAGATAATAGATTCCAATTCATTGAGACAGAACGACGAACGATCTTCAAAATCAAACAGTATTTCTAAGTGCGGAAGCGTACGGTGTGTCGAGCTGCTCGGAGAAGAGGGGATGTCTCCGGCGAAAGGCTCGCGCTTGCTCGAGGAATCGCCGGAGCAAAGTTCCTGCAAACGTCATTGCTCGTCGAGACACGGCGGAGCGTGAAAGCCACGGAGGGGAGTGAAGCTGCAACCACCATGTCCACAAGACAATAGATTTGGGCACTCTTCCTTATCCCATCTACGTGTCTTTTGATATGTGTGGTCGGCACTTACCGTACGTACATTACGTGATGATGATATGGAAACCCTAACCCTAATTTAACTGTATGTTATATTGTTGTAATGTTACCAAAATAACACTAACAAAATTTTGCTTCAAACATACAAAAAATTGTCATTTATAATTATATATAATTAATATAAAGCAAATATGTGAATAGGTAAAATATCAAAGCTTATTTGTTTTTATTTACTTTTTCGAAACGAAACCTATTTCAAATTTGAGATTAAAGATCAAAATTTCAAACGATTTTCAAGGGTCACATGGATCTGAAAGCATGATACACCAAGAGCATGATCACGAGTTGTCACAATTCAGAACAATGCGACCCGAGACTTCAGAACCATGCGACCCGAGATGCAAAGAGAACACGACTCGAACAATGCGGCCCGAGTCGTTGCACTCTCGAGACGCAAAGAGAACGCGACTCGAGTCACCACAACAAGTAGCGCGACCCGAGTCGTCGCAACATCAGGACTTCGGGTCGCAGAAAACCCGAGACGCCAACACAGCTCGTCCCGAGTCGCCACCACAGACAACACGACTCGAGACGCCTCGCCATTACAACTGTGGAACACTGCGATCCCGAGACGCCGAAGTTCCTTGTCCCGAGCCGTCTCAGCACTGCAGCCTCGAGTCGTTAAGGTCTCGGGACGCCGGGGCACTCTGTCACGGGTCACCTCAACACCAAAGTCCCGGGACGCCACAGCTGCGAGTCAAGGACGCCAGGTCGCCTGCATTTAACACCTGCAACAGAACCTGGGCAAGTTCACACACAAAATGCCAGACGGTTACCTGACATTCTGACAAAGTGTCAGAGAATATCCTAACGTCATTGTCAGGGAATAATTTAGGGAAAGTAGCCGTTGGATAATTTTGTCCTTTTATTTACAAAATTTGTATAAGAACCGTGTACATGTACTGAAAAGTTTAAGGCAGAAAAATACAATCTGAAACACTCATTTTATCTTCTGAAATGCTCTCTCAAATGCCTCCTTCTTGCTACCTTCATTTCCTTTAAGTTTTCAGGATCACAATAGTCGTATGGACATATAGATGATAATGGATTGCATGAGTTACGAAGATCATACAGATCACAAGGTCACATAGATAGCATGATTCACACGAATAATATCAACATATTAATGTAATAAGAATAAAATTGAAATTGATTTTTTTTTAAAATTAAAATTAAACCCTAATATCAAGTATTTTTTATTTAAACCCTAATATAAAGTGTATTTTTTAATTTAAATCTATGTAAGTAAATATGAATTGAAAAGTTATAATTTAAAAAACATTCAATTTTATAATATTTCGTAACAATAATTAATTTATCAAATAATTAATAGTATTTTTTTTAGATTAAAGCCTTGGGACCGACCATACATCATCACGCATTTAACAAAAAGAATCTAGACAAGGAGAATCCATTCTTTTTTATTTTTATTTTTCTGCTTTCAACATGTGGGCACCAAAACACCACTCATTTAAAACAAATTTTTTATGTGAAATTTTTCTTAAAAAATACTTTAGATGTTTTAAGAAATTATTAAACTTTTATTACGAACTATTATTATTATTAATTTCATTTGTGAATTTTCTGATTTTTATACATTATTTCAATGTATTAATTTTCCCGTCTCTATAATTATTATAACTCTTTTATATTCTTTATAAAAATCTATAAGTAGATATAGAATACATAAAAAATTATATGAATTAAATTTTTCTATGATATAATATTTCTTACCTTAATTTATCCATTTTATTTATTTTACAGCAAATAACGCAAATAAAAATATTTTTAGACGAAAATTTGGAAAACAAAAGGTGAGAGACAAAGCATGAACCAAAATGTATTATAAAAAAAAGCGTGGGGGTCGAAAAAGCCCAAATGATGGTGTGACCCATTAACCCCTCCAATTCATTCTTCACGTTTGCTCCACCATCAAATATATATATATATAGATATATATTTTCTAAAAAATTAAATGTGCCCAAAATATAAATAAAACCCGAAATTACGAAACTTTGTACATCATCAAGATACTATATACGAAACTATATAATTGCAAGACCATAAAGAATGGGCAGTGACTAATGGTTTTTATAATTCGGATCTTAACGTATCATTTCTATGTATCAGTATAAATCAGCAACGTGTTATCGGAATAATATATAAATTTTTAAAAATCATTTCAAATGATATCATAATTATTAACAACATTAAATTCGATAATGTATACATTTTTCAAATTTATTTTCAAATTTTATCTTTATTTGTGGTATTCATAACTTAAACGTTCAACTCCACAGGAATCCGAGAAAAGTTTCAGTTTTTGCTCTACACATGCACTGTATATATATATATGTATTATATTATGTTACATATTGATTTGTATATATAATCACCAGCTCTTTCACCGTCTCCGTCACGAAAAGGCGACTGCTTTTACTGGCAATTCTACTTGTTCACCATGAAAGCTTAATGGGTTCCTTGCAGCTTTTTTATTTTTTATTTTTTTGTCTTTTCTATTTTCTCCCACCATTATGCATCGCCAAATTCTTGGTGGGTTTGGGCGGTTTCATGAAAAGTTGCAGACTTTAAGTATTATATTGACATCATCGTGCATAAAACCCAATCAAATCCTTCGTTTGTGATTTATGGGGACAATGGGGAAGATTTCGTTGATGAATTTTGGGGTTTTGGCTGTGTTCTGTTTTGGGTTTTTGTCGAAATCCTTAGGACAAGATGATGATTCGGACATGAACTCAACGGCTGTGTACATCGTCACTCTGAGACAACCTCCTACTGTTCATCTATACGAGGAAGAGGTCAGACGGGTAAAAAAACATATTCACCGTCGGTCAAAACATAATCACCGTCGGTCAAAACACAAACATGGCGATACTTCAAAGCTTATTAAGCCGAAACCATTACCAAGGTACTGTTTTTTTTGCTTCTTCATCGGAATCCAGAACAACCTGTCCTATATACATATATATATATATATATTTATCTTTTATTCCTTGCTCACTGCTGCTGAAGAAAGTAACTTCAACAATGGTGGGGTTCACATGAACCAAAGATTGTATTTTTCTTCATAGCTTACAGCTGCAACAGTGTGTCATAAACCATTCAAAGACTGTATTTTTCTTGTAATTGAAAGCTAATTTGTAATTGTTTAGTTATATATAAAGAGCCCTTTTGATCATATTTTTGAATATGTTGAGTATAGGAACATTTCAAGAACTCATCATGGAAGGTCTAAGAGGCCATCAATTGCTCAAGCTCATGATTCTCTGTTAAGAAAGATACTAAAAGGGGAAAACTATCTAAAGCTGTATAGTTACCATTATTTGATCAATGGATTTGCAGTTCTTGTTAACCCTCAACAGGTATTTACAGATTCAGCCTGAGTTCGTTTTTACAAATTGCGAAAACGCCTCTGATTTTGACATCTTTTATGTACTCATAAGGCTGAAAAGATCTCAAGAAGACGGGAAGTAGCAAATGTAGTGTTGGATTTCTCTGTTAGAACGGCAACAACGTATACTCCTCAGTTCTTGGGACTACCAAATGGTGCATGGATTCAAGAAGGTGGATTTGAAATTGCTGGAGAAGGAATTGTGATTGGATTTGTTGATACTGGCATTGATCCAACTCATCCAAGTTTCAACGATATCGATCCTTCTCAACGTCCATATCCAAATCTTGAACATTTCTCAGGTGTTTGTGAAGTTACACCAGATTTTCCAGCGGGTTCTTGCAATAGGAAACTCGTTGGAGGTCGCCATTTTGCACAATCTGCTATAACTAGAGGGATATTCAACTCTTCTGAAGACTATGCTTCGCCTTTTGATGGAGATGGGCATGGCACGTAAGTGAAACGGCTGGTCATGGTGAATATATATATAGTTATGTTGTATTTAACTCGCGGGTAAAGATTGATATCTAATATATTATACAGGCACACAGCTTCAGTTGCAGCAGGTAACCATGGAATCCCTGTGATAGTTGCTGGACATGGCTTAGGAAATGCTAGTGGAATTGCTCCTCGTGCACAGTGAGTTCGTTATAATTCAATCGTTTTTTTAACTGTCTGAATGATTCTTGCCGATAAAAATCATTAAGTAGAGCCGAGTATTTATGAATACCGTAATTTCTTTGAAGCTACTTAATTGTTGTTATGATAAATTGTTCCACATCGGTTAGGACGTGAAATTTAGACTCCTATATATGGTACTGAACAACCCTAAACTCTTGAGCTAGTTTTTGGGATTAGTTAGGCTCAAGCTCATATTTGACATGGTATCAAAGCCTGGTTCGTCCCGATTTGAATATAACCGAGCCTGGGCCATCGGTTAGGACATGAAATTTGGACCCCTATATATGGTACTGGACAACCTTAAAGTCTTGAGCTAGCTTTTGAGATTAGTTAGACCCAAACCCATATTTGACATGGTATCAAAGCCTGGCTCGTCCCGATTTGAATATAAACGCGCCTGGGCCATCGGTTAGGACATGAAATTTGGACTTTTATATATGGTACTTGACAAACCTAAACTCTTGAACTAGCTTTTGGTATTAGTTAGACCCAATCCCATATTTGACATATTTGACATGATATCAAAGCCTGGTTCGTTCCGATTTGAATATAACCGAGCCTGAGCCATCGGTTAGGACATGAAATTTGGACTCCTATATATGGTACTGGACAACCCTAAACTGTTGAGCTAGCTTTTGAAATTAGTTAGGCCCAAATCCATATTTGACATGAAATTTGGACTCCTATATATATGGTACTGGACAAATCTAAACTCTTGAGCTAGCAGGAAAAACTCTCCTACGATACATAAACTTCTGGTTGTAATATTCTTAAAATATTCGAATGATATAATAGACGTTGATATATAGATTTGCTCGATACTTCTTTGCTTCGTACTTACTAACTTAGAGATTTGATCTATACCAGCATTTCTGTTTACAAAGCATTGTACAAAAGCTTTGGAGGCTTTGCCGCAGATGTTGTTGCTGCAATAGATCAGGTAAAACATAATGCATTTTATTTCGTTTTGAATGAGCATTAAGTTATATCATTCGTATCATTTTTCGTATATATTGATTCGGTTTCGAACTGTCAATTTTATATCTTTGAGGTACCCTTTTCCTACTTATCATCTTTTCCGGTGGTAAACAATTTCAGGCAGCTCAAGATGGAGTTGACATAATAAACTTATCCATTACCCCTAATCGACGTCCTCCTGGTGTTGCTACATTCTTTAATCCGATAGATATGGCTGTATTATCAGCGGTAAAGGCTGGAATATTTGTTGTTCAAGCCGCGGGAAATACAGGACCCTCTCCTAAGAGCATTTCTTCATTCAGTCCATGGATTTTCACAGTTGGTGCTGCCTCTCATAACAGAGTTTACTCTAATTCTATAATCCTTGGAAACAATGTAACTATTCAAGGCGTAGGACTCGCACGTAAGCATTTCCTCGTCTATATGTTGAACTTAAACAAGTTTTCTCATAATTAATCGAATCAAATCTATTAAACTAACTAAATTTGCTTCTTCTTCCAGCTCCTACAGATGAAGGGAAGATGTACAGATTGATCTCTGCTATACATGCTTTGAATAACAATACCTCTGTGGACAAAGATATTTATGTTGGGGAATGCCAAGATTATGAAAGTTTTAATCAAGATCTTGTCAACGGGAATCTTTTGATATGTAGTTATTCTATTCGTTTTGTTCTCGGGCTTTCCACCATTAAACAAGCCATAAAAGTTGCTCAAAATCTTTCTGCCATTGGTATTGTATTCTTCATGGACCCTTATGTTCTTGGTTTTCAGCTTAATCCAACTCCCATGGATATGCCAGGGATCATAATTCCATCCCCTGAAGATTCCAAGGTTCGAATACAACTATTAAGTAATTCATGGGTTTGATTGGATCTTTGATTTGATGATCTTATGATATGCTTTCAGGTTTTACTTCAGTACTATAATTCTTCTTTAGAAAGAGATGAAACTACAAAGGAAATTGTCAAATTCGGTGCAATGGCGAGTGTTACAGGTGGTTTTGAAGCTAACTTCAGTGACAGAGCTCCAAAGATTATGTATTACTCAGCACGAGGACCCGATCCAGAAGATAATTCTTTTACTGATGCTGACATTTTGAAACCAAATCTTGTAGCTCCTGGAAATTCCATATGGGCTGCTTGGAGTTCTGGTGGTACTGATTCGGTTGAGTTTGAAGGTAACACCTTATCTCCACGCAGTAAATTTCTTCAATCGATCAACTTTTTTACCTTATACAATTGCTGAACTACTCATTGTTACGTTGTATTATCCAATATCGGTTAGAACATGCCCTAAATTCTTTAGTTAACTTTTGGATTTAGTTAGATTCAAACCCATATTTAACATGATATCAAAGTCTGGTTCGTTCGATTTGAATATTTCGTGATCGAGTTTGAGTGTGGGGAGAGTTATGTTGTGTTGTTCTACATCTGTTAAGACATGGCTCGTGGGCTGTTAAACGTAGAATTTTGGGTCTAATTAGGTCCAAACGCATATTTGACACTCGTGTTATTATAAGTTTATAAAAACTCTTTATGGACATGGATCCGATGATGAATTTAGAAGCGACGTTTATTCTTTGTCGATACGTTTTCAAGCATTGGTCTTTGATCTTTCAGGGGAAAAGTTTGAAGGTACACATTATCTCCACGCACGAAATTTCTTCGATCGATAATCTTTTTTTACCCTATTCAATTGATGAACTACTCGTTGTTACGTTGTATTATCTTATATCGGTTAGAATATCAATCATGAACTTATCTTATATATGGTATTGGTTTAACCCCTAACATGATATCAAAGCCATATTTAACATGATATCAAAGTCATATTTAACATGATTCGCTCGATTTGAACATTCTGGGATCGAGTTTGAGTGTGAGGAGTGTTATGTTATGTTGTCCTACATCTGTTAAGACATTAAACGTAAAATTTTGGGTCTAATTAGGTCCAAACGCAGTCTAATTAGGTCCAAACGCATATTTGACACTCGTTTACAAGCGATGTTTATTCTTTGTCAATACGTTTTGAAGCATTGTTCGTTGATCTTTCAGGGGAAATGTTTGCAATGATGTCAGGGACGAGCATGGCGGCTCCTCATGTGGCTGGAGTGGCAGCACTTATTAAGCAAAAGTTTCCTCATTTTAGTCCTTCAGCCATTGCATCTACACTTTCAACAAGTGCTATTCTCTATGACAATAAAGGCGGGCCAATAATGGCGCAACGTGCTTACGCCGATCCCAACCAAAACCAATCGCCTGCGTCTCCTTTCGATATGGGAAACGGGTTTGTGAATGCAACTGCAGCTATGAATCCAGGCCTGATTTTTGATATCAGTAAGTTCAATTCAATTCACTTTTGCTTGCGATTTTTGCATCGAACTCAATATGAACACTTTAATTGCTTTCCTCTATAGGTTTTGAAGATTATATGTCATTTCTTTGTGGGATCAATGGCTCAGAATCATCAGTGTTCAATTACACTGGACAGAGTTGTTGGTCAAGGAATAGAAACTTTAATGGTTTCGACTTAAATTTGCCGTCTATCACACTCGCAAAACTTGATAATAATCGAACAATCCAAAGATTAATGATAAACATCGCGGGAAAAGAGACTTATAATGTTGGTATGAGCTCTCCTTATGGTGTGTCAATGGAGGTATCGCCTACTCGTTTCTCTATAGCCAACGGAGAAACACAATTACTTAATGTGACTCTCAACGCAACGATGAACAGCTCTACTGCTAGTTTCGGGAGAATAGGACTATATGGAAACATGGGACACATTATAAATATACCCGTCTCTGTCAACGTTAAAGTTATTTCAAGTTGATTGAGCTCGAGTTAAAATCGGTATACCCCTTTCCTTCATCTGTTTGATTGATTTCCTCTGTTCTATTGTCATTTGATTGTATCAATTCTATTTGATAGTTGTTTTTGTTATGTTGTGTTGTGTCATATCGGTTAGGATATGAACTATGTAGTTCTGTTTAGACAATCCTAAACCCTTGAATTTTTTTAGGATTAGTTAGATCCAAATCCATATTTGATATGGTTTCAAAGTATGATTCGTTCCGATTCCAATATATCGATGTTGGGTTCTGTTTGCGCTGTCTATGTTCCAGGATTGAGTCTAGACGGGATACAAGCTTGGGTAGTTGTGTTGTCCCACATTGGCTTCTATTTAGACAATCCTAAACCCTTAAATTTACTTTTAGGATTAGTTAGATCCAAATCCATATTTGATGATTTCAAAGTCTGATTCGTTCCGATTTCAGGATTGAGTCTAGATATGGATTCCTATTGAACAACTTTTATTCAACAATCTTAAATCGTTGAACTAATTTTTAGAATTAGTTATATTCAAACTCATATTTGACCATTTTAAATAATTTTTTCAATTGTGAATGTTAAAATAACAATCTTATCATGTAAAGTACATTTATTTGATACAAATAATTTTTTTTTTTTTTTGCAATCTGTCTTCAGGGGTTCCCTTGGCCGCCATTACCATTGCTTGTGTTTAGTGAAGAAGACAACTTGTCAAACTCCTCAGCTACTTCCGGAGTTGTAGGAACAGAAGGCAAATCAAGTGGAAAAGGAGGATGCTTTGGGAAAGGCCAACCTGGAAATGGAAACTTAGACTTGAAAAAGCCAGCCACCATTGAATTTACAGAATTACCCTCATCCATTGAAGAGGAATCACCATTAAAGGTATCATCTTTATTGGAGATTGATGCGGCCGAGCTGTCGTTGAGGAGGATGACAACAAAGGTTATTAGAGGAAGTATAGTTAGATAAGCCTTTGACATTGAGAATTTTGCTTGAGTTTTGTTCTAAGGAAAGGTTTAAATTATTTATAGTAAGTAATGGTTTAGGACCAACGGTTGGATTTCTACTTCCGACCAAACTCAATGCTTCATGTCATGAACATGATGAGTCTTTCCTCATTGTTTGGAGTTCAAATTTATAAATTATTTCTTAATCTAACTGTTAATTTGCTCATATTTGATAGTTTTTTTTACAAAATTATCTATATGTTTTCACCTTGTAATTATCACCAATTCGAATTATCAATCCAATTTTTTTTAAAAAAAGAGTTAAAGAGGATTGATTCTAAATATCACAACGACTAAAATCAATTTGATACCATTATTTATCTAAGCATTTTAAATTCCTAAAATATAAATATTTTAAATTTAATCGTTAATAATTTAATTGGTAATACTATTTTCATTTCATTTTATGATAATAATTTTATCTTTTTTTTTCAAAATCTATACAATAAAAAATTGAATATTAATCTTCAAAATCAATTTATAATGATTTCGCATAACTCTATGTTTAATTCATTGAAAAATAATAAACTCAATTCACCAAAATCCATTAAAACTGACTCGCAAACCTACACAATCAACTCAATTTACAACGGGGTAACTTCAAAAATACCCTTCCCGGAAAATCTTCAGTTTTTATTTTTCGGATTTAATAATTATTTTGGAGAAGGGTATTTTTGAAGTGATTTAACACTTTGAGGGTATTTCTGATATTCCACCATTTACAACTAACTCATTTTATACATATATCCCAAAATTTTATGATTTTTTTAAAAATTGTTCCTGAAATTAAATCATAATATAATATAATAATTATATCTGTTTATTATACTTATTATAATTATAATAGTATAATCTTAATAAATAAATTGTACATCAATTGAATTCCTAATATTACTATATTTATTAGTTATGCGGGACGTTATAAATTTTCCTTAAAAAATAATATGATGATTTATATTTTATTACGAGAAACTAGTATAAAAAATATCAAATTATTTTATTTTAGTCTATAAAACATTAATATTATCTTTAATCTAAAAAAAATCAAATTTATTTTTTTAAATACTAATTTTAAAAATATAATATAAAAAATAACAAAATTTTTAATTTTTGTCTATAAAATATAAATTATTACTTTTAATCTAAAAATTTTGAATTTTTATATTTTGTCTAAAAAAACACAAACTTATCAAAATAATTATATCCATATATAAACAAAAACACTAAATCATATTTTAACTCTTTAAATTTTTAAATGTTACCTAAAAAACACAAATTTATCAAATTAATCATATCTTAATATTTTTAAAACAAAAAAATATAAATTTAGGTTTTTTAGATTAAAAATAACAATTCATGGTTTGGATTTTTTTATACTATATTCCTTTTATTAATACTAAAAATATTCTTACAGTTTGAATAAAATGTTTTAAAACTAAAATTGAGGTGTCCTTTTATTTTCAAAGAACAACAAAAATAAAAATAAAAATAAAACCTTACATATTAAATAATAATTGACGAAGAACACAATCAAGAGAAATCTATCACTAAAAATAGAGGATCAGGGCAAAACCTATAATCCGATTGTTCAATTTTCTCGTCCTTATGGGTACTGGTTAAAGAAGGATAATGTTCCTTTCTTATTTGTTTTGCCCTGTTCTTGCATAGCATGGATGTGGTAGCCTTTTTTTTCGAGTCTGAAACCCTGAGTGAACTTGTCTTGAGCATAGGTTCGTACCGTTAGCCAAAACATTCGTTCTTGTTGGTTCTTTTGTGTCTACCAGTTCTCAGTATGTTTCATCCTCTTCTCCTTCTGTCTTTCTTTTGCCTTGGCGAACAAACAACCCATGGATTTGAAAGTGAATAAGGGTTAGTCTACCCAGCGGGAGAGTCATTGATTTGCTTCTTAAGTAATCAGTTCTTGCTACGAACTAGTGGAAGATTAATGCTATATACATCTTTCAGAAGTTCTATTACATACATAAAATAAAGGAGCTACTTTGTGTAACGGGGAAGGCAATGGAGAGGTATATTTGGTTTCGTTTAGTTTTTTTTCCGGCATCTTCAGTTTCCTCGGCTGTTAATCTTCTGTTGTCGTTGCTTGTTTTGGGCATTTGTTATCTTAGGTACAAGTTAATCAAAGAAGTTGGTGATGGTACTTTTGGGAGTGTTTGGCGTGCTATCAGTAAGCAAACTGGTGAAGTTGTAAGTTGCTTTCTCGGGTTGGAAACTCTGTGCTTGTCAAAGTTTTGACGTGGGTCGGAGCTAATTCGAGTTTTCTATGGGCAGGTTGCGGTAAAAAAGATGAAAAAGAAGTATTACTCATGGGAAGAATGTATCAATCTGAGAGAAGTGAAGGTAAAATGTATTGCTTTTTTTGTACTATTATCTGTCTTGGTAATTGTTTGTTTGCTGATTCCTTCTTAAATCCCGACAGTCGCTTAGAAGGATGAATCATCCGAACATTGTGAAGCTGAAGGAAGTCATCCGGGAGAACGATATCCTATACTTTGTTTTTGAGTACATGGTATATTATTGATTATTTGCTCTCTTCATTCTGATTCTTTTCTTTTTACCAATAATTATTTCCTAATGTCTGTATATGTATTTTACTTAATCAGGAATGTAACCTTTATCAGCTTATGAAGGATCGACAAAAGCTTTTTGCAGAAACTGATATTAAAAACTGGTTCTTTCAAGTCTTCCAAGGTCTCTCGTACATGCATCAACGTGGATACTTCCACCGTGACCTTAAGCCAGGTATTTTATAGCCTTGAGTTGCCATACCATATAGTAGGGGTGTAAAATGAGCTGGCTTGGCTCGACTCAGCTCGCCATGAACTCGCCTCGGCTCGTTTTCAAAACGAGCTAGAAAATCCCAATTCAGCTCAGTTCGCGCTGGCTCGTGAGCCAGACTATTTAAATTAAAAGAATTGTAATATATTGATATTATATATGTTTCTTTGACAAATAAAATAAAATATATAGAATATAAAGACAATAATTTGAATACAAAGTTAGTAAATATAAAAAATACTAATTAAAAAATAAATCTATCGAAAATTAAATAAAATATCGAATATATAAACATATTTTTTAATAATAGCAATCAAAATATTTTATTTCTTTATTTGTTAATAAAATTATATTAATTTGGTATAAATAGAAAAATAATATTATTATTATATGTAAATAATATATTATTTTTCTTTTAAATAATATTTAATAAATGCAAAGAATATGTATAATATTTAAAAATAAGAAAATATGTGCTTTTATACTCAACTCGTGAGCCAGCTCTAATTCGTTTTCGGTTCAACTCGCCAACTCGTTTTTTAAACGAGCTAGAAAATATCCAGCTCGGTTCGTTCAAATATGATTCAAGCTAGAGCTGGCTCGCGATCCAGCAACTCATTTTACACCCTTAGAAAATTTAGGCTATTTTATTGAAAGATATCTTGTTTGGTCAATGTGGGTGCTGATTTTCTTATCTTTTTTCTCCTTCTCATCAATAATGGCAGCCATTGGGTTTAGGGCATCAAAAAATAATGAGAAAGCTAAAGTGGCATTTGAGAAAGCTTCACAAGGACAACAAATGCTTTCCTCGTATCCTACTATCGTGTTGATTATATGTTATCTTTATATTGTTATATGCTATAGAATTTTTTGTTATATCCTTGAATATGAAGTAGTCCCTGGGATGCTGCAAAGCATATGGAATCTGCTGCTGCTCTAGCAAAGGATTTAAGAAATTGGAATGAAGTTTCCGACTTTTATAGAAAAGCATCGGAATTGTATATCGAATGTGGAAGGGCACAACCTGCATCCGATGCTCTTGGAAAGGCTGCACGGTAAGTGTAAGAATGACATTTGCATCATCGAAAAAATTGATTATGCAATCACTATTTTTTCTTGTCATATGGTGCAAGTGTGATGCCTGTAGGTACTTTGCATGTATGTATGAACTCTTTTCCTATTTGCGTTTGCATGCACATCTGACTGGTGGAGTCGCAGCCAAACGAAAACGCGGCGACTGTGTTTTCTGGCGACTATGGACGATATTAAAAGTAGATTTTAAAAAAACTAAAATTATGATGCATTACATTTGCGTTTTGAATAAAATTACCAAAATACCCTCGTGTTTTTCTCTTATCTCTTTCTATTATATGCATATATAAAAATATGTATATATATTGTATATTTAAATATTTTTATAATTTTATAATTTTTAAATTTATTTCAAATATTTGATAATTATAATTAAATAGTATATACTAAACAAAAAAATTAAATAAATTTTTCTTAATAATTGTTTATTTTGGTAATTTTGTTCAAAACGCAATCGCAATATTTTTCTACCATTCACTTCTAGTCGCAATCGCCCAACGATTCCACCATTTAGAAAAAATGAAACAAAAAGCCGTCAATCGCTCACAGAAACGCCGTCAATCGCAAACGCAAATGCTGCGTTTCTACCATTTACATAGTTTTTAACAAGTTTTTGTTGATTATGCCCTTTCTAATTGTTGAAAGATGAGATCTTTAGAGTGTGACTTCCAGAATCTTTCTCCATTATTATACTTTTTTCATCTGCATTTATTTATTTCATTCTGCTGTAGTGCATTGGAAGAAACCAAGCCTGACGATGCCATCCAATTTTATGCTGATGCTTGTGACATTCTTGAAGAGGATGGCAGAGAACAAATGGCCTTTGATTTGTACCGTGCTTGTTCAAATCTTTACATAAAGCTTGACAAGTATGTTACTCCTTCCTTAAAATATCTTTAAGGGTACATTTCATTTCAGAAGTATGTTACTGCTTTTGGAATTGGCATTATGAAATCTTTTACATTTTCGTGTTCGTGTATCTGAGACAGAAATTAATTGGGCGATGAATTGTATTCGTAGATTTACAGATGCTGCAACATTTCTATTAAGATTGGGCGTGGCAGCAGACAAATGTGATGCCACAAATAGCCAATGTAAGGTATGATTCTAGATCCGTCGACTTTATATATTGGGATAGTAGTTGCAATTTGAAATATTCCAACGAGAAACTCGAAAGTTACAATTTCAATGGGTATCTGTTGGCCGGTTTTTGGGTTTCCAACGACAGTTCAATGGATAGCTGCAATGGAATCCGTTGCACGTTTGTTGCCAATTGCAACGGATAGTTGCCTGTTGATCGTTCTAGGGCATCTATTGGAAAGTGTCTGATAAGAACCCATCCCATAATAGGCCCAAACCAATCCCGCAGAGGTCCACGGATCTCATCCCCAAACGCACCGAAACGCAGATTTTTAAAAATCTAAAATTGTGTTGCGTTACGTTTGCGCTTTGGTGCGTTTTGAATAAAATTACCAAAATATCATCGTGTCTTTCTTTTATCTCTTTCTATTATATGCATATATATATGTATATATATTGTATATTTAAATATTTTTATAATTTTTTAATTTTTAAATTTATTTCAAATATTTGAAAATCATAATTAAAAAGTATACACTAAACAAAAAAAATTAAAAATAAATTTTTTTCTTAATAATTGTCTATTTTGGTAATTTTGTTCAAAACGTAATCGCAACAGTTTTCTACCATTCGCTTCTAGTCGCAGTCGCACGCAAACGCAACGATTTCACCATTTAGACAAAATAAAACAAAATGCCACCAATCGCTGACAGAAACTCCGCTAAACACAAGCACAAACGCTGCGTTTCTACCAGTCAAGCCCTAGTCCCATTTCTAAACGATGTGGGATCCTAATAGTGTCATCAACGGACATATCCGTTGATCCGTCCATTGAAAAACCCATGTTTTTTTTGTAGTCGCAGCAGTTGATTCCATCTCTGTTCTACGCGGATGTTCGCTGATCTGTCGCGTCATTTCATACGATATTTTGTTGTTTCTCTATATCGCTATTCTGTAAGCTTAACAGATCACATTTCACCATCTATTTCAGGCGTATCTTAGTGCAATCATTGTGTATCTCTATGCTCATGATCTGAAACAGGCAGAAAAATGCTACAACGACTGTTCTCAGTGAGTATATACTTCTCCTTTCTGCGGCTAAATCAATACTTACGACTATTTTCGGGTAATTTAGATTACTATCGGGCACATTTATACTGTTTATTTGTTTTTAGGATCGATGCTTTTCTGAAGAGCGATCAGAATCGATGCGCTAGTAGATTGCTTACAGCTTATAATGAAGGTGACATCGAAGAAATCAAACGGGTAGCAAATTCAAGCACTATCTCAAATTTGGATCACACGGTAAGTGATTCCTCGAGGACGAAGCAAGCGAATCTTGGTGCATTCTTTGATTTATATCACTTTCCGTCGTTCTTTGGGGCACGAGGTAGAAGCATGAATGACGGAAATGTATTGTTGGCAGATCATCAGGTTGGCGAGAAAGCTACCTACGGGAGACGTTACTGCACTGCTGACAAACAATGCGGAAGAAGAAGATCTCGATGAAAACGATCTCAGTTAAGCTCGTTCTTCTTGTTGTAAAGACTCATTTACCCTTTTGTTCTGTTTATATGTTCATATGCAAAGACCCATGAGACTTTAGCCGTCCACAGTGGTGGTTGTGTGAATGATTGATTATATAACTATGAATTGGGTTGTGTTCTTGAAATATTTGTTATCAAGTAATAGATTTGTAAAATTATTATGGCATTTTTTTATTCTCCAAATCGAATTCGAATTATTCGGATCTGTTTGGAATATAGATTATCCAAAAATATCTATATAAATTCAAATTCAAAACTCGTTCGAATTCGATTTCACGTAAACAACTCAATCAAAAAATTAATAAAAAATAAGACATTTAAAATGTTATCTTAATATATTTTATTTTTATACCTTTTATATTATTCATTATTTTATTTTACAAATCAAATTATCCAAATAACTCTATCCAAATTAGACTTGATATCAAAATAATCAAACCAAAATAATCTTAATTATCAAAATATCCCAAGAACTCAAACAACATAAATATAATTCAAATTATCTGAATCCAATTTTTCAAATTCGAACAACCCAAATTGAAACATTCGAATTAGGAGTGATCAATCCGGTTTGGGTTCTTTGTATTTCGATTCGGGTTTAGTTTTTTCGTGTGTTCAAAAATAGACCTGAATTGAACTTAAATGTTTTCAGTTCGATTTTGGTTCAGATTGCTAGGGTTCAAATATATTAGACCCGAAATAACTCGAATTACATTTAAATATTTGGATTATTCGAGTAATTTGAGTGATTCAATTTTAAATTTTTTTAAATAATTCCTTTTTTAATATAAAACAAAAATAAAAATATCAATGTAACATAAATATATATATATAAATATATCAATATATTCTATATTTATATAACTTTTAAAAAATCTAAAATTATATTTTTATTTTTTAAAAAATCTAAAATTATATTTTTATTTTTAAATAGATTATTCGAGTTTTACCTGTATCCGAACCGGACCGACCTGAATCTATATTCTACACGATTCGGGTTGTTCGGATCGATCCGAATAATCCGGATTGATCACTCCTAATTCGAATCTAATTTTCCAAGATCCGAAAAAACAAATTGATATCCGAACCGAAATCTGAATTTGAACAATACTAACTACAAGTACACTAACTACAAATAAAAAAACTAAAATTAATTTTCTTGGATCAACATAAAAGCTTTTCCTCTAAATCACAAGTCAAACATGAAAAGTAAAGTGTAGTGAAGATCAAGAAGGAGCCTTCTCCATCTGATCCACCAGAGAAGAAAGCTCTTCCCTCAGCTCAGTGCTACGCGTCTCACCGCATAGAAGTCCATGCATCAGTATTAACTCTTCTGGCGTCGCCTTCTTTAGCAACCCTCGTAGAAGCCTCGTGTCTCGATCCAACGAAGGATCCGATCCTCCTTCTGTTTTCTTTTCTTCTTCCTTACTCAAATCCACTCCGAATAGTTTCGCTGATTTGTGGTTCCAGTACTCCTCAAGCTCATGATTTGGATCAAGACCCTCTACCACCTGAAACATCAGACCAGACCCAACTCTTGTTTTCTACATTTTGCAAGAACCAGACCCAAGAAAATGACAGAAAAAAGTTGCCTTTTTTTACATTTTTTTTACCTGAGGATGAATTTGACAATGGCAAGAATCAGACCCAGGAAAATGAAAGAAAAAAGTTTGCTTTTTTTACATTTTTTACCTCAGAGGATGTATTCGACAATGGCAAGAATCAGACCCAAGAAGATGACAGAAAAAAGTCCCCTTTTTTTACATTTTTTACCTAAGAGGACGAATTTGACAATGTCAAGATCAGACCCAAGAAAATGACAGAAAAAAAGTTCCCTTTTTTTACATTTTTTACCTAAGAGGATGAATTTGACAATGGAAAGAATCAGACCCAAGAAATGACAGAAAAAAGTTTTCTTTTTTACATTTTTTATCTAAGAGGACGAATTTGACAATGGCAAGAATCAGACCCAAGAAAATTACAGAAAAAAGTTTCCTTTTTTTTTACATTTTTCATCTAAGAGGATGAATTTGACAATGGCAAGAATCAGACCCAAGAAAATGACAGAAAAAAGTTCCCTTTTTTTACATTTTTTTACCTAAGAGGATGCCCTAATCAATATGATGAACAAGTTTTTATTTACCTGGATTATGTGTGGGGAAAGAAATCCAAACATTTCGAGTCCATTGACACTCTGCAATGGAAGCAAAGAGGATGAAGAGGCAGGTGGTTGATTGCATCTCTTCAGAATTTCAAGTCTTAGCCTTTGTATCACCATAGCCCAACATTTCTCAGCTGATACATTCGAGAAGTTTTCACTCGGGCATTCTTCAACTGAAACCTGAAATTTACTCCAACATCATAAAGATTTTACCATTCACGTTCGATCTAATCGGACGATTACACAAATTTAACTCTAAATTGCCTTACCCTGAATAGAGGACCGAGAAGCCCTGCATCCAGAATCTCTGAGATGTAGTATGTTCCTTTCGTTGGATCAAGCACACTCAAGAACTTTACACGACTTTTGAATCCTGCGGCGGTAAAAATCCGAAGGTAATTATGAATCCATAAACACTAAATGCGTAAAGCTCACATGACCACGAAAGCGTGAATTCAATATTTATAAATATCGAGTAAGGACGATGTTAGATCAAGGCAAGGGCGACGATGAGAAATGAAGTCGATGGTGGAGATGAAACAAAGATGAAGATGAGAAATAAAGACAATGACAAGGGATGAAAGCGATGACAACATAGTGAAATCAATAGACGAGAGACGATGCAATAGATATAAGCAGACGAATGCAATGATGAAAGCAAATGCGGTAAAAGATAAACATGTGGATGAGTCTCATTGTAAGTTTCTTAAGTACCAAAACGACGTCGTTTTGGCGCCTAGAGAATAGTCGGCGGTCAGGGGGCGCCCATCGTCTAGGCGGCACCTAGAACGCTTTTTAGAACATTGCTTAAAATATAATTTACCTTTTGGGTATATCGCTTGCTTAGTGCACCAAAGCTTTTTAACGACGAGAGATCCAGCTTTCACAAGTTCAACAGAGTGACCTAAACTTTCAGTTGTCGTATTCACCAGGGAACCACCGCCATCTATATGTTCCATATTCGGGTTTTGCGATTCAAAACTAATCTTCTTCTCGTCAAATTTGTTGATTTCGCCGGGATTTACAACCACAACCTCTTTCTTTTCAATGGGTTCTTCATCGTCCAATTTGTTTGTGTCAACATCACTTTGTAAGCCATCAGCACCTAAATGAGGATTCTTCTGTTCTGCCATTAATGCTTTCGATGAATCCTTTGAACACGAGGTAGAGTTAACGTCCAATGCTTCTTTATCTTGGGAATGTCGGGACGAATTTTGGTTACGTGCCCATACTTTCGTGGCATCAAGATCCCCTTCCAATGCTTTAACCAATGAGTGTAACTCATCCATGGTGTGACGAAGAAGGACAAATCTGTCATTGCTTTCACATGAACACAAGTCTTTCGAATGCGTAAGACACGCATATCGATCGGGGGAAGAACATTTGCAGCTTGAAGCAGCCAAATGCAAATCATAGAAGCATAAGAAGCATTCCCGTTCTCTCTTCAAATCAAAATCACCTTCCATTTTTAGCAACCTTAAGCTATTCTCATGGCGATTCAATCTTTCTTCCTCCATTAATACTCGTTTCTGCTAATATCGAATATGTTAGTTCCATTAATAGAAGATTCATCAAATTCAACTAAAATATATCTTCACCTTGATTGCTTTGGTCAGTAATCCGTCCTCACCACAAACCCGCTTCCATCTAAGAATCTTTGGAGTTTTCTTCCTTGAAACCGATAGCTCCCAGAAGGATTGAACAGCTTCCCCCGCTGCTCCAAAAAGAAGCTTATCATGTGAGAGTGAACTCTTCCGACGCTGCTTACTGTAAAGCTCGACAGCGTTCTGTCCATGCACAAGCCAATCAACAGGTGCAACATTTACAGCTTCAGCACAATTGAAACCACAATTAAATCCCGAGTGATATGCCCTTGGAAACGTAAGAATGAACTCTCCTTTATGCTGAACTGCACGGTAGACGGGTACTCCCTCTTCTTTCAAGATTGACGGAGATAACTGCGTAACCTAACCAAACAAAAATATACAAAATCTTAATCATCTTGAAGCATATATTATAAGTAGATTCCGAGAAAAATAGTCTCACAAGTTCATGAAGCAAGTCGGGTTGTTCTTCAAACAAATCAGGGAGATGCTTTTTCATTGCGTTCTCGAAGGATGAAGCATGATCTCCGGGGATCCCATACCACACTTTTGGATCACCCGTGTGTAGGTAATTCATGGAATAAAGATGATGATCTTCAACATGCTGTTTCAATCAAAAGGGAAACAGATAGAAAATAAATTCATCCAAAACCTCAAAATGGATGCATCAAAACAATATTTTTAAGTATAAATTGCCTCGACGTCCTTTATTTATTGTAACTTCCTTCGATAACTTAACTTTGTTTATCAAGAATGGAACTTTTTCCTCAACCTACTTTTCAAAATACTGGTTGAAATGTAATTCGGAACCAGTAAAAGAAAGAATAATCATCCTAAACTATTGGGCGCTTCATCGTGCTACTAAGAGTTTCATGCAAATCTATTACTAAAACAAAAGGTTTTACTCGATAATCATGACTTACCCAACAAAATGTTGAAAAGCACATTCCAACATAAAGCCATGGCACGACAACTCCAGAGATATCACAGTTCTCAAAACATAGAACGGATCCAGGTAAACGGGATAGATTATTTAGATTCCAACCAGATTTAGCATACTCATCTAAATCACTTTCCGTAGATCCAGATGGTCGCTTTGGAAACCCACTTCCAAATTTGAGTGTTTCCACGTCCGCTCCATAGTATACCTGTAAAAATTTCCAAAAGAAGAAAGATTAGACGGGAAAAAATAGAAAGAACAAAACAAAAAGACAAGATCTACATATGAAAGGTAAACCAAAATGTTTTCAATACAGACCTCAACTTCATCCGTTGCTTGTTCCACTATCCGCCAATATTCACCTTCGATTTCCTCAACAGATGGCTTCCATTTTTTATTTTCAGAAGCTATGGAATCACCAGAATGATCTCCAATCTGAAAGTAACATTCTTTAAAGTGATCATCATACTTCTTAAACTCATCAAGCGTAAAATCGGGTCCAGTCTGGAACCCAAATTTTTCATCCATCTCAGGAGCGGAGGATGTAGCTTCAACAACTGTATCCTTTCTTCTTTTTGAGATTCCCATTCTTGAGTGTCTTCTTCGTTTCCTCTTTCGGGTTTTGGTTGTTTTTTTAATAGGTTCTCTATTTTGAAGCAAGTCAATTTGCTGAATCCGGGTGGGAAATTTTGCGTTCTCCCATATATGTTTCTCTTTGAGAGGACAGGGCGGCTTCCATGAAGCAGGCGGTACAATTCGACAGATGCCATATGATTCTGCTTGCGGGCGTAATTTTTCTATGTAAGCAAGTGCATCTTCAAACTCCTGACGAAAACGAAGACAAAAAAAATGAAATTTTTTTATGAGATACATCAAAAAAATTACAGTAATTTTATAGGATGGATAAATACCTCAGGAGAGGGATAAAAAACAGGTGCTTCGTCGATTAAAGGTCTACAAGCTTCTGTTGGGTTCCACCTAGCAGATATCTCAAATACACAACAAAACAATCTTATTAAGGAATAACGGAAAAAGAAATCGAAAATCCTAGCATCTGATCATGAATTATCAAAATTAAACACACATATTCAGAGGTTTTCGACAAAAAATGCTGATTGATAAAGTACCAAAGAACTGAATTCTTAATCAATAACGGCTAATTCAGAATCTTGTGAACAAGATCCCAAATTAGACAGATTGGATTTTCGTCTTGGTTCATGGCTCAAAAGGGTTCAGCAAACATCAAACAGTTTTGGATTCAAATAATTCCCAGCCAATAAGCAATACAATACATTAAATGGGAGATATGAATCAGATTTCCTTACTTTCAGATTAGGAGGACTACCAATGGGTATAAAGCTACTTTCCTTTTTAATCGATTTCTTGTCGAAATCATCCTGTAAAGTACACTTTTCATCAGAAACTATGACAGTTTTACAGGACAAAGGGACTTAATCTCTCAGAAGAACAAATTAGCACAAATCCAAATGAAACAGAACATAACTTAACCAGAAAGGGAAGGGAAAAGGATCAAACCTCCTTCGTTTGATGTTCTGCTAAAGTTGCAAGCCGTTCCATTTCGCTGAAACTAGGTTTACAAAAACCCTACTTAACCTACCTGCTAAGATGAAGATCTTGTTAGAGACAAACCCTAACTCTCTCTCTCTCTCTCTCTCTCTCTCTCTCTCTCTCTCTCTCACACACACACACACACACACACACACAAGTTATAGGAGAACAAATGCAGAAAAACCCGACTTTTTGCAAACCCTAACTCTCTCTCTCTCTCTCTCTCTCACACACACACACAAGTTAAAGGGATCACATAGGAGAACAAATGCAGAAAAACCTAACTTTTTTGCAAACCCTAAAACCCAAAATGCATAGAGATCATCTCAAGGAAAAAGAAAATCATAGTAACCAGAATCTGAAATACAATCCAATACCACAAATCGTCGTTATGCGTATCGAACTTCTGAACATACCCAACTCAAATTAGATTGCATTCGGCGGAGGATTCTTCATGCAAGTAAGGTTTATTTGGTTCAGAAACGTAAAAGGTCACTACTTTCCCAGACGCTGAAGAACAAGGGAAAGACAAAAAAGAAAACCCAAATATAGATTTCTTAGAAATAAAAAATAAAAAAAGTTTGGGTTTTTACGCCATAAATACAAAAACTTAAAAGATCAAAGAGTGTACCTTCGGTGAGGGGTCAAGATTCCAATAGTGTGTTGTAGATTTTAGCTTTATTTTTTGTAACGTTTATATAAAATCAAGGATTTTTTTTTGGTGAAAAAAGAAAATAAATAAAATGAGAGATTGTTAGTTAGGGTAAGATTAAAAAAGGAGCGACCTTGGAGTTCGATCTAAGAAAGAAAGCAAAGGGTAAAGAGGAAGCCGCCAAATGCAGCCATAGGTAACGGAAAATTACCAAAGCAAAATAAAAACAGAATAAAATTTAATAAAATTATATGAAACTATATAAATTAACTTTTTTATTTATATTTAAATTATCAAACTTATTTTTAAAATTAGATATAAATTATAATAATTAATTCATTGATATATTTCATGTATTTTATATATCATGTAGGTATACACATAAGTTATAAGTTGTCACGTATATTTTTATATATTAATTTATAAATAATTATTATTATTATAATACACGTATATTATTTTAAACAAATCTAATAATTTATATATAAAAAATGGAAAAACTTAATTCATATAGTTTCAAGAATTTAAAACAATTTCATATATTTTTATAAGATTTTAAAAAATACACGCTACCTTACTATGTTGTATTAGTTACTAGTCTTGAATTGTATAAACATCAGTTGTATTATATATTCAGGCCAAATAAGTAACATATGATTTCATATCATTTTTTATTATCTAAGAATGATAATAGTATAGATATGTTTATTTTAATTAAATTATATGTCAACGTACAATTGGATAGTATAATTGATAAACATAGACAAATTTAAGTTGGAGTTCTTGTATTCAAAAGTAATTATACAATTGAAACTATATATATATGACACGTTAAACTATAAAACAAGTGTGTTTTGAGAAAAATATAATAAAATCTATATCGTATTTGTCAGTTTAATTGTTAAAAATAAGTTGTAAACGTATTTCAGTAGTGGAATTTTAATTATGATTTTCCCTCCTTCAATACAAATGAATTGAACCGAAAAAAAAACTATAAAGTCATAAAAATGTAAATTATATTAAACTATATAAAAGTTTTAAAAATTCACTGAAATTTACTACGACCATCCCTTAATTTTTCCCGGTGATTCTGAAAATGATATGATATAATGTACGACATCATTAGTTAAAATTATAATTAAGAAAATTGAGAAATTGAGACAAATACTAACTTTTATATACTCATTCGTGGCTTAAATTATATGATTCCAGATTAAGACAAAACAAGAAAGAAAAAACATGCATGTCGTGTAACTTAATCACATGAAGTACATACGTACTAGACCGAGCAGATGAACACGTGTATACATACATATTGTACAACGCAGCGCACACACACATATATATACGTATTTATGTATGTATATGTTTGATTAGGGTATAACGAGGGAGTGAGAGGAGGAGGATTTAGGGTTTGAGACGAGGCGGGAGATAGAGAGAGATGAGAGGAGGAGCATGAGGATAACTCCGGCGAAGGCTGCGATGAGTGCTCCGCCGCCGTGGTCGCAGTATGTGTCGAACTTGTCGCAGATTTTATCCCACCTTGCGTGTTTGTTACCCTTCTTCCCCACCTCCGCCATGAACGCCGCCGCATTTGCTGCCGCCGACGCCAGCGTCGCATTCAGCTTTCCATTTCCGCGTTTGCCATAGAAAATAAGAAGCACTGTCATGCCTAGATGACGACGATCATGATGATACAAGAATGTGATAGTGTGTATATATGCACACATATACATACATATATATATATATACCATGTCGAGAATGGCAATGAAGAGGAGGCGGTAGCCCTTGTAATCTAATTTTCTGAAGAATATCTGAAGCATCATCATCAACAAATTGTGGAAACTCACCATTGCATTTGCTATCACAAAGAATCTGTTTTCTAACGCAAATTAGCGGTGAAAATACTAACGCTGTTAACGCTATTAACGCTGATTAACGTAAAATAAAAGAAATAAAGCATACACAAAAGCGGGTGTATGTTGAAACTTAGCAGTAACGGTAGCTTTGATAGGAGTAGTGCCAACGGTGGCTACAACAAATGTCTTAGTCTCTTTGTTGAGTCCCATTACAATGGCAGCCGTTAACGTTGCCATTAACGCAAATAATCTCAACGCCATTAGTATCTTCCAACTCTTCCCTTTAGCTGAGGCCGCCATTGATGCAGGTCCTAGAAACTGTGGAGCTCTCTCTCGTATGCGTATGATTGACGTTGATAGTTTATATATATATATATATATATATGTATATATATATATAAGAGTTTGCGTTTATAGTGTTTGGTCTGACTATATGACCTTTGAGTTCTAGGTGGATATATTTTAGGTTTTGGTTGTTATTAACACTGTTAAAAATTCTCAATTAATTTAGAGAGAACAAATTGAATGTATTTGAAACGATTTTGGTTATTTAATTATCCGTTCAAATATAATCATCTATATTTTAAAAACAGGTTTTTAGTCTTTTTTTATGTTTAGAGACTATTTTTTTAATATATATATATAGATTTCGAATTTTCTTAATGAATATGTATATATAGAAATCGAATGTTTGAATGATATATTAGGTTTTGGTTGTTGTGAATAGCAAGTGAGAAAAGATATTTTTTTCGTAAATGACAAGTTATGTGTCTAATATACTAAACACGAGTTTGACCAAAGTCTCGACTACATGAACAATGTTTTATGTGATTAACTTTTACCATAGTTAGTACTGTTCACTTAGTGTTGAGGTTTCCCATCATCGAGGAACTCGTGTATTAACACGGTGTATATATATAGAGAGAGAGTGTTCGAATAATATTCAATTTTGATGGAAATATTAATTATTAGACTGATGACTCACGATTTGTTTAGATCAATACATTTTAAAAAAATTATCTCATATCAATTAAAACATAAATTTTAAATTTCTATATATAATATTGGACAATTCTAAACTTTAAACTAACTTTTAGAATTAATTAGACTCAAATTCATATTTGATTTGATATCAAAACTTGATTCGTTCCAATTTGAGTATACTCATATTAAACCCCTGATTGCGACGTATCAGATTTGAAAAAAATGTTATTATAAATTATTTTATATCGACTGGAATATTAACTTTGGACTCTTACAATCATATCACTCCTGGATTAGTTTTTGATATTAATTAAATGCAAACTCATATTTGACAATGTCTAAACTTATCATAATCCATTTTCGAGATTTTTGTAAAAGAGATATCGAATCAATATATTTTGACATCTAGAAAAAAAACCTAAAACTAAAATTAATTTATTACATACAAGGATACAAAATTGATATTCGTGTATTTCAAACAAGATATAAAATTAATTTGATATCCTCTTTGCTTATAAAAAATAAATATTATATTTCATGTATTTTTTTAAAAACTAAACAAGGAAAAAGTCGTAACCAAACGCAAATACGACGACTACATTTTTTACGGCTTTGGACAATATCAAAACCGATCGGTCGAGTCGCAGTCTCCCGAAAACGCACAGAAACACAGATTTTAAAAATCTGAAATTATGTTGCGTTACGTTTGCGTTTTAGTACGTTTTGAATAAAATTACCAAAATACTCTTTTGTCTTTCCCTTATCTATTCTATTACAATTTATATTAATCGTAAATATATATATTGTATATTTAAATATTTTTATAATTTTTAAATTTATTTCAAATTTGAAAACTATATTTAAAAAATATACACTAAACAAAAAGAATTTAAATAAATTAATTTATTAATAATTGTTTATTTTGGTAATTTTGTTCAAAACGCAATTGCAACAGTTTTCTACTATACGTTTCTAGTCGCAGTCGTCCGCAAAAGCAACGATTCCCTCATTCAAACGAAATGAAACAAAACGTTGTCAATTGCTGACAAAAACGTCGTCAAACACAAACGTTGTGTTTCTATCAGTCAAATCCTAAGATGCATCTCAATCGATGATTCGACTGATTAAGGTCTATCGACTTTTTTAACCTAGGAATTTAAGAATATCGACATGCAACGGACAAAGAAGATCACTACCATGCATATTAAAAAAAAAGAACAAAACCCATTATTAAATACATATATATAATATACACATATATATACATATATATATATATGTTATAGACAAACCTTCAGCGTATGTAATATGCAAAACAGTAACCGGAAAGGAAATAGATGAGAATGGATGAGCAAAGCTGTCACTGTTTATTTTTTATCCGTTGTGACTCCAACCACGACATTGCTTACCTACAGACAGCCTTTACGTCATTCATCAAATCTCTTATTCCATCAACATACCAAAAAAAGAAAGTATTTCACACTCACCAACTTTCCACTTTCATCAACAGACATTGGATTCTCTACCACAACTGTTTGGCTCGATTGCTAAAAGTGGAAACAACAATGAATATATAGAGTGAGTACCCTTTGAGCTGTTCATCAAGATTCTATGAGATATAGCCTGACTGGTGGAGTCGCAGCCGAACGCAAACGCGGTGATTGTATTTTCTGGCGACTCCGGGCGATATTAAAACCGACTCGCCCACAAATGCCGCGAAACGCGGAATTTAAAAATCTAGAATTATGTTGTGTTACGTCTGCGTTTCGGTGCATTTTGAATAAAATTACCAAAATACCCTCGTATCTCTCTTATCTCTTTCTATTATAATTTATATTAATCGTAAAAATATATATATACATATATATGTATATGTATTGTATATTTAAATATTTTTAAAATTTTTAAATTTATTTCGAATATTTAAAAATTATAATTAAAAAATATACACTAAAAAATTTATTAAATTCTTTTCTTAATAATTATCTATATTTTGGTAATTTTGTTCAAAACGCAATCGCAACAGTTTTCTACTATTCGCAAACACTGCGTTTCTATCAGTCAAGCCCATAATATAACTCACAGTTGATGTAGATGGCATAGCCCTTGGAGTAGCTGTTCCATGAGGCCTTGAATTGCCCATCTGTAGAAAGATTATACTAATTAGGGATCAAAATTCGACCAAAAGTAATACGAGAAATTAGAAATCTTTGTTACTTACACTAATGTTAGTAATGTATTGGCAAATAGCACATTTAACAGATGATGCTCCGAAAGGATACATGAGTGTGGTTCGACAATGCCCACAGTTGATTTGTGCCACCTGATTGGTTTGTGCTTTTTGACATACATAAATCAGATTTACAATAAGAAATAGCTCCTCAAGTACTGCTACTCCTACTGTTCCCTAAACCATTTGGAGGGCAATCCGGGTTTCGGACGAGTTCTTCGGATTCGGTCCAGGTTCTTCGGGTTTTAAAAAATTGAAGCAAAAAAAACTCATTTGGTTTTCGAGATGGGTTTGAGTTGTTCGGATTCGGTCCAGGTTCTTCGGGTTTTTTGGATTATTTAAGTATGAGTAATTCAGGTTTAAACAGGTAATTCGGGTTTTAAACGGATAATTCGGGTTTAAACGGGTAATTCGAGTTCCAAATTTAACATACAAAAAAAAATACAATGTACTAACGGTTAGGTTAACTTAGGAGGGTTAGTTTTTTTTCGGGTTTTTCGGGTTCCTCGGGTTCTCTCGAACCCAATCCGGACCGACCCGAACCCATTTTAGTTTTAGATTTTGAACCCATATCCATTTATCTCACGGGTTGGATTTTTCGGGTTGGATCGGTCCGGTTTACCCAAAATGTCCACCCCTAAGATATACAGTTTGTAGTTACTATAAATCTCTACCTATGGATCAACACAGAAAATAAGGAAATATTCCTCGTACCCTAAGACCTTCTTTTAGCTTATTTTGCTCTAAAAAGCCAATGCCTTTCAATTTACATGAGATCCAAAGAGCCTTAATTTGATTATTGAGGATGGAATCATATGGTACCTGGTACAAGGTTCAAAGTCTGACAGCAAGAGCATTGTACGCTATTCGCCCCACGTGTATACATAAGCATTGTACGGCAACCACCACATATAATGTGAGCCATATGTTCATCCCTGCACCGACTTTGTTTAGACCTAAGTTATTAAGGATAGAAGAAGGTATATCCTCATATTTTCAAAGGCTCCTATTTTTTAGGGCATAAAATGAGTCATGAGCTTGCCAAAAAATGAGCTGGCTCAGCTGGGCTCGTTTTCAAAACGAACTAGAAAATTTCAGCTTAGTTCAGTTGCTTTTAACTCGTCTAAAAACGAACCGGCTTTTGAGCCAGACTATTTAAGTTAAAAGAATTCTAATATATTAATATTATATATTTTTTTCGATAAATCAAATAAAATATATAAAATATAAAACAATAATTTGAATACAAAGTTATTAATTAGTAAATAAATTATCAAAAATTAAATAAAATATCGAATATATAAACATAGTTTTTAATAATAGTTATTAAAATATTTTATTTCTTTATTTGTTAATAAAATTATATTAATTTGGTATAAATAGAAAAATAATAATATTATTATATGTAAACAATATATTAACTTTTTTTTAAAATAATATTTAATAAATGTAAAAAATATGTATAGTATGTAATGTTCTTTTGTACTTAGCTCGCGAGCCAGCTCATCAGCTCGCGAGCCAACTCGTTTAAGCTTTAATTCGTTTTCGGCTCAGCTCGTCCGCTCGTTTATTAAACGAGCTGGAAAATACCTAATTTGACTCGCTCAAATATGATCCTAGATAGAGCTGACTCGCGAGCTAGCAGCTCATTTTACACCCTACTATTCTCCTTTAAGCATTTTTCAAAGGTTTAGCCCTCGGAAGATAATTTTCTCTTTATCAAACCCAACTCTCCAAAGCAAGTAAACTATGTTCCCAAGTCCTGATTCTACAATGGTGAGGTACATTGAACCCATTTTGAAATCCAGGTTTCCATTGAATCTAGATCAAGTAGAGGGTTAATGATGATTACAATGGTACAAAATCTGGAAACCTCGAGAAACGAAGCAAAGAAAATGAGATACCAAGTGGAGGAGGAGGAGGAGAAGGAGGAACCATGTTGATTGTTCTACATAAGGCACAACATACATTTGTTGCTCCTCTTGGATAGAGCAACATACTTCTACAGCCATGACATACAAGCTGATCCTGCATATCTGCCATGTCCACAACCAAAAACCAATGCCCTTTGACAGGATTTACACCAAACAAGAACCTAATCCAGTCTGTGAATTCAATCTAATCTAATCTAATCTATGAAGGAATTTCATCTGATTCGGATTCCAAAATACCCGAAAATCTATCTTGATAGAAATTTAACAAAAGATCGAAATAAATACATGAATATATGGTATACAATATGCACCGGAATAGATCTTCTGATTCTACGTGCAATAACCGGAAAAACTTGACACCGATGGATATATCAAAAAAACTGAGATTCTCTGAAAGTTTATGTAAACCTTTGTTATAAAAATGAATACACTCTTTAGAAACCAAATGAATCTTATTTATATTCGCACGTGAATTAGAGACTATAAACTGACATATAACCGGTAAATTTCGTTTCTCAATTGTATCGTTTAATTTCCCCCATCATGAAAATATAAATGATACTAGGTCCCTATGCATATAATATTCCTATTCAATTAAATACCGAGATCCAATCAATTAAAATTAAATTCGATCATATTTAATTTGGACTAAGCGGAATGACAACACTTGCCAAAATTATTCAGTTCCACCAATATAAAATTAAACCAAAAAATCTTATAATCTAATCTAATCTAATCACTCTCAATTCCTCCATTTTTCATTCTATATCAGAGAATCAACCAAAACCCACAATGTGTGTACTGAGAAATCCAAAATCCTGGAAAATCACCTGGTTAGCCCTAGGAACAAAGCGATAAAAGAGCTAACGTTGACCCCAAATCCAAATCCAATTCAAAGCCTCGACTTCCGTATAGAAATCAAATCGAGTACCGCGACAAATGAACTATGATTTTGAACGATAACGAGACTAAAATCGCGGAAATTGTAAGAGAAAAAGAAAAATCGTTATCAATCATACCAATTGAAGATGGGAGGAAATCGATCCAAACACCCTCAAACTCTGACCCGCTAATCTCCAATTATCAGAGGATCATGACTAAGATTTTCTGATTCAACAATGGAGAAAAGACAACGGATTTGAATTTTCGCCTCTCTCTCTCTCTAGAGATTTTTCTCAAGGTCAATAAATCTGAATATTTTCGTAATTTTTTTAAACTTCGGGGGATGCTTTGGCCGTCAAAACGCGCGTTAAGAACGCGATTTATGCTGCAAGCGCTTGGTTAAGCCGGTACGATTGTGACCGCTTAATTAGTAAATCACGATTAGGAATTTGTAGAAAAAAATAAAATAATTTAAAAAATCTACATATACTTCATATATAAACTATACATACAGACATCTAATTCATTCAGTTTATATTACATAAATAATATTTATTTCGAAATCATACTCATATCATATTACAAGATAATAACGTATAAATTATATAAATCTTATATTTCTTATTAAATTATAAAATGAAATATAAATCAGACATTAAGATCTGTAACGGCTAGTTCCAAAGTACCGTTGAATAATCAAAGCAAAAAAAAAAAAGATCACACCTTTCTTCTCTGTTGCTTCACTCCGCATCACTACTCCAACTACGTAATTAGGGTTTCTTTTTTCTTTTCCACAAGCAAGAGATAATCAAATCGCCATGAATATTTTCAGAAAGAAGACTTCTTCCAAAGGTAATCGTTTCTAGGGTTTTGAAAAAATGCAACCTTTAATTTAATCGGTGATTGTTTTTCGTTAAACCGAGTGATGAAAATGGGAAAAATTAGTAATTTGTTTGTACCCAGATGATTATTTTTCGTTATGCAGATGCTCTTCGTATCAGCAAGAGGGAAATGAGTGTGGCTACAAGAGGTATTATCTTCATTCAGCTCTATCAAAATTATCTAAAATTAATGTTATTTCCGAACAGATTGTATTATGTTTTGTGTTAAAACTGGAGTAAGCATATGTAATGTTAAGTCAAAGGTTCTGTCTTTGGTATCTATTTGAAAAACTTTCTTAAATCAAATAATTTTAATCTGTTTTGAAAATCGTGTTCACTTGCTTCGATCCTAATGTGATTGCAGGTATCGAACGTGAGATTTCATCGCTTCAAATGGAGGTTTACTTGGCTTCTTTTCTCATCTGAGATTAATCCAATCCATCACTGTAATTTTGTATCGATTATTACAGTTTTTTACTGACATGTTTAGGAGAAGAGGTTAGTGGCAGAGATCAAGAAAACGGCTAAAACTGGAAACGAGGTAAGTTTTAACTTCATACCCAATTTAGTTTAACCAATATTTCTTCAATTTTGAAACCCATTTTTGGTTCATATCGATCTATTATGCGCCTCTGCATTTAGCATTGGTTAGACCTCATACAATAACTGTCCTAACTCTACCGTATCTTTTGTTTCATTTCTTCTGGAACAATCACAAAGGATCTACTACCAGAAATTCAATGCGTAATCTTCGCATTCAATGTGTATTCCTGAATAATCTCATTTTTCAATTATTCAACCATTTCATTTTACCAAGTTCAATGTTAACCAGATTAGTCAACATTTATATGTTTCGATGCAACAACAAGTGCTTGTTCAGCTATAGCAGTTTTTCATATATGCCATTACCATTACCAGACAGAAACCTAGTTTGGTTGAACCATTAGCCGTGGCCGAAATATCCCACGGACCCATCTCGAATCTGCCAAAAAAAAAATCGAATTTCGCGAGTTCAAAGAAGTAAATCCACGGGTTCGGATTTTAAAAAAATACTGAAATTGGTATCTTTGGATAACCTAAATTTTTATCAAATTTACAATTTTATTCTTAAGGGTTGAAGACTTTTTAGTTGTGCTTTTATTTTTACTATTTGGAAATTGAAATTTATATTTTTATGATTTCAATATTTGTATGATTAGTGATTCTAATACTCTAAGTTATAATCTTGTCATTTATAGTTATATTTTTGTATTGTATGTTGAATATAATTTGGCACTTTGAATTTTCTTTTTGTATTTCTGTATTTTTTTTAATTTTTTAATCGCGGAATGGATACTTACAAGTTTTGAAATTTATTACGGATTTTTACGATTACTCGAAAATCGGATATCTGAGTCTTATGGATACAATTACAAGTAATGAAATTTGTTCCCATAAAAGATCGGTTCAGGCAATGAGATGATCGGTTCAGGTAACGAGATGATGACAGATACTTGTGAATATCGGCCCTACTTCTACTATTTGGAATGGATATTTACAAGTTCTGAAATTTATTACGGATTTTGCGATTACTCGAAAGTCAGATATCCGAGTTTTATTGATACGATTACAAGTAATGAAATTTGTTCCCGTATAAGATCGGTTCAGGTAATGAGATTTTGACGGATACTTGCAAAACGTCGGCCCTACTTCTACTATATTGCATTGCATCAATGCTGCAATTATACTGACCCATTTCGTCGAATGTATCTAACTATTCGATCTGTTTAAACAATTTGGCAGGCAGCCACGAAGATTTTAGCTCGGCAACTTGTTCGTCTGCGGCAACAGATTACCAATTTGCAGGGCAGCCGTGCTCAGATCAGAGGTGTAGCCACTCATACACAGGTATTCTTCCTTACAATCAATTTTGATAGATATAATAATATAATCTTAATCCTAATTAATCATTCATGATTTTGTTTTGGATTAGGCTCTGTATGCCAGCACTTCAATTTCATCTGGCATGAAAGGTGCAACCAAAGCTATGGTAGCCATGAATAAGGTATTCAATTCTTCAAACCCTAATACTCAAATGAAGATCGAATAGACTGTAACAAACAAGATTGTTATTTTCCCCTTTTGTTACACTTTCAGGAAATGGCACCCACAAAACAAACCAAAGTGATCAAGGAATTTCAGAAACAGTCGGCACAATTGGACATGACGGTAACATATTTTAGCATCTATCTTAGATTCCTTAAGCAATCGAGTGTTTTATTACAAGAACATTCTGGCTTTAGTGCTATGATAAGTTGTCGTATATCGGTTAGGACATGAACTTTAGACTCATATATATATATATAGTACTTAACAAACCTAACTCGAACTAGCTTTTAGGATTAGTTAGGCCTGATCCATATTTGATACTTAGCAGTCAAATAGAGTAAGAAGATGGGACGGACCATTCTCGCTTTAGTGTTATGATAAGTTGTCCTATATCGGCTAGGACATGAACTTTAGACTCATATATATATATATAGTACTTAACAATGATAAGTTGTCCTATATCGGCTAGGACATGAACTTTAGACTCATATATATATATATAGTACTTAACAAACCTAACTCGAACTAGGTCGGCTAGGACATGAAGTTTAGACTCATATATATATATATAGTACTTAACAAACCTAACTCGAACTAGGTTTTAGGATTAGTTAGGCCTGATCCATATTTGATACTTAGCAGTCAAATAGAGTAAGAAGATGGGACGGACCATTCTCGCTTTAGTGTTATGATAAGTTGTCCTATATCGGCTAGGACATGAACTTTAGACTCATATATATATATATAGTACTGAACAAACCTAACTCGAACTAGCTTTTAGGATTAATTAGACCAATCCATATTTGATACTTAGCAGTCAAATAGAGTAAGAAGATGGGACGGACCATTCTGACATTAGTGTTATGATAAGTTGTCCTATATCGGCTAGGACATGAACTTTAGTCATATATATATATATATAGTACTTAACAAACCTAACTCGAACTAGCTTTTAGGATTAGTTAGGCCTGATCCATATTTGATACTTAGCAGTCAAATAGAGTAAGAAGATGGGACGGACCATTCTCGCTTTAGTGTTATGATAAGTTGTCCTATATCGGCTAGGACATGAACTTTAGACTCATATATATATATATATATATATATATAGTACTGAACAAACCTAACTCGAACTAGTTTTAGGATTAGTTAGACCCAATCCATATTTGATACTTAGCAGTCAAATAGAGTAAGAAGATGGGACGGACCATTCTCGCTTTAGTGTTATGATAAGTTGTCCTATATCGACTAGGACATAAACTTTAGACTCGTATATATAATATTGAACAACCCTAACTCTTGAACTAACTTTAAGGATTAGTTAGGCCTAATCCATATTTGATACTTAGCAGTCAAATAGAGTAAGAAGATGGGACGGACTATTCTGGCTTTAGTGTTATGATAAGTTGTCCTATATCGACTAGGACATAAACTTTAGACTCGTATATATAGTACTGAACAACCCTAACTCTTGAACTATCTTTTTGGATTATTTAGGCCCAACCCATATTTGACGCTTAGCAATCAAGTAGAGTAAGAAGATGGGGCGGACCATCGCCTTTTACGTGTTCATTTGTTAATGTTCTTGTTATTCTTGCAGATAGAGATGATGTCAGAGGCGATTGATGAAACATTAGACAAGGATGAGGCTGAAGAGGAAACAGAAGAACTTACTAACCAGGTAATGTTATTCTTCTTTCTGCCATCCCCATGAATTGCTACTTTCTTCCGTCTGGTATATACATTCTTACGTATAATCCCTCGTTTTTTGTTTTTAGGTGCTTGATGAGATTGGTGTCGGGGTTGCCTCTCAGGTTAGTTTTCTTGTAAGGAAAACATTATCATCTCTAGGGTTGAGTTTAGTTAACCCTTTTGTTTCTTTTATAAAACAGTTGTCTTCAGCTCCAAAGGGTCGGATTGGAACAAGGACCGCTGCTCCAACTGCTGCTAATAAGAACAGCGAAAACAACGGGTATGTACAAATTCATGTCATTAGTATGAATCAACTGAAAAAAGATGCAGATGAACTGTTTTGGATACATTCAGATGAATGGTATTCTTACGACTAAGGTTTTACAGCTCCGAGTCTACTGAAGTTGAGGAACTAGAGAAGAGGTTGGCATCACTACGACGAATCTGAGAAATGAATCAAGAAAAAAAAACAGCTTTCGTTTATATGTAAAAAAATTTACCAAAGTAAAACACTGAACTAAGGTTGTTTGAAAGTAGTATAAAACACTGATTACCCATATGTGTGTACTTTCTGATACTTAGGTTTGGTATTGAGACAATATATAAAGAAAAGAACTTACCAAAACAACTCTCCATAACCCTTTGGTTTTACACTCGAGCCGATAACTTGAATGCAGACCTTGTGATCTGAATTCTCCTTATTTCATAAACTATTGTGATAGGAATATGAATAAAAGAGTCTACTTCAAAAAGTATACATTTTGCTCAATGGGTTTGGAGCTTCATGATCAAACTCCAAAGTATATGAACCAAGGTTGATGATGCTCCAATGATAGCTCCAAAGGAAATCCTGTCCTGATAGACTTATGTTAGAGAAACTTGGTAAGATACTGAATTGATGAAGAATAATAATAGAAATATGAAATTTCAATGAAGATGAGAGGCACTTATCTGCGTACATGGATGAAATACCCAAAGAATGTATGATCAAACCAATGAAACGGTAATACATTCATTCAAAGACCCCACAACTGCTCTTGCTTATGCAAAGGCAAGATGGAGTGGTCGACCATAAGCATATTTAGATTGAATAACTGATGAATGAACCACAAGATATATGACATTGACATTTTGATATTGAGTTCTTATGGAAGAAGGCAAAAACTAATTGCAAAACAAACTCAGTAGTTACTGAATGGGGAAAAGCAAGTACAGCTTCACTATGCAATACTCTCTACCATTTTTATCATTCGATGATGGACTGAATAACTCCAGCACCCACAGTCTTCCCTCCTTCTCGAATGGCAAACCTCATACCTTGCTCACATGCAACAGGCACAATGAGCTCCACAACCATTTTGACACGGTCACCAGGCATAACCATCTTCGATTCCTCATCTTTGTCGTTCATAATCTTAGTCACTTTACCAGTAACATCTGTTGTTCTCATGTAGAATTGAGGTCTGTATCCCGCGAAGAAAGGAGAATGCCTTCCTCCTTCTTCTTTCTTCAATACATATACAATAGCTTCAAATTTGGTGTGTGGAGTAATTGATCCAGGCTTGGCCAATACCATACCTCTTTGTATATCAGCCTTTTGGACACCCCTGAGTAACAACCCTACATTGTCTCCTGCCATTGCCTCATCAAGGATCTTCTGGAACATTTCCACACCAGTGACTGTAACATTCCTGGTTTCTCTCAATCCGACAATGTCAACTGTGTCTCCAACCTTAATGGTACCTCTCTCAACACGGCCCGTGGAAACGGTACCACGACCAGTGATAGAGAACACATCTTCAATGGCTAACAAGAAGGGTAGATCAGTCTGTCTCTGTGGAATTGGGATGTAGCTATCGACAGCATCCATAAGTTGGTAGATTTTATCAACCCATTTGTTCTCACCCCTCTTCAGACTAGGATTCTCAGTCAAGGATTCCAAAGCTAACAGAGCAGAACCGGAGATAATCGGGATGTCGTCACCGGGAAATTCGTAAGATGAGAGAAGCTCACGTACCTCAAGCTCCACGAGCTCAAGCAGTTCACTGTCATCAACCTGGTCCTCCTTGTTGAGGAAAACAACCATGTTGGGAACACCCACTTGCTTGGCAAGAAGGATATGTTCCTTAGTCTGCGGCATCGGACCGTCGGCGCCGGAGACGACGAGAATAGCACCGTCCATCTGGGCAGCTCCGGTAATCATGTTCTTGACATAATCGGCGTGTCCAGGGCAATCGACGTGGGCATAGTGACGGTTTTCAGTCTCGTACTCGACGGTCGCGGTGTTGATGGTGATACCACGCGCTCTCTCCTCTGGAGCGGCGTCAATCTCATCGTACTTCTTCGGGGCACCACCTCCGGTAGCGGCGAGGGCCATGGTGAGGGCGGCGGTCAAGGTAGTCTTCCCATGGTCAACGTGACCAATAGTACCAATGTTCACGTGGGGCTTCTTCCGCTCGAACTTCCCACGGGCGGCGCGTACGGTGAACGCACGGCGAGGACGACGAGAGAAGGCGGTTGCGGAGGCGGAAGAGGAGAGGTTGGAGACGGAGTAAGAAGGGAGGAAAGAGGAAGAGAGGGAAAGGGATTTGAGCTTACCAGGAGTGGAAATGGAGGCGGAGGGGCAGAGAGAAGGGGAAGGGGAGGAGGCATAGGAGCAAAGGAGTCTAGAAGAGGTAGAAGAAGAAGCAGATGGAGCAGAAATCGCCATGGGAGGGAATTAGGGTTTGAGAATCAATGGAGGAAGAAGAGGAAGAAGGAATGTATAGAGAGTGTTATCTGAAGATGAATGATAAATAGAATGAAGGGCTAATATTTGTGGACTCAGACGCTATCCATTCTATTTTTTTATATTTATTTATTTTTTTCAGTTTTTTACTGACTATCAAAGCGGTTTAATTAAATTAAAGAAAAAACAAACTCATATATTTTATTAATTGAATGTTTTATTCAATGAATTAAAACATATATACTTTAAAATATTTAAATTTGTTGCAATTTTTTTTGGAAAATCCCAAATCAAATTACTTCAATAATAAAGTAAATAAATATTAAATTGGTTTATCACATCATAACCATATATAGGTGTATATATATATATATATTGTTTATTTGTATATAAATTGATAAATCACTTTCAAATAAATATATTAATTTTCAAAATTAGAAGAAATCGATTCATCATTTCACTACTTTCTGCTACGTGTTTTGATACCTAATGTTTTATTCAGAATTATTTTAAAAATTATAATTTTTAATCTCCAAATGTATTACGCACGTATATTTTATTAAATTATGAAAATACAATGATTTCTATATTAAGAAAAAGTCGTTCTTTTTTTTCCCTTAATATTATTAGGAAAGCAACATGAGATTAATTTGAGCGTGTGGGTGGTGATTTCCTCGAGACGTGGCCAAGTAAATCATCACAAACAAAGACAAGCACAAATCGTGTCGTTTTAAAGCTCCCGCGTGTTCCCTACCACTACAAATGTTTTCCACGAAATTCTCTTTTCTACAGGGAGAAACCGTGTCGTTTTATAATGTACAAAACGGCAAGACAACCGTTGATATCAAATGCCTTTTCACTTATTTTATTCGATCAAATATGAATTTGAATTTAATTTATTCTAAAAAGTAATTAAAAAATCAAGATTGTTCAATACCATATATAAATAAAAAATTCATATTATATCAATAACATATTCACAAAGTCGTATTTTAGATATTTTTTTACGGTTATAACACATTTGATTTGAGGTCTAATATTTGAAGAGGTTCTTGTGAATTTTGGGTATTAAGTGACAACAAGTATGTTAAACTCAGATTTGGTCTCTACAAAGAATTTTGCGAAACTCTTCAATGATTTTTCATTTTTTGAAGCGCATAAAAGTTCAATTTCATTAACAACCTAAATGAGACAAAGAAAAATCGTTTCTTTTTTTTAAACCAAGCCATTATTGTATTCTCATCTTATGTATATAAAGAAATATTGCTATGACAATGAGAAGTTTTGAACTATAATTATTGGATCTTATCTCGTGAAAACATTGTGTTGTTTTGTTTATAAATCATATATTTATATATCTAATTTAAATAATATTGATCTTTTGAATTCAGTTAGATCTAAACACAAATTTGATATGATATTACAATTTTATTTATATTAATTTAAATATTTTGATATAATGTATATATTCCACGACTGAGTTTGGATGACAAGTCTTATGCAAAAAAATATATGAAAAGTCTTATGTAATCCTATTCTTCTTAATTCCCAAACTTTTATCGTCTTAATCTATAATATATGCTAATTACATTGTTATTTGTTATAAAAGAAAAAAATACTAATTAAAAATGGTAGACTACTCGCTAAATATAATAAGATTTAAAAATATACTGAAAACGGTTTACTCATATTTAGAAAAACGGTATACTCATAATGGGACGAGATTCATGATTTTTCATCAATAATTCGTTATTTTGCTCAACAACAAAGATATACGAGATTAGATCCTCATATTTTGTAAACTTTGTTCACGGTATTGTTGCTGCAAAAGCACATTAGATGCATGAAATATGGATAACGTTTTTTCATCATATCAGAATCATGGATAGTTTCACCGCATAATTTCATTTGTGAACTTATTCGAAACATTGTCAAGTTATACTCGCTCACAATTTTGAAATCTTGGAAACATATATTCATCCAATTATAACGAGCTTTTGGAAGGATCATGGTTTTTTTTTATGATCATACATTTCTTTCAACGATTTCCAAAGATCTGCAGGATCCTTGATCGTGAGGTATTCGATTTTCAATCTGTCATGAAGATGATGACAGAGAAACATCATGGCTTTCGCCTTATCTTGATCCGATTATTGTTTAAAATACCAATGGTATGTTTGAGGCCTTTTGCATCCAAGTGGATTTCCGCATCTAACAACCATGAATAAAATAATGTGAAATATCGGATAAACTATAACTTTTATGATATACAAAATCAATATAAATGGCGAGTGTATAACATGTTTAGTTATAATAATATTATTATTAGATAATAAATATATGGGAAAAAGGCATATTACACCCCTAACTATCTTATTTTACTCAAATTCCCCCCTCAACTATATGACACAGTCAATTTCCCCATCATCTTACAAAATTCATCCGATTCCTCCCTTAACTATACCAATTCAGCCAATTCCCCCCTCCGTTATATATTCAGTATACTAGCGTTCACCGACCCGATTTTGACCCGATTTAACCGAATTTAACCCGATTTTGACTCAATTTTGACCTAGTTTAACCGGATTTAACCGAATTTAATTCGATTTAACCGAATTTAACCCGATTTTACCCAATTTTAATCCGATTTCACCAAAATTGACCCGATTTAACCGAATTTAACCCGATTTTACCCAATTTTAACCCGATTTCACCCAAATTAACCCGATTTCATCAAGTTTTATTCGATTTCCATCCAAATTTAACTCGATTTTATCCAATTTTAACCCAATTTCACCTAAATTAACCCGATTCCCGCCAAAATTTAATCCAATTTCATCCAATTTAACCGATTTACTCACTTTTAACCCGATTTACTCTTTTTTAATTCGATTTAACCTGATTTTCGATTTACCTCAATTTCATCCAAAGTAATATAATACCAACCCGATTTTACCCAATTTAATATAATTCCAACCCATTTTCACTCAAATTAACCCGATTTCATCAAATTTAATCCGATTTTATCCATTTTAACCTAATTTCACCTAAATTAACCCGATTATCGTCCAAATTGAACCCAATTTCACCCAATTTAACCGATTTACTCACTTTTAACACGATTTACTATTTTTTCTAATTCGATTTAATCGGATTTTTGATTTACCTCAATTTTATCCAATGTAATATAATTCCAAGTTTAAGAATTCACTCGATTTAACCTAATTTAATATAATACCAACCCGATTTCGGTTAAATTTGGGCGATAATCGAGTTAATTTGGGTGAAATTGGGTTAAAATTGGATAAAATCAGGTTAAATTTGGATAAAATCGGTTAAATTTGATGAAATCGGATTAATTTGGGTGAAAATGGGTTGGAATTATATTAATTTTGGTAAAATCGGGTTGGTATTATATTACTTTGGATGAAATTGAGGTAAATCGAAAATCAGGTTAAATCGAATTAAAAAAGAGTAAATCGGGTTAAAAGTGAGTAAATCGGTTAAATTGGGTGAAATTTGATTAAATTTGGGCGATAATCGGGTTAATTTGGGTAAAATTGGGTTAAAATTGGATAAAATCGGGTTAAATTTGGATGAAAATCGGATTAAATTTGATGAAATTGGGTAATTTGGGTGAAATTGGGTTAAAATTGGATAAAAATCGGGTTAAATTTGGATGGAAATCGGATTAAATTTGATGAAATCGGGTTAATTTTGGTGAAAATGGGTTGAAATTGTATTACATTGGGTAAAATCGGGTTGGTATTATGTTACTTTGGATGAAATTGAGGTAAATAAAAAACCGGGTTAATTTAGGTGAAATTGGGTTAAAATTGGATAAAATCGGGTTAAATTTGGATGGAAATCGAATTAAATTTGATGAAATCGGGTTAATTTGGGTGAAA
>CM071872.1:1061905-1080638 GCA_036759665.1 Gynandropsis gynandra | reverse complement strand
GGTTAAATTGGATGAAATTGGATTAAATTTTGGCGGTAATCGGGTTAATTTAGGTGAAATTGGGTTAAAATTGGATAAAATCGGGTTAAATTTGGATGGAAATCGAAATAAATTTGATGAAATCGGGTTAAAATTGGGTAAAATCGGGTCAAATTCGGTTAAATCGGGTTAAATTCGGTTAATTTGGGTCAATTTGGGTGAAATTGGGTTAATATTGGGTAAAATCGGGTTAAATTCGGTTAAATCGAATTAAATTCGGTTAAATCCGATTAAACCAGGTCAAAATTGAGTCAAAATCGGGTTAAATTCGGTTAAACCGGGTCGAAATCGGGTCAAAATCGGGTCGGTTAACGCCAATATACTGATTATATAACGGAGGGGGAATTGACTGAATTGGTATGGATTTTGTAAGATGAGGGGGGAATTGGCTGTGTGAGATAGTTGAGGAGAGAATTTGAATAAAGCAGGATAGTTGGGGTGTAATATGCCTTTTTCCCTAAATATAATAACAAAAAGAGAATATAATTGTAATGATTAGAGAAAAAAAACTCAATAGATATTTCGTGTTGATAACGCGTTACAAAATAAAATTGAACAACATATAAAAAGAGAGAGCAAGATATAAAAGAAAATAATTTTTTATTCAATAAAATTTCTCAAACGTAAATCACAAATGGAATTGTTTTTATGTATTTATAAGTTTAAAAGATAGATGAAAAAGATAAATAAAATAGACGAAGATATAAGATGATTATAATTTATAAAATTAAAAGTGATAAAGTGAAATAATAAATAAGAAAGATGAAGAGTTAAAAAAATTAAAAGACAATAATTTTATAACAATTATTATTATTATTATATAATTTTATAATAATCAAAATCAAAATAAAAAATTCGCATATTTACTATTATTAATTTATAATAAAATTTTAATTTATATAATAGTTTCGAAACAAAAGTAATAATTACATTAAATAATACTTAATAAATATACAAGAATTTTACAACATGAATACAGAAAATTTGAAGGAAGGAGAAAGATAAGGCTTCGAAGCTAAAAAGCCAAGAAGTGAGAGTAAAGACATCACTGAAGAAAAGAAGAGAGAGAAAAAATGGCGGCTTTGAGTTCCATGGCTATTTCATGTTTACAGTCACAACATCGCAACGAAAGCTCCTTACTTTTATCCAAAAAACCCTATTTTTTACAGCCATTGTTTACAAATTGGTCTCTGCAGAAACCCAGATTCTCAATTTCGCATTGCCTCAAGAAAAGTGATGATCTTGATGAGAGAGAGAGGCAACAAGAAGAAGAAGAAGAAGAAAAGTACTGGGTTTTGACTTCCGTGAGAAGTAATTACAATGAGATTATGATTGTTGACAGTGCTAAATCCAGATATCTTCTCCTTGATTCTACTCGTAAGTGTGTTTCATTACTGAACTAAGAACAGCTTTACTGTTTTGTCGGATCATGGGTTTGATTTTGTTTTGTCGGATCATGGGTTTAGAGAATGTTCATAGTGTTATCAACAAAGGAGGTCAGAATTGGACTGGATCTTACTGGGTATGTTTTTTTCACATTCGTTTATATAGATTTGATAAAATCATACGTATATATGTAACCTTAAACATGTACATTTATACAGGATGAATTTGCTACTTTACCAGCTATCATCCCTCAGGGCCCAATTGCTATTTATGGCTTGGTGACTTACTCCATAAACCCTAAATTACAATCTGAATTCCATATTCATTTCATATACTTTAAGATGAATTGAAATGGCTTCTTGAATGATGGAATCTGTTCATGTTTTAGGGTGGTGGAACAGCAGTAAGGTTGATGCTTGAATTATGGCCTTCTTTACAGATTGAGGGATGGGAAATTGATGAAATTGTTAGTAAGATTTGAAAAATTCTCAGATTTACAGTGATACCCTTTTCACTTCATTGAATCAACATGTCAATTGCATATACATTTCTTTTGATTCATCAGATTCATTACATCATTTATGCACAGTAGTTGATTGAGAAAGCAAGAGACTATCTTGGACTATCAGAACTAGAGGAACCAACACCAGAAGGCGGTAGACTTTATGTTCGCATTGAAGATGCTCTTGCTCCTTCTCAAGATTCTTATGGAAGATACGCCGGTGAGATTTCTTCGTTACAATGCCCTAAATGCGTAAAAACGTTGTGTTTATACGCTTCTTGTAACGCTATATGTAATTCATGCTCAGGGATCATTGTCGATTTGTTCTCGGATGGGAAGGTCCTCAGCCAATTGCAAGAGGTACTAGCATTTCTGTTCGTTCCAATCTGTTATGTTGTGTTGTCTCGTAATAATTATAGACTATTATATCGTACTTTTGAATTAGTTTTTGAATTCAATTAGATTCAAATCCATATTTGATATGATATCAAACTCTTATTCGTTCTGATTTGAATATTCTGATTTTAGACCTCCAATTGTTACGTTCATGTTCCAGAGAATTATAGACTATTATATGGTATTAAACAATCTTTAAACTTTTGAAATTAGTTTTTGGATTCAATTAGAGTCAAATCTATATTTGATATGATATCAAACTTTGATTCGTTCTGATTTGAATATTCCGATTTTAGACCTTCAATTTTGATGTTGTTCCAGGAATTAGTGTGGACATGGGAGTGTTACGTTATATTGTCTCACATCAACTAAAACATGAATCATTATATTTGATAAAACTACAATTTTGAATTAGTTTTTTTAGTTAAACTCAAATTCATTTTTGATTTTGTCTTGATTTCAATATTTTGGACATAAGGGGAATATTATGTTGTATTGTTCCATATCGATTAAAACATGAATCATGTATATTAAATAAATCTAAAATCTTGAACTAATATTTTGTTTTAGTTCAACTCGAATACATATTTTATTTCAATATTCTGAAGTTGAGCCCCCAATTATGTTGTATATGCTCCAAGATTGAGCTTGAACATGTAGGAAGATATATTACGTTGTCTATGTATTATTTTAGTTAAACTCGAAGGTCCAACATCGGTATATTCAAATCGGGTCGAACCAGGTAAATTACGTTGTCTATGTATTATTTTAGTTAAACTCGAGGGTTCAACATCGGGATATTCAAATCGGGACGAACTAGGTTCTTATATCATGTCAACTATGGGTTTGGACCTAACTTTTAGGATTGTCCAACACTATACATATGAGATCAAAGTTCATGTCCTAGCCGATGTGGGACAATTTATGATAACACAAAAACATACCACAGGTTCCAACTTGGTGGGAACTAAATAGAAGGTTGATGCCTAATGGTCGGATAATGATAAATTGTGGTGGAATCAAAGAAGAACAAGATACATCAAATGGAAAACCACAAGTAGTAACAGATGATTCAGTTTGGATCTTGAATTCTACCATCAAAACATTGTCTGAAGCATTTCCTGAAGAGGTAAATCATGTTTTTTTTTGTTTGATCGGTTTTTATCGAATTGAGATTGAAGATGAATGATTTTGAGAGTATATTAATGTAGGTTTGTTGGAAGAGAACAGCAGATCCACAAGGGTTGAATTTCATGGCCATGACTGGAGGTTTACCTGATCTTATTACATGGTCTAATGAGGTTCCTGTCCGAATGACCCAAGCTGTGAAGCAATGGAAACTTTGTCACTCTTTTCCTTCTTAGATCAATGCCTTTTGGGATCATCTTAATTATCTTCATTTTTTAAATACCATTACAAACTTATTGGGTTGATCATTATTCTTATTAAATATCATCTTGATAAATTTTATTTCTTTGTTTTTGTTTCTTCTTTCTTTAATTGATTAATGATCTTGAATTATTTATTTTTTATTTTAAATGTATTGTGTATTATAAATACACATAACATATATATATATATATATTTTGATTGGTTCAATAAAAAATGTTTTCCCTTTGTCTTTGTTTATTCAAGATCATTAATCAATTAAAGAAAAAAGAAAAAAAAAGAAATAAATTTTTTTATCAAAATGATATTTAATAATTATTTGTATATTATAGAAACAACCATATAAAAATTACATAAATTTAATTCAATTTTTTATATGAATTTTTTTCCATACTTTTTGGTTAATTTGAACATAATGTTCATAGGAAAGAATTTTTGACAAAATGATAGTGGAATGGAGAGCGAGAGATTCGTATTTTATTGATTAATATTTTTATGGTTTCATCAAATTTTTAAAAAAAATATAAATTCCGCTTATCACAATAAATATTCAATCTTATTTTTTCTTCGACTATAAAACATCATTTTGTTTATATTCTATAAAAGGGTACGGTACGTAAGGAAAATAATTCAAATTTTCTACAAAAGGGGTACATAACACCTTGTATTTGAATGAAAAAAAATTCAATTTTTGTAATAGTTTTTATTGAAACCCAAAAATAAGATAACATACATAGGAAAAAAAAGTTTTTTTTTCCATGAAAGGGTACATTACAATGTATTTGAATGGACAAGTTTTAATTTTTGTAATATCATTTAGTAAAAGCCAAAAACAAGATAACATACATACGAAAAACAAAAGATAAAATAAAAGATAACATCTTTTTTTGCCCTCTTTTTTTTAATAATTGAAAATAAAAAAAGATGCTTCAATCAAGAATGCATCTCGGACTTTTTGTACAACAAGAGAAGGATTAAGAAACAAAAGAATTTCAACCCCAAGAACAATTAGACCACCAAGAAATTGAAATTAAAATTGAAACTAAAATTAAAAAAGAAAAAAAAGATGAAATAAATTTGAACCTCATACTCTACTTTAATGCCACCTCTCGCACGTGATGTTACAAGCAAGTAGCACGTGCCTTTTTTCTTCTACTACTCCGAGTCGGTCTCCATACTCTCCATCCCTTTCAAACCCCTTCGTTTTTGTTGCTGTATAAACAAAATAAAAATTAGATCTAAAATCCGATTTTCCATAAAATGCTAACAAATAATTGATAATATTCATCCAAAATACATAAAAAAAGAACCCACTTATATATTTATAGTTTTGTCAATAAATAATTTGTAATTAGTGGTTTTTCTTCAAAGTTCATAATTCTCCTCACAGCACAAAGCTTCATTAGGTGGGAGAAGTAGGTCCCATGTCTTGTCTTGTCGAGTTTCTAAAAATATTTATTTCCCATTAACCCATTAGTTTTTTTTATATACGGTCTACTCATCTCTTGATTTTTTCAAAAGAAATATATATATATATATATAACCAAATCGCTACCCCTACACCACATATACTGCATTCATTATATACATCAAAATCAATATAGGAAAGGTTAGAGATCTATGTAGAGATCGCCAATCCGGTTTATTTTGATCGATCCGAATAATTCGAATCATTTGAAATTGGATCGATCCGAATAACCCGAATTGTTTGGAATATAGATTACTCTAAAAATCTATATGAATTCAAATTTCAAAACCCGATCGATCTGATTCGAATTGAATCCGAAAAAACCAAACAACCCAATTTAAAAAATAAAAATAAAAAATATAATTTAAACTTTTAAAAAATTATATAAACAACGAAAATACGAGTATATTTTTTTATGTTATATTTTATTTTTGTTTTATATTAAAAAAACGAATTATCTAAAAATTTTAATTCGGATACAATTATCTGAATCCAAATCGAAATTCGAAAAAATTCGAACCGGATTGACCATTCCTAGATTTATCTATTATTTTTCTTTCTATTGTGATCAAAGTATTGTTGATATATTTATCCCCATATTGTGTTTAGGTTTATAACGATGAGATAATTTCAAAAATGGTGACAGAAGAAATAAAGTTACCTTCTTTACACTTTTCTTCTCTCTAACTTCATACCGGCTCTTAGTCAAATCAGACAGCCACATCCCAGGAAAACAATACTGCCAAACAGAACCCAAATTTTCAAAATTAGGGTTCTAAACAAGCCAATTGATTTAAATCCATCATTTTTCTTTTTTGGGTTATGGGAATAAATTAAGAAAGATTAAAACTTTGATTATTTTACCTGAAGGGCTTTATCAATGTTCTTGGCTCGTTTCCTTGGCCGATGTGGGAGTTTTGTTCCCTTCATTACCAAGAAATCTTCTTCTTTCTCCTTCCGAGACAAGGCAATGTAAATCCTAGGCCACTCTATCACTTCCATTTGTGTCGTTTTGTCGCCATTGTTGATGTGGTTAATCTCATGTTCTAGTTGAATTTGAGCCGTTGATTCCGACCGGTTTACACGTTGATGGTTGTGGTGATAGATCCCGTTTTGTCTCTGGTGATCTTTGCTGTTTGGTTTTTTCTCGATCTTGTCCGGACATGGAGGAGATCGTTTAGCTCCACCCGCCGCCGATCTGGACACTACTCGGCTGCCGCCACCGCTTGTGTTTCTTGACGGTGAACCGTTGACGGCCGATCGATCTTCTAAATTCCTGGGCATGATGTAATAAACACAAAGCTTAAAGCCACAGGAGATTTTGATAGGGCTACTGATTCTTTCCTTTTTTTATCTTATTTCTTTATATTCCTCTGATTTACTAAAAAGTTAAAGTTTGAGACTTTGAAATATTATATGAAGCTTTTTTTTTTCTTGTATAAAACCCTAAAAAGAACCAAAAAAATAGGAAAGAAAATTAAAACCCCATTAAACATAAGAATCAGAATAAAACACCCATAAAGAAAAATTGATACTTCATTGGAAAGAAAAAGAAAAAAAAACTAAGATCAGAGAGAGAAAATTGATTTGAAAGATACGAAATAGAAATGAGAAAATTCTATGATCAAACTCGGTATATCATTGCAAAATATTAGGTCAAAGAAACCAAGATAATTCCAGATCTGTTAATAAAAAAATTTAAGATAGAAATGGTCCAAAATTCTTTCATTAATAAAAAAAATTCCCCTCAAAATTAAAACCACGTAAAAAAAAACCCTAGAAGAAACAGAGAAAAAACATAGGACACAAAGTGAAACAACATCGAACTCTTCTGCTTCTTGTCTTCTCAGGGGTATTAACGTAAATTCAGAAAAGAGTTTTGATCCTAAATAAAAAAGTAAATTAATTAAAACAAACCCGAAAATCAAAATAGCAAAAAAAAAAACACATACAAGAAGAAGAAAACAATATTCATTATTAATGATCATTTTTATATAAGGAGGGAGGAACAAAAATAAACATAGTTATGTAAATCTTTTCTTACATGAAATAAGATTAGAAAAATAAATTATATTGTGGAGGAAAATTATTAAAATTGCAAACCTGGTTGAGATGAATCCACATGATTCCTTGCTTGAGACGAAGCCGTTTCTCGGGATCGTATTTCGACCGGAGGATACGCCGCAAAGAAGCGACGGAGGCGGAGGCGGTGGCGGTGGTGGCATTGCCGGATTTGCAGACCTTTTCTGTAGCTTATTCGACGACATCCTTCCTTGTCCCGACGACGACGACGAATCATCAGCGGCGGCGGATCGGATCTCAGCTCGAGAAACCCTCGACCGTTTCCTTTGTCCCCACTGTAACAACACATCTCCGCCGCCACCGCAGCTGGGGCTTGGACTGGAGGTGAGGTTAGAATCTTGTTGGGATCTGAATCGGAAGCCTTTAGAAACTCCGTCGACCGGAGAGCTGGTGCTCGTGCTTGTACCGTTGAATCCTCCGCCGGAGGCTCTTCCGTTGTCGGTGGGGGAATCTTCTTTTGATGCTCGTGAAGGAGAAGGTCTCAAGTAGGGTTTCTTGCCATTGGTAAGAGGAAGATAATCTGGGCTTACTCTCTGATACCTGTTCAATAATTTGAATCAAAAACAAAATAAATCCAATTAACTGTAAATCAGAAAATGCGTCTCAAAAAACAAAATCAAAAACATTTTTCGAAGTTCAATTGTATTTTTTCTTCCGATTATCTCTTCTGGATTATTTGAATTTACAGTGATTAGGTATAAGCAAAAATAACAGAAAAAACTCAGCTATGGCTTTTAGATCTTTGTTACTCAGAATCCAAAAGCTGAAGAAATCAAAAACAACATCTGAGAGTTTTTCAAATCAAACCCAGATCTAGAAAACCCATTTTCAAAAGAAAAATAGAGACACCAAAATCAAAAAGTGGAAATTCATTTGGTTTTTGACCATCAGGAAAATGAAACAGTGGGAAGAAGAACATCAAAGCCAAAGAGGATGAGACAAATGATAAACGGAGAAGAATAAAGAGAAGAAGGACCTCATCATTATACCCCCAAGAGAAAAATCCGATTGGGGTTTCAGCAACGGTGGATTTTACGATTCCGATCTATGATTATTTCCAGATTCTATGATTTTGATTCAGACCTCCTCTCTCATTTTCTGATGAAACAAAAGAGAAAACAAAAACTACAGGTTTCTACTTCTTCCCGTATCGATCAAAAGAGGAGCATAAACAGAAAGAAAATAAACCTAGAAGGAGATGATATATATATATATATCTCTGAGTGTATATGGAAATGAAGAGGAGGAGGAGAAGAAGAAGAAGAAGAAGAAGAGAGGACTAATGGAGGCTCTGCGTTAACAGTGAGGAAGAGGAAGGAGGAAAGGGCAAAGGGAAGGAGAAATAGTGGGTGCGTTATTAAGCTTTTATTTTTCTGAAGATTTTGTTATTTCTTATCAAGTACTTTAAATTTATCAAGTTTTCAACTTTCGCCCCAAGTTATTTTTACTTACAAATTAGTCATCGGCCCAATAAAAGCCCATCAATGACTTGTTGATTGATGACCCACTTGTGGGATTGTGGGATTGAGGTAAACCGAATCATTATCGCCAACAAATATATAGAAATCATCTAATTAACCGATTGTGATCTGATATATTTAATTTGATTAGATATATTTATCCGAAATATTAATTCTAATTGTTTATATTGTAATAAATTCACGTATAATTACCTAAAAATAACATTAAATATCTAATCAGGTCGAATTTAATTCAAATCGCATCAACTTGGATTAAAATTGATTAAAATTTAATAAAATAGGTCAAAATTGATTATTTTCGATCAAAATCAAAAATAGTAAATTTAACGAAATTTTTGAAATGAATGTGGTTTAAGATAGATTTTTTATACTTGTAGGAGAAATGTCGAGGAGAAGTTTTTTTTTTTATTATTTTTTTTTGATATAATTTATTTAATAAATTGTTGTATTTATGCTTTAAATTTTTCAAAATACAACTAATTAACGATGGTGTAGAAAAAGAGGTATTGTCTTGGAATTGATACCAATACAAGTGGATCATATTTTTGTAAACGACTCGATATTCTTACATCCAAAGTGAAAACTTTCACTGAATCACTATGATCACAAAGACATCTATAAATAGAATGCCGACCAAATTACACTGAACCACTATGATCACAAAGACATCTATAAATAGAATGCCGACCAAATCCATTCTCAGTAACAACAAAGGGATCTCTTTTCCTACCAAACCAACTGATAAAGTGTTACAAAATGGCAGTTGGATCTATCAGCACGATGCGGCTGAAGTAAAAGACGAGCCTTTTTAATTCATCTTTAGCTACCGAAAAAGCCGTGGAACAGTTCTTTTAGGCACTTTTCCTTCGAGCTTTAATCTTCGATAAGCTTCTCTTATATGGCAAGGTCTAATAGGACCTGATTCTTTTCTTTCTCCCATTACTATCCGAGCTGAACATCATTTTGATCTAATTAAGCTTAGGGTTTATGCTATATATCGTTTATTCAATAGACCTTTTGATGCATAATGGAATCTAGTTTTTACCTGTCTCGACGATTTCTCCTACAAACATCTTTGCAATACTGCACACGACGATTGTTACTGGCAAATTGATCTTTTGACTCCCCGTGATACTCACCAATAACTGCAATACGATGAATGAGGGCGTCGTAACTATAAAATACCAGCAGACACACTGAACTCAAGAGGCTTAACGAGTTTATGCTCGCAAAGAGAAAGATAGAATGAAGATTATAAAATAAACACAAAATGAGAATGTTTTCATTTTTATTGCCCATTGTTTTAAATTTTTAGTTTATGATTTTTGGGTCGTAAAACATCATTTTCAGGTTTAAAGTTTGAGTTTTTAGGGTTTTTAATAGGATTTTAGCATTAGGGCCAAAGTTTGAGCTTTTAGGGTTTTTAATAGAATTTTAGCATTAGGGTTTTAAATACATGGAGACACTTGGATGTGAGCTAAACTCAACGAGGGAATCGGGTTAAAGCAGATTTTCGAGGGCGGAATAGTATTACGGCTAAAAGTCAAGGGGGAATCGGACTAAAATATAATTCTCGATGAAGAATAGACGGTTTAACCTAAAATAAACAAAATGAGAAGTGAATGTGACGATTATGGTCTCTTTCTACACAACAAGATAGAACAAATAATCAAGATCCTAAAATATAATCAAATGAAGGCTTCGACAATACAGAAAGAGTGATGAAATTTTACCCTTTTCATGCTTGATCTTTGAAATGCAGATCTCCTGAATAATTCATATCTGCTCATCTGATCTCCTGTGAATTGTGATAAGATAGCCCTGAAGAATCATAAAATTGTTCCAAATTAAGACAAAAACCAGATTCAGAGCTGGAATTTCGAAATTAACAAACACAACAGAGATAAATGAATCAAAGACTGACTGCATCTTGGCCATCTTATCAGGGTCAGCACTAGATGGGAACTTAGTCAGTTCAACTTCCATATTTTCTTCCTCTTCTTCATCATCTTCCTCTTTGTTCTTCCCTAAACCCTCCATTGAAGATTTCGATTTTTTCGATGGACGGATATCTCCGTCATTTATGTCCTCCTCCTCCGGAATCTGTCCGAATTGGGTTTGGCTCTCGTCTCCTCCTCCGCCTCCGCCTCCATCGATGCCAGGTGATTCCGGCGGCGATTCCTCTTGTTCCTCTAATGCCGCTTCAAATGGATCTTTTGAATGTTTCATTCCTGATAATTAAAAAACCCTAAATTACCACACATCAATGGATTCTTGTACTCCATTGAAGTCACAGTAGCAAGATTCCAAGTAAAATCCGGTGAAATAGATTAGGGTTTGGTTCAAACAATCAATTACAGGACCAATTGAAACGAGAAAAGACAAAGATCTATCTACCTTGATCCAATTTTCAGGAGAAGCGTCACCTTCAATGGCTGTCGTAATTGCTCCACAGAAATATTCCTCGTTTCTTCCTCCGATAGATTCCCAGCGCCTTATAAAGGAGAATTCTCTTCGGTTTAAACATAACCGAAACCAAACCAATCCCCTAAACCGAAATTTCGCCCATAAACCAAACCAATTAAATCAAACCGACATATTTGGGTCCCTTGGACCTAACCTGATCACCATTATATGGACGGTAATTTTGATTAAGCTAATGTAGTAGCGAATTAAAAACAAAAAATAAAATCGATTTTGAAAAACAATATGGACTAATAGTTGGATTGAAATTTTTTATGATTTATATGGAACAATCAATATTGACTAGAAGCTAATCCGCTAACTAAAATAATATAAACTCTAATTAGCTTTTGTTTTTATTATTCTAGAAAATAATTAGAATCTATTTACTTTTAAATATTATTTTACATTTTTTAACTTTCTATTTACATTTATATTATTTTATAAAATATTTATAATAATATTTTGTTTATATATAAATTTTAAGATGAAAAAATAATTTTAATATTATATATTTAAAATACAAGTAAAAATTACATGTCAAACCATATCATTCGTGTATGTTGGTAAGACTTGAATTTTTAAAATATCCAAATTATAGATATAGTAATTTAAAAATCATTTTATTAATTAGATTGATTGATTGATTTAACACTTGATTATCAATTTGTTTCAAATTAAAAAAAAAAATCGAATAATGACTAATTAGAATTAAATTCGAAATTCGAATATCCACGCATATTTGTATCTATGTACATATTTAAAATTATCACATCTTTTACAATTCATATAAAATTTACGCTTAATCAAATATTTATATAAATAAACTCTACAATTTAATCATATATTATTAACAACGTATAATCTCGAAAAGATCAATATATCTCGTAATATCTTTATTATTTTCACCCAATCTATAACATTATGCATACCAATATATTATGATATGGTCTAGAATTTCGTTTTCCTTGTAACTTATACGTCTCAACAATATCACTTACATCTAAATCCTAAAATTCAAATGAATTATATTTGTTTTTCTAAAAGAATTTAAAACCGTGTTTCTCGTTTTAAAAGTAATCAACTATACCAACAAAATAACAAAAAATATCTTAATCCAATAGGCATTACCAATATATTTGATTATAAATGCACATGAATATTAAAATTTTAAAATTGAAAAAAAACTTTCGAAAAGGAACAAAATAAATACAAATCAAAGAAAAACCGAATGAGAAAGAATTGAATTGATATTAATTTTATTAAGTACACACTGTTTTGGTTGGATCGTTCGATTATTACATCTCAAGCCTTCGGAGGTTCTGACGCCGGCGTTTCCACCGCCTTTGCCGGATCTTCCACCTCCTTCGAAACCGCCGCCGTCGCCGCCGGAGCAACCTCTTCCTCGGCCGGTTTTGTCTCTTCTTCTTTCTTCTCTTCGACTATTTCCTTGTCTTTTTCACCACTTGTTTCTTCTGTTTTGGTTTCTTCCTCCTCAGGGACAACATCTCTCGTCTTTTCTTCGGCCGGAAGGAACTCCGATACCTTCTCGAACACGTAAGTAACAGGCCCGACCACATAGGTCAAACCTAAGTTTGTCGAAGCTTCAAACACAGCCTTCGATCCAGGGAATTCTAACAACGAAAATGGCATCAACCAATTCAATAAAAGTCTCAATATATATATATATATATTTAAAAACAATATTTAACGAATTATACTGCAATACATCAATATATGGTATAGCTTTTGAGCCTAACTAATTATCTAATACCATGTATATTATTCCAAAATTTATGTTCTAGACGATGTGGAAAATTTATCATAACATTCGCCTCACATCCATGTTCGGTCCTGAAGCGTGGACATCGCAATCGGGGTGCAACATCGATATACTTAAATGAGGATGAAACTTGCTCTAATAGCATGTCAAATATGGGCGTGGACCTAACTAATACTAAAAGCTAACTCAAGAATTTAGGATTATCCAATACCATATATATGAGTCCGAAGTTCATGTTTCAACCAACGTGGGACAACTTATCGTAACAATATATACTATTAGAAAATTAGAATTTAGGAACTGAAGGATTTGTCTCTAAACGTGTTTAGAAACAGATTAGGGACGGCCAACAATAGTATGCAAACGAGCGTCGCCAAATAATATCGGTCTCTAATTCGTCCGTAAATAAGGACGAGAATTTTAGTCTGCAAACCGTCGATAACTGTTATATATAATAATATATTTAGGAGAAAATTTGTTATAATTGAAACCATACCGATTTTGACAAGCTCTTCCAAGAACTTATTGACATCTGCAGAATGTTTCTTCAGATCATCTTCCTTTGGTTCTCTCACTAAAGCCTGTAATATGTAAATTTATTAACTTTAAATCCATTTTAATCTTGATTTAATAGAGTATTAAGAAAATATAAGTTTAAATTAAAAACCTTGACTTGGAGTGACGTGGCCTCGTAGGTTTCCAAGACTTTGGGATGGAGTTCTGTCTTTTTCTCTTCAATCTCCTTGTTTATCGTTTCCTGATTATATACGTACATTTATACGTTACGACCGTATATATACCTTTTTTAAAATACAATTTTAGTGATTATATACGTCATGTATAACACACCCACAATCATAAATTTACAATTTCTTATAAATATACATGACTTATATCAATTTTTCGGATCGATAATATTAAATAAAAAATCTTAGTAGATATAACAAATTTATGATATAATAGAAAAAACACACTTATATATTCAAGTTTTCATATATATATATATACTGAAACTGTATAATAAATTCTCTCTTTTATTTTACACCCATATGAATTATCGATAAAAGTTGGGTATTATGATTTTGGCCAATTTCTTATAATTTTCATATTTGTAATCAAATTCAAATAATTGAATACTTTCTTATAATTTTCACATATTTGTAATCAAATAATTGAATCTATTATATATATAACAACATTAAGTGCATATATATTTTTTAAATAATAATAATAATAATAAAAAACCTTAGATTCATCGAAGGATTTGATAGCCTCAGCAGCAGCAGCCTTTTTCCCAGGTTTCTTCTCAAACATCTTCTTGATCGTTGGAATAACCTTTGATTTCCAATAACCCATTTTCTCTCTCTGAGGAAAAAAAAACCCCTCAGAAAATTCATATATATATATATACATGCATATATACATACATATACGTTTCCATGTATGTATATCTGTATCAAGACAATTAACGACACGAGCTCATGTAAACACCAGATTATGCTTTGCATGTAATACTTTCCTTGTTCTTCATTATAGTTTTATGAAAACATATATTTATATATACATATATACACGTTTATATATATATATATATACATGTATATTTGTTCTTCTGGATTGATTATGCTTACTTGAGATTATCTCTGATACCTTTGGCTATCTTCTTCTTCTCCAGACACCAAACTGATGATTGTCCCTTTGGATCATATAGACAGATTACACCCCAAAATACCCTTATTCTCCCCTTAAATTACGTTACATGCCCTTTTGTCGTTTTCCTTTGCCACGATGGCGCCAGGAAGAGTTTCGGTTTGGATACTAACCAAAATACAAACCGGAATAAGATTAACCAAACCAAACCGGATCGTTACCGTAAGTAATTAATTTCCTCGGCTTGTTTACTGAATCTGTACAGATCCTAAACCAGGTCCCTTCATGCTATCCGGTTTAATCTTGATTAGATTTCGGTTTTTTCGCAAACCGAAAAAGGGTTAAGACAATAATAATAGTACGAGTCATACGTGGAATAACGGTTAAAAACGGAGAAAGAAGGTAGAGAGGGGTAGATACGTAATTTAGGATGGAAAAATGCCAGCTGGCAATCACATCAATCAGAGTTGGCAAATGATCAAAAGGGGGTCCCGCTTCAATCGGATTGTTAATTCTGGTGAACTGAATAGGTTTTGTTAACATATACGCCTATTACTATTTGTTATTAAAAAAAATTATTTAAGTTTTACATTATTGTTAATATTAATAATTTTTTAACATTTTCTAAGTATTTTCTTCTATTAAATAGTTTTGTAAGGTAGATTTTAATTAATGTAAATATTTTACAAAATAAATCTTCTTGCAATATTTTATATTTTGACTCGTCGATTTAATTATTATGCATAAACATTATTTTTAAGAAATAAACGTGTAATTATAAATTTTTTTTTCACTTAGGATGTTTATTTATGAATTTTTAAACTAAATAAATACATAAAAATAGAGAATATCCACATGGCTTAGCTGGTTGAAAGAAATTTAAGCCATCAAACATATAAGATATGATTAGAATATGAATAATTTATCATAATTGTAATCAAAGACAGACATCCCACAGCTCGTATCCATGAAAAAATTGGTTTACCAAATTTTTTATTTAAAATTTATTTATATAACGACAATATTATAAATATATGATTGAACTTTTTATAAATATATTTTCTTTATGGAAATAATGGCCATAATAGACCGATTAATATTCAAGCAAGCACATGGGTTGCCTTGATTGCTAGTTCTGTCTTGGATGAACTAAACAATGGACAATATTAATATTCCCTTTGATTAAATTATGTTATATATACATATATATGAATAAATATGCGTGTGTAAATGCATACTACATAAATTAAGAAAATTTGTTTACATGTTTAAAATAAAATGGTCAAATTGTATAATTTATTTTATTTTTTTGTTATAAATGTTGTCTACAAAGAATTTATATATTGAATCAATCATGACAAAATTCGCATACATATTAAGGAATAAAAAAAATAACAACTCGAATGTTGGGTGTTTAAATTCATAAATATAACAAAAATACAATATATATGGAAATGCATTAATTAAGAAATACATCTTGACAATCAATGTACATATTCAGAAATCAGAAATACTTTGACTTGAACTCATAAGCTTTGCTTGACATAAGTGAACGAAACATTTGAGAAGCACTATTACTTGACAAGTAAATAAGTTTCTTTTAATAAATTCAGTTGGAATTTAATAAAAAGAAATATTTGATTAGTTGCAATAATTTTTATTATTTTTTGCATAAACCAATAGATCATAAAGTTAGTATATCAAAACTAAAAAATAAATTATTATTTTGCAAAAAATAGTTTATTTCCCACGAAAATATGTTTTTAATCCGATTTTCACTCATCGTTTAGTCGTAACCCTAAACCGATCCGCTTAATTCGATATGATCCGATTTTGATGCAATTAATTTAACAGAATCTAATTTTGACTCAAAATCAATAAACTCGATCCGACTAATTTGGTTTCGACATGATTATATAACTTTTTTTAACATAAAATATTTATGTTTATAGTAAATTCACGGATAATTGCCTAAAATGAATATTTTTAAATGTAATCGGGTCAAGTTGGTTAAAAACGATCCAAAATTGGGTTAAAAATTAGGTAAAATGGATCAACTTCAGGTGAAAATTGGATGGATTTTAGGATTTCGATCCAAAAAATTGAATTTAACATAAATTTTAATTAACGAATTGAGTTTTTGGTAAACTTTTTTTGTATAATTGAAAGAGAATGGGATTAAAACTAATGGTCGAGGGTAAATCGAATGAATACCAAATTTAACGAAAGAATCGAGATTAAAGGAAGAGATTGTTTCTTCCTATTTTATTATAATGGTATTATTCTATTTTTGAATTGATTTTTCCTTCAAAATTAGATATAACTTTATTATGTTTACAACTTTTTTTTCATTATAATTTTTTTTCAGCTGAATTTTACAAAATCTAAAACTAAAATTAATTTAATTTATAAACAAATCAATTAATCAAGAAATTTCAAATTCATTATTAATTCGTAATAAATCACTTCACTTCAGTGTTATAAAAGTTGGTCTAGACGTCAGCCCTTACCTAACCGTCCAATCTAATCGAAAATCGATTCTATTAGTCGCCAAAAAATCGGCAACTAGTCGACTGTCTGGCCGACCGATTAGGTGGAACTCAGTTGTCTAAACGTTAAAAAAAGGAAGAAGACCAAAATGTCGTTGTTTTGGTCGCTCTCAAAACGACATCATTTTTTACTATGTTAACAAAATTAACCAAAAAACGACGTCGTTTTGGAAGAGACCAAAACAACATCATTTTGTTTAAAAAAACAAAAAAATTAAACCAAACTTTTGTTTTGGTTTGTTCGTCCATCTTACTAATCCCTCAAAGCTCTACCTCAATGATTCAGATATAAAATCATTCTGATACCAATATATAAATTTTGTAATATACCTGCAAATATTAGATATTTAGATTTTTGTTAATGTTTTGTTAGGTTTATAATATTATTAATAAATTTATATAATTTATATTTTCATATATTTTTGTTTATTTATATTATTTTTAATATATTTAATAATGTTTAAAATTAAATATATAAAATTAAGAAAAACTCTTAATCACCGATTAATTTGATTTAGTCGCTAAACGTCGACGGTTGACAGACTACCAAAATAGCACCTAAAGAAGGTGCTTCACTCTAAATAGGAGTGTAAAAATGGTACGAGCCCGCGGACCCACCCGAAGCCCGCCCAAAAATACGCGGGCTCGGGACCTTAATTTTATAACCCGAATGGAACCGGGCCTTCTGGCTCAGGCCGTATGAAAAGCCCGTTATTTTTGGGCACGGCCCGTCGGGCTTCGAGCCGGGTTCGGGCCGCCCGATCGCATATTAGGGTTTTAGACTGAAATCGAGTTTTTGGGTTGCCTCTCTCTCTGTTTTGAACATTACTCCGTCCTCGCCCGAGCTTCGTCGTCCCCGCCCGAGCTTCGTCCTCACTCGTTCGAGCTTCTGTCCTCTTTCGTCACTTTGTTCGAGCTTCTGTCCTCCCCGCCGGTCCTCTCCTCCAGCGTCCCCGCCGGTCCTCTCCTCCAGCGTCTCCCTCCTCCAGCATCCCCGCCCGGGCTTCGTCACTCGTTCGAGCTTCTATCCTCCTTCGTCACTTCGTTCGAGCTTCTGTCCTCCCTGCCGGTCCTCTCCTCCAGATTCCCCTCCGGTCCGCCCCTCCAGCATCCCCGCCCGAGCTTCGTCATCCGTCCGAGCTTCTGTCCTCACCGCCCGAAGGTATATTCACTCGTGTATTCCCTCACCGCTAGAAGGTATATTCACTGGAAAATTAGGAATTGTTAGGAGGAATTACAAATTAGGAAAATTAGAAATTTTTAGGAATTAGAACATATTAGGAAAATTAGTCATTGAATCATTTCACTCGTTTTTCGATTGTGTTAGGAAAATTAGGTATTGAATCTGTAAAATGACGGTGTTAGTAAAATTAGGATTTAGGGTCTGTAAAATTAGGATTTGATTATATTTTTATTGCAGATTGCAAATGGACGATAATTTTCGTCATGCTGAGCAAACGGTAGATGAGCAAACAATAGATGATCATGCTCAACAAACGCTAGAAGATCATGACGACGGAGACGATCAACCCACTCCTCAAGTAA
>CM071872.1:979532-1057885 GCA_036759665.1 Gynandropsis gynandra | reverse complement strand
TAATCCTGAACCTAAATTATGAAAAAAATGCTTACTTTATGGTAATTAAAAACTTGGGCATTGCTTAATTCTACCGAAATTAGTGTAAAAATTGTTTTTTTTACCATCTCTATTTTCAGTCTCTTCATGTTGTCGAAGACGCATGACTAGGACCTGTGTGATTCTCTGAAATTCTTCTTCACTTATCACCAGTTTTGGAGCTGCTCCGTTATCTGTTAAACCATTTATTGTTTTATTATGGTTTTTATGTATAAAGCTTAACAATTTTCATCTAGGGCTTACCTGGATTGTTAGGGGTTGGTTCAGCTGCACCATTCTCTTCAGCTTCTGCTCCATTAGAACCGTCGTTCCCATTATCTTCATCTTCAATGTTGTCACGGTTATCATCTTGGTACTCGGATAGATCAATATCACCTGACTCAACACTAGATAAGAGAACAATAGGGTATTGCTTAGACTTAGATTTCGAGAGAAAATCATGAGAGAAACAGAGGTTTAGACTTAGATTTCGAGAGAAATCATGAGAAACAGAGGTTTAGACTTAGATTTCGAGAGAAATCATGAGAAACAGAGGTTTAGACTTAGATTTCGAGAGAAATCATGAGAAACAGAGGTTTAGACTTAGATTTCGAGAGAAATCATGAGAAACAGAGGTTTAGGTTTAGAAATAATGAGAGAAACATAGGTTTAGACTTAGATTTCGAGAGAAAATCATGAGAAACATAGGTTTAGGTTTAGAAATCATGATAGAAACAGAGGTTTAGACTTGGATTTCGAGAGAAATCATGAGAGAAACAGAGGTTTAGACTTATATTCGAGAGAAATCACGAGAGAAACAGAGATTTAGGCTTACCTGATGACAGAAGTTTTCAGCAGCCTGACAGCTAAATGAACATGACTTGGTTGTACCTGAAAATGAAAGTTATAGAAATAAGACAAAAGTAAATAGAAAAAAGAACAGGGGCAGTTCATAGAGAGATTAAGCACCAGAGTTTCCAAATGAGCCCTGGCAATGGCTTCTGAGAGTCTGATTAACGCCTCTAGTTGCCTAACCGTCATTCGATAAGCAACTCTTGTGCCAGGAGTTGTATCACCTCTACGCAGAGCTACATAAGACTCGACCAATAGCTTTCTTGCTTCACCGCTTAGCTGTGACACGGTTTAAGACATCAAAAAGATATATTCGAAGTCAAATGACTTTCAAGTTAAACAAGGGGAGAGCAACAACCTTTGGTTTTAACGTTTTTGCAAATGCAATGTAACGCTTTAGTTGTGCGGTACTGAAAGGGGGAGAAAGTGCTTCTTCATGCTTCTGGTGAACTCTCACGATATGGTGGGCAATGTGGTAGTCAGTTATTTCATCAGGATCATCGATCATTACATATACGAGGTCAAACCTCGAGAGAATGGCAGGCGGGAGATTAACATTATACTGAGAAAGCAACAAAAGGTCAGTGCATTCTATGATATAAGCTTCCATAATTGTTCTTAAACAAGAACAACATATAACCCTACCTTGAGTGGTTTAGACTTATCATAACGTCCGGCCACAGGGTTAGCCGCTGCTAGGATTGATGTTCTAGCATTCAAGGTTGCTTGAATCCCTGCTTTTGTAATGCTTATCGTTTGTTGCTCCATGGCTTCGTGAATAGCAACCTCCATGATCAAATGTTCCAGTTACTACACTTTTGCTACAGACAACGGAACTAGGTCCTCTATAACAAACTATGTATGATGCTCTTACCTGATCTCGGATATCCATCTTATCAAACTCGTCGATGCAACATATTCCATTGTCAGCAAGCATTAAAGCACCAGCCTGTAAAAGCGTTAGGTAGTTTTTTTATTGGAAATCCGATCAAGTATAAATACAGTACAGAAACTGAATATTGAAAGGAGACTATCACTCTTCAATGGTTCCAAAATAATACAGTAGCAGCAGTTTTAGGTTCAACTAAAGTAATGAAAAGCTTCATGCGAAATAATGAATCGAGTCTAGATTTTTTTTGTAAGTTCTCTATACTATTAATATCATACTCAACAAATAAAATTACCTCAATACAAAATTCCCCAGTTTCAGGTTCTTTGGCTACAGTCGCTGTCAACCCAGCTGCAGAAGAGGATTTCCCAGATGTATAGACAGATCTCGGTACGATGCCAGATGTATACCTGCATATAACACACCATAAGTGAGTGGTGGAATTTCTTGGGGAGAAAAGGAGAATGACAATGGGTTAAATGATCAAAGAGGATTCAGTACTTGAGGAACTGGGATTTAGCACAACTGGGATCCCCCACTATACAAACATTGATGTCTCCTCTAAGGTTGATGCCTTCGTGAGTGATCTTGTGCACACCACCCAACAGCATGAGTAGTATCGCACGCTTGATATCTTGATGACCAAAAACCGTTGGAGCGACGCTACCCACTAACTTATTGAAGTAATCAGGTGTGTTCCTCATTTGCTGAATTTCATCTAGCTCTTCTGTCTGCAAATTTTAAAAGGGATAATGCGATCAATTATATATACATATATATATATATATTAAGGAGTTTAGCAAAATTTCTGTTTATTTCTCACCGTGAACTTCTGATTATTTTCATCAACATCTTTCTGTCTGTTCCTGATGTCATTGTTCCTACTACCATCAGCAATCTAGACAAAGAAACATTATGTTTTGTCAAAATATTCTGCCAAAAAGTTCATTAACGTCAACTACAGTAGACAAACCTGCACTGAGTTTGCAATGAAAGCAAGGCGATAGGAGAGATCTCTAACTCCCAATGCCTTGAGGCCTTTGACACCTTCATGTCCAACACTTGAGCTTTTCTGTTGTGATGAGTCTCGACGACATTCTACTCTCTCTCCAGGTGATGCCAGTGCCAATATGTCCGGTATGACAACCACAGTTCCCGTGAAAATAACCCTATGAGCACGTATTAGTTAGGACCCATAATCAATGCAACTATGGGAACACAACAACAACTGGTTGTAGGTAATCTTACGTATCACCAGCCCTGGCCTGTTCTACAATCTCATGACGAAGAATCACATCCAATGACCGTGGTAAAGATCCTGCAGGTATCTCTTTTGATGTCTCTTGCATTCTAACTCTTTGCCAATCAGCAAACTTGCTCTCTTGTCTAAGTAATGCCCATTTTACTCTGTTGAGACAAGTTGGACTCACACAAATTGTAGGCTGCAACAATGCCATGAAATTTGTGGAAAATGGGTGTGAAACAGAGAATATATATTATACAAAAAAACTTCCACCATAAATTGAATAGATTGATTAAATAAACAAAAAACTAGAAACATCAATTACCTGTGTGTACTTAAATTGCTGTTCAACGTTCTTTATTACACTGCCACACTCTAAGCACTTGAATGTCCCGTAAAGAAGCTCGGGCCTCACTTCACTTGTACGAGTAACCACACCGGACACTGATACTAACTTCCCAATTTCGGCAGTGGCTAATTCCCTCAACCTGGACAAAGTATGCAACCATCAAATCGTAATCAACCGGACACTGATACTGACACACCAAATTCAAGTTCAGATAATGAAACTTCATAGTTTAACCAAAATATGATAAAATGTAACCAAGTTGAAGATTAACCTTTTAGTGAAAGGGAGGTTGTAGAAGGCAAAATTGATATCCTTGTTCGGAGTTTCATCAGAAGTAAATGTCGGATACAGTTCGAGAACAAATCTCTTGCACGCACTCCTCAAATACGGTTCGAACCTGAACAATTTCATGCCAAGAACAAAGCAACATGTAAATTCCCCAAAACAAAAACTAGGGCTTTCATCAGATTCCTCATCCCAACCGCCAAAAAAATAAACAACCTCAAATATTCCTCGGCTATTGCCTTCTGAAGAGAATCATTGTAGCGCATGACATGGGAGAAATCGATGAACATAGTGGTTGATTCGATGTTTTTCATGGCTTCGACCTCCGCTTCATAATACAGCTCCGTCTTGTTTGGATCCAATCGAAAACTGAACCAAATTCCGATCAAATTATAATTTAAGAAAAAAGTCCCAACAACAAGATTAAAACAGCAAAAACACAAACCTCTTGAGAAAATCGAGGAATAGATTCTCCACTTGAACCGCCTTCTCATCGATAAAGAACCCTCCAAAAGCCTCCATTTCAAACCGATTGATTCAAATATTTCCAGACAGTTCAGAAGAATCACGAAACCCTACAGACGTTCGAACAGGAAGTCGCAAAATGGAAGAGGGCGCTTTCACCAGTATAGAGGGAACATGTCGTTGTGGCGGGAAATTAAGTGGGCCCATCTAACGATTTTCCCGCCAAAAAGGTGTAATTTATTGGGCCTTTAATGGGCTTTTAAATGGGCTTAAACGGATGGTTTAGTTGTGGCCTTATATGATACTATTTAAGAATCAATTGGTTTATTTATGGGCTTATATGGGCCTTTAATGGTACTATTTAAGAACCAATTGGTATTTAAATGGAAAAAGGTGCGATCTTCTCGTTCTTCATTTGGTATTTTCATTTAGACATCCACAGATATACAGAATCTGTGAACTGTGGTAGTGGAAGAAGATAAGGAGGGTAAATCGGAATTTCTCTGGTCGTCGGAATTCCAGTTTATGTTCACCGTATCATGCGGTGTTTTACCGGAAAATCAGAGTTAACCGCAGGAGGAACCAGAGGTACGGAATTGTTATAGTTCATGCGTAATGGAAATCTTGTTTCTATCTTTCTTATTATTATAATTGAAATTACAAGAGTTCTATTTATACTAAATTATTCATAACTAAATCTCCTAATTTTATGCAAGTAACCTTATTTTACTAACTATCCTTTATATGCCCCCTCAAGATGGATCATCTGAGATGAGTCCAATCTTGTTACAAAGAGAATGAAAGGTAGTTCGAGATAACGGTTTGGTAAGAAGGTCGGCGAGTTGATCTGCTGAAGAGATGTGAGAAACACGTAAGAGACCAGTTTGCACTTGCGCACGCACAAAATGATAAGCCAAGGCGATATGCTTCATGCGTGAGTGAAAAACCGGATTTGCACATAGGTAAGTCGCTCCAATGTTATCGCAATACACGGTGGGGACATTCGGCAGCTCTACTCGGAGTTCGGTGAGAAGATTAACTATCCAACGTAATTCAGCTGAAGTTGCTGCAACAGAGCGATATTCTGCTTCCGTCGACGAACATGCAGGAAGTCCTTTTTGTTTCTTAGATGACCACGAGATAGGGTGTTTGCCGAGATACACAATGTATGCACCCGTTGAAGTAAAGTCATTCTTATCACCTCCCCAATCCGCATCACTGAATGCATGCAAGGAAAGGGAGTTTACCGCAGAGAAGAAGATACCTTGATGACGTGTTCCGGCAAGATAACGCAAGACTCGCTTGACTGCTTGCCAATGATCAGAAGTGGGAGCATGCATAAACTGAGAGAGACGATTTACGGCAAAACTGAGATCGGGCCTAGTTAGAGACAGATATTGCAGACTTCCAACAATCATCCTGTACTCGGTGGGATCAGGTAGTGGATCACCTGAGTCAAGCGTGAGTCGAGATGTGGAGGCCATTGGTGTCGAAACAGATTTAGACCCAAGCATGTCAACTCGTTGAAGAAGATCAGTAACATATTTGCGTTGAGAAAGAAGAAGACCATCAGCTGTACGAGTGACTTCCATACCGAGAAAGTAGTGTAAATCACCCAAATCTTTGAGAGAAAATCTGGCGGCAAGAGATTGAATGAAGGTATTAACTGAAATCACGTTATTGCCGGTAATAATGAGATCGTCAACATAAATAAGCACAAATATGCTGTCAGTGCCATCATGTTGAATAAAGAGGGATTCATCAGCAAGGGAGTTCACAAAGTTTAGAGATACCAAATACTGCCGTAGCTGAAAATACCATGCGCGTGGAGCTTGTTTGAGGCCATAAATGGCTTTCTTTAATTTGCAAACATGACTAGGCTGGTCACGATCAACAAAGCCCGGGGGTTGCGACATGTACACTTCCTCAGAAAGATTACCTTAAAGAAAGGCATTGTTGACATCCAATTGTCGTAGAGACCAACCACGAGAAATAGCAATACTCAACACGAGTCTGATTGTTGTGGCTTTAACAACTGGACTGAACGTTTCATGGAAGTCAACTCCAGGGCGTTGATGAAAGCCCTTAGCAACCAAGCGTGCCTTAAAGCGATTTACAGATCCATCAGGGTTTCTCTTAATCCGAAAAATCCACTTGCAGCCAACAATATTTTGAGCTTCACTTGGAGGTACGAGATCCCAAGTTTGATTTCGAACTAGCGCATCAAATTCATCACTCATAGCTCGTCGCCACAGGGGATTCTTGAGTGCTGTGGTATGAGTGGTAGGTTCAATATCCTGTAAAGAACTGGAAACATTATAGGACAACTTCTTGTTAGGTTTGACAATATTATTCTTTCCACGTGTGATCATTGGATGAATATTCTGAACAGGTTGTGGCTGAGGAGCATCATCAGAGTGCTGTGAGGAGAGCATATCCAAAGGTATGAATGGCTGAGGTTGAGAGGAGTCTGATGGTGAGGAATCATTGCTCGGGGGCACAATAGGTGACGGAGTGACGAGGACCTCATTCATAGATGGTAAAATGGAGACAACCGATTGACACGAGATAGAAGAAATACTTGGCTCAGATGTTTGTGCAGACGAGGAAGATATACTCGGGAAGTGATGGTGAAGATTAGAGTAAGGCAAAACAGATTCATAAAACTGAACATGACGAGAAACAAATATGCGAGACGTGACAGGATCAAAACATAGATAGGCACTTTGTGTGGGTGAATAGCCAAGGAAGATACATGGAGTGGAGCGAGGTTGAAGTTTGTGAGCAGAGTATGGTCGAAGCCACGGATAACAGAGACACCCAAAGACACGAAGCTTACTATAGTTTGGTGGGGACCCGAGAAGACATTCATAAGGTGATGAGTTTGAGAGGATGGGAGTTGGCAATCGGTTAATGAGATAGACGGCTGCAGTGAAGGCATACGACCAGAAATGAAGTGGTAAAGATGTATGCATGAGAAGAGAAAGACCAGTTTCGACAATATGTCGATGACGTCGTTCAGAGATGCCGTTATGTTCAGGAGTGTGTGGAGGTGTGGTGAAATGTGATATTCCATGAGATGCAAGGAAAGACGCAAGTGCAATGTATTCACCTCCATTGTCACTATAAAGAGTTGTGATTTTAGTTTGGAAACGAGTTTCAACGAGTTCTTTGAAGTGGGTGAAGGTAGAGTAAACATGAGATTTTTGTTTGAGGGGAAAAATCCAAGAGTATCTTGTAAAATGATCAACAAATAGAACATAATATTTGAAACCATCTGTTGAGATCACAGGTGAGGTCCAAACATCGGAAAAGATTATCTCAAGGGGTCGAGTTGAAGTAAGAGAAGACATGGAGAAAGGGAGTTTGTGACTTTTATTGCTCGAACACGAGTTGCAGGGCAAATGAGAAGAAGAAAACGATAACGGCAATGAAAACTTAGAGATTATTTGACGTAAAACTGGTAGAGCAGGGTGTCCTAGACGTGAATGCCACTCGGACAAAGTGGTCTTAGAAACAGAAAGGCCTAACGTAGGAGAAGACCCGACCGAAGGAATGGGCCACTCGTAAACTCCGTCTTTAGCGTGTCCTTTTAGAATTATTGCCCCCGTGCGTCGATCCTTCACCTGAAACTCATCCACAAAAAATTCAACCGATACATCATTAGTTTTGCATAACTGATAAATGGAGACAAGATTTTTCTGCATCTCAGGAACACATAATACGCTTTGGAAAGAGAGGATTCGAGAGGGTAGAGAGACTGAGAAAGAACCCGTATGTGTTATAGGGAGACCCGTGCCATCCCCAACAACAACTGTGTCACCGCCAGTGTAGGGATTGTGAAGGCTAAGATTGTGAAGATCGGAGCTGATATGATGTGTTGCCCCGCTATCAAGAAGCCATGAGTTCGTATCGTAGGGAGATACAAAAGTGTTGTGAGCACGAGGCTGCCATGGAGGAGGTGTAGAATTTCGCGGATGTGTCTGTGGTGGATGACTGAAATTTGCAGCAGAGATGAGCTGAAACTGCGGGCAGCGTTTGGCGCTATGACCAAATGTTCCACACGCTTGACATTTGCCCTGATAGCCACGCGATTGATTTGATGGATGAGTAGGTTTGCGATTCCAGTTGTTGCCGCGACCTCGAGAGGTAGAAGGACGAGTGCTTGCATTGAGAGCAGTAACTGGCAACTGTGAGATCAAAGGTGCCGAGGCAGCAAGTTTTGCTTCATGATTCAACAAGCGCTCATGGAGTTCATCAATAGGAATAAGAGAATCTCTAGCATTAACAGCATCAACTACCGGTTTGTATTCTTCAGGAAGACCATCTAGAATAAATTCAAGCATGTCCTCGGGATCAAGAGGTTTTCCGAGAAGAGAGAGTTCATCACCTTTAGATTTGATGAGCCGAATGTACTCGTCAACAGTTTGTGTGCCTTTTGTGGAACGTTTGAGTTGTTCTTTTATCTGACGAATATGACCTCGGGATGCTTTGCCATATGTGTTGGCAAGAATCTTCCATGCCTCACGAACAGAGGAGACACAAGCAATCATAGGTTGCAATGAGGTCGAGAGAGCTCCAATGAGAGCAGAGAACAAGAGTTTATCTTGTTGTTTGAAAGGTGCAAACGCAGGGTTGGGATTCGGGATCCCGTCGATGAAGATTGTAGGTGTAGGTACCGGTGAATCATCTTTAATAAAACACTCGAGACCATGACCTTCAAGTAGAGCGGAGACTTGAACACTCCATGTGAGATAATTAGATGGAGTGAGCTTGGTGACATTAGCCATATTCACCGTGAGTAGCACACGCTGTGGTTCCAGAGGGTTAAACACAAGACCGTGTTCAATAGCGGAAGATTGAGCAGCGTGTGAGGATTCCGACATGATGACAAGAAAGTAGAGAAGGCTTCTTGTAGGTTTCACCAAGAAAACTGACGCTGGCCGTCGAGGGGTCCGATTGAGAGCAAATCTGATCCAATCGACCGATTGGAAGGAGTCAGCTGGTTTCACCGGGGAAAAGCAGAGAAATTGACGGTGCAGCGGAGATGCGATTGTAAACAGATTCACCGGCGAAAGACTAGGACCAGCGAATGCGATGGTCTTCGATTGCGGTGATGACCCAGAGTATGATGATCTCCGATTGGCGATGCAGCAGAGATGCGGAGTAAACAAAGAGATTCACCGGCGAAAGACTGGGACCAGTGAATGCTATGGTCTTCGATTGATGATGATTCAGCGAAGAAGATTCTTCAATTGGAGAAGAAGAGTCTCGATTCTTCAGTATGGCGGTGATGATGCAGAGAGTATGGCGTGAGGCAGTATGGCGGTCAAGAAGAAGAAGAAGAAGAAGAGTATGGCGCAGAGAGTATGGCGGTCAAGAATCGATTGGAGGAAAAAGAAGAAGATTGGAAGACTAAGTCTCTGTGGTAGAGTTTTGTGTTTGTGTTCTGATGAAAATTTCAGAACCATGAAAAGCCTTTGGTGAGGGATTTTGGTTGGAAGTTATCAAGAATCATGAAAAATTTCAGAATCATGAAAGTTTCAGAACCTTTGATTGGTGGTTATCAAGAAGAAGAAGAAAGATTAAGAACCATGAAAAAGAAATTTAGATGGATACCAAGAAGGTGGTAACCATGCTCTGATACCATAATGGAAATCTTGTTTCTATCTTTCTTATTATTATAATTGAAATTACAAGAGTTCTATTTATACTAAATTATTCATAACTAAATCTCCTAATTTTATGCAAGTAACCTTATTTTACTAACTATCCTTTATAATGCGGAGGAAGGAGATATGACGGAGATTCGAGTACCGATGCCGTTAACAGTGGAACAGCAAGAGAAGGAGAGGAAAGAGAAAGATGAAGAAGAAGAAGGAGAGGGAGAAGTGGACCCGGATGATCTCGAATGCGTCAGTGAGATCAAAAGGGTTTGTGTTTTCGTTTCTTCCGCAATCTCTTGACCTAATTCCCATTTTGGAGTAAGGCATTTCAAGTTTATATGTCAAGCAATTCGAGTGTAGAGGCATTCTTCAGGAAAAGGAAATTGGGAAATTGGGCAAAGTTCATATGCTTTATCTCATAGATAGAACATATGAATATTGAGGAAGGGAAATGATTTGATCTTGTATGTGTATTAGGTATTGGAACTTCTCAGGAAGAACAGAGATATGCTCTTCAGTGAGGTAAATCCATCCCCATTATCATCAGATTTTACTTAATTTTTTGTGATGCCTTTTTTTAGGTGGTCAATCCGGGTTAACCGGACCGATCTGAATAGAATTGAACCAAAAAACCGAATAGTATGGAATATGAGTTACCTAAGAGAACCCATAACTTCAAAAACACTAAAAAGATATTAGTATATTGTATATATATATATATTATGTTATATTTGATATTTTTATTTTTTTATATCAAAAAACGAATTATCTAAAGAATTCTAAAACCGAATAATTTCAATTATGAATAATATCCGAAAAACTCGAACCCGAACAACCTGAATAAATCAAACTACCCAAAAAAACCCAATTATTCAAATATAATTCAGGTTATTTCGTGTCCAATGCTGTTGACCCCGAACCAAACCTGGTCCGAAAACATTTTGGTTCAATTCGGTTCTATTTTTTCAAAAACCAAGGAACCCGAACCGAAATCCGAGGAACCCGAGACCGGATTGGCCACCCCTATTTTTTGTTCATTTGTCTATAAAGTCGTAGCTTAGACTGATCAGTGCCAATGATGAAATATTGAGACCTTTGCGTATGTAACAAATCGTAGGTTAAGTTGACTATCATGATTGAAGATCCAAGAGAAATGGAAAGGAAGAGGTTGCTTGGATAGAGACGATGATGGCCCTACCAGGAAAGATTTGGCTGAAGCCTTGATGCATGCAGGGGTGGCTTAGGCCATGTTCGACAAGAGCATTCGAACAGGGCCTTAATAAATTTAGGACCTATTATTTTCAAAAAAATAATTAATATTTAGAATAATTGTATGTTAGAAAATATAAAAAGACCTATTTTAATTTTATGTCACATGGCCTCTTTTCTAACGTTTTTTTAGTTGAATCGGCCCTGGATGCAGACACGTTTTTATGTCTTTCTTCTCATAAAATGATTTTAAAATTCCACTCTACGAACCACAATTGAGACAAAATCTAACATTTTTCTTAAGATCACTCATTGAGTAAGCAGCTTTCAGTGATCTTCAAAGAACTTGAAGATTCAACTTTGGATAACTAATGTGAAAGCTTACGGCTTGATTGGTGGAAACGCAGCGTTTGCGCCTACGCTTGACAGCGTTTCTGTCAGCGATTGGTGGCTTTTTTGTTTCATTTTGTCTGAATGGTGGAATCGCTGCGTTTGCGGGCGACTGCGACTAGAAGCGAATGGTAGAAAACTCTTGCGATTGCGTTTTGAACAAAATTACCAAAATAGACAATTATTAAAAAAAGAATTTATTAAAAAAATTAGTGTATATTTTTTAATTATAATTTTTAAATATTCGAAATAAATTAAAAAATTAAAAATATTTAAATATACAATACATATACATATATATTTGTATATATCTATTTTTACGATCAATATAAATTATAATAGAAAGAGATAAGAAAATAAGAGAAAGATACGAGGGTATATTGGTAATTTTATTCAAAACGTACAAAAACGCAAACATAACACAACATAATTCTGGATTTTTAAATTCCGCGTTTCGCGGCGTTTACGGGCGACTACGACTCCACCAGTCGGTCTTAATGTCGTCCGGAGTCGTCAGAAAACGCCGTCGCCGCATTTGCGTTTGGCTGCGACTCCATCAGTCGGGCCTTTAGAGTCCTAAACACTCTTGAATGTGTATTTAGGGTGTCTATGCAAATTGTCAAGTCCGTGTTATTTGGGTTGTGTAGTCACATGGCAAGATTTAAGTGACAACTTGATGAAGAGCATAACTTCATAATGGCGATGAAATGAAGATGTTAGGATCCCACATCGCTTAGACATGGGACTAAATGGTGCCTTATAAGGCCATGGGCACCCTCACCTCATAAGCTAGCTTTTGGGATGAGATCTGTGGACCTTTGCGGGAATGGTTTGGGCCTATTATGGGATGGGTTCTTATCAGAAAATCAGTCAAGATATGTGGCTTGTTACTATAATCAACTCCTTCTCACTGGTAAATGAAGGGAAAGTCCCCAAAAATAGAATCGCTCTCCAAATGTTGTTTGAGGAGATGATCAATTGGCCAAATTTAGAGGTACCTCTTATTTAAATCCCATTTATGCTTCTGTTTTCATTTACAAGGGAATACTTTAATGCATGTGATTCATTGTTATAAGTGTATGAAACATCCATTAAACCATACATTAACCAATTCTTCATGGAGAAGTAAATCAAATTACCAATGTGCTTATGTTTTAAAGGTTTAGGTAAAATATGATGTTTTCGTGAATCTGAAAGAAGCTTTCGATTTTCTGAGGGCGGTTGAAAAGTGATTCTCTTCTAATGTCGTTCTTGTCGAGGTCATCGAGTTTTTTTTAGGCCAAAAAGTGATTAATTTAAACCCTTTGTGCAACATATTCCTTTGGCTATGGCTTTTTGATAAAATCCTGTTTTGTCATCACAAATGTGAAAAGGTTGAGGCTCAAAAGACAAAACGAGGCAAGTCATTATATGCAAAAGCCACGGATACAGGAGTCGATCCAAAAGAGGCAGCTAAGAGACTCAACATAGACTGGGATTCAACTGCTGAAAATTGAGGTTTTGATGTCAATGACAATGAAGAGGTACCTATAGCAATGATCCGTTTCCATCTCTTTCGAATTGTCTATAAAGTTAAATTCATATTACATTTGATAGTTGTTTGATAAGAACGCATCCCATAATAGATCTCTTTCGAATCGTCTATAAAGTTAAATTCGTATTACATTTGATAGCTGTTTGATAAGAACGCATCCCATAATAGGTCCAAACCAATCCCGCAAAGACCCACGGATCTCATCCCCAAAAGCTAGCTTATGGGGTGAGGGTGCTCATGGCCTTATAAGGCACCACTTAGTCCCATTTCTAAGCGATGTGGGATTCTAAAGGTACAAAATTTGTAGCTTAAACACAACCAATCATTGCCATGGATGCTTATGACCTTAAAATCCCGTTGTTTTTTGTTCGTTACTTTCGTTTTATTTTGCTCTCTTCTCTACTAATGCCTCAGCTGCATCGATCGGTTCAGATAAGGTTTATTTTTACTATCTCATATAATTCAGTCTTGTCTGAAATAGAAAATGATACATTGGCATTGTCTCTTGTTTTTTTTTTTTATATAGCAATGAAGTTAACATAAAGAAGGACGTGCAGCCCATCATGATATTCATCTCCGATTTCCAATTATTTGTCCTTAGAAACTGCAGGTGCAATGGCAACATGGGTCTACCATTGCCTCTTCCTTTGCATCCCTTAAAGAACATAGAACAAGACCTGAACCTCATGCTTGTGCAAGACGCAGCCGCTGGCATTCAGAAGAAGCAAATCATGCGTTCCAATCGCTAGAATTTGATGTATTGATGCAAAGATCAAAACATGGGTATCATCAAACAAAGTTTATCCTCTAAAACTCTCTCCCACAAGAGCAACAGTATAAGCAGCTTCTTCTCCAAAACAGAGTCTAACAAGAGCAACAAAAGCATCAATTCGTTCGAAGATGGATTCAATGTATCTCCCTGGATTTAGCAAAGGAAAGCTTGTGAGATCATCACCAAAGGATGATTCATTCACCAGAACCACCACTATGGGAAGAACAGCCTCTGTTAAAGACAATAATACAGTGATTTTAGGACGAGCATCTAGAGAAGTTCGAGTGCGGGTCATGTAGCTCTTCGGCCTACTATGTAGATGTCGGTGGTCACTTCTTTGATTTGCCCTTAGAACTGATAAAGGGCGGCTGCAGCGGGGATGACCAAATCCATCCAGTCTCAGCTGCTTTCATGCTCCACAAGGAACAATGGAGAAAGTGGAAAATATGGGTTTGGATCTCATATGGGTTTGGATCTCATATATATATATATATACATATATATGAGATCAATGTCTTATAGGAGTGAACAATCCGAGTTTGTGTTCATCGGGTTTCGGTTCGTTTCGGCTTTCGGTTCATTTCGGGTGAAAAAAATGGATTCGAATTGAAACCAAATGTTTTCGGTCCAAGTTTGGTTCGGGTTCAAAAACATTGGACCTGAAATTACTCAAATTACATTTGAATATTTGGTTTCTTTGGTTAAATCGGTTGTTCGGATTCAGTTTTTTCGGATATTATATTTAATTTGGGTTATTTAGGTTAAAATTCTTTTCATAATTTGTTTTTTTAATATAAAACAAAAAATAAAATATGTGGATAATTCTTTTTCTTTTTTTAACATAAAAGAAAAATAAAAATATCAAAAAATAACATAAAATTATATATAAAAAAATATGCCAATATTTTTTTAGTGGTTATATACTTTTTTAAAATTTTAAGGTATATTTGTTTATTTTTATTTTTAAAATTGGGGTTGTTCGAGATCTTCGGTTTTTATTTGCACAGATTCTAAAATTTGAATCCATATAGATTTTCAGGGTAATTTATATTTCAAATGATTCGGATTGTTCGGACGGATTTAGTTCGGATTTGTCCAAATAAACCGGATTGTCCATCCTTATATAATACATCACAATATAATTAACGCTTTCTTGAAAGCTCAAACAGTGTGAATTTACATACATTATTACATAGAATGTGAAAATTGTCTTATATGACCATGCTATATGTGGCATATATTCGTTACAATAATTTTTTGGTTATATAATTCGATTTTTTATATATATAAATTAAATTCAATTTTTGAAATATCTTTTATTTTAGCATAAAATTCATCAACTATTAATTGTGAGAAGAATTAAATGTTCACTTTTATTTTTTTTTAAATCTGACTTTTTCTAAAATTATATTAATTTTTTACAGTTAAAAAATTGAACTGGTTTTTGTTTCTTAAAAATGCAATGCACCTATTATTGAATTGCAAAACAATTGACAAAGTCTATACGGTTAAGCAAAGGTGCATAACTTTACCTTCATTTTAATCAAACCGACAGAGTTTCATCAATCTCCACCATAATATTATCTTTATTTTTACAAAATTAAATAATAGATAAATAAATAATTAAAATAAGCCCATAAATATATGCTTATATATGACGTGTATGAGCTGTACCTATTAACTCTTTTATATAAATATTATATTACATCATAAAAAAATCCAAATATATTAAAATAAGAAACAAAGCCAAACATACGCCATTCCTATCCACTAACTCTACCAATCTCAAGACGCCAAGACTATTGCCGCGTCCGAAGCAAGCGGTCGCCGATTGTCCGAAGCTCGAACGTCTTAACCGCAAGGCCGACGTCCCGTAACGTTGTGTCCAATACGTAAGGATTGTTCTGGAAAACTACACTTGTATCGTTGAAGAGATGGCGACATGGCTCGCGCCTTTGAGAGATGGAACCGTGGTAGTGAAAGTATCGGATCTTGTCCTCGGTTTTGTGATATGTTTTTCCTAGTAGGTTCTGCGACATGTGAACGCCTGTGGCGTACACATTCCGCGGTTGGATCACGTATTTCCTGTCCCTACGAGGAACCTTCCTTACGTCCCTATATGCGAGTTTTTCGAACCCCCATTTCCTAATACAAGAAAATTACCGTTAGAGATCAATTCAATACGCTTAGATAAAGAGCTATAACCAACCTTCAAAGTCGGACCATTGAAGCATATGTTATGATTATTACATTTAGAATGTGAATCTTGTTGATAATATATATATATATATATTGTAATATATCATCTAACAAATGAATCATGATCTTATATATACGTTCTTTGACAATCATGGACTTTTTAGCTTTTGAAACAAAATTAACTTTATTTGACACGATATGAGTTGTCAAATATGGACTTGAATCTAACTAATCTCAAAAGCTAATTCAAAAATTTATGGTTGTCCAGTACCATATATATGAGTCCAAAATTCATATCCTAACCGATGTGAAATACTTATCATAACACTCTCTCTCACGTCCAAGTTCGGTTCTATAGCAAAAATATCGCAATCGGGGGCTCAACATCGATATAATTCAAATCGGGAAGAACTGGACTGTAATACCATATCAAATATGGGTTTTGCCCTAACTAATTCCAAAAGGTAACTCTGAGAGTTTAAAATTGACCAGTACTATATATATATATAAAAATCCAAAATTCATGTATTAGTCGATGTGGGATAACTAATCATAATATCAGTGTATAATTCATCCAAATTTTAATATTCAGAATGTAAACCCCATTGGTGATACATACATAGAGCGGATAATCTAGTCGTATAATAAAATATTATGTTGTATATTTATAGACCGATTAAGACAAGAATAATGCGGAATATGTAAGACTCTATGTACATACGATGAATCCGGTTCTTATGTATTAATCCAAAGCTAAGCAAATCAATGGTAATGCCAATGATTAGTCGGTAGAAAGCTCAATAATTGAGCCGACAAGCCACGAGAACCACACAATTTAATCATCAGTTTTCATTTAGAGTTTCTTCCTTAATCTTAATTATCGAAATATTTGATTACGACTGAAATCAATCCCATGTTAGTTAACTAGTAATTAAGCTAAATCTCATTGACCCTACAAATAATTACGCGTCTAATTTCATAATCTAAGAGAAAAAAGGTTGAAAAGATTCTAAATTTGAACAGATAACTAAAACCCATTCAAGTACCTGTATGTCCTTGCCGGACCATCGCCGGCGAAACATAGTTCGTTGCTCATTGGCATCTGCTCGATAGTGAACTGAGAGTACTCTTCCATGGATTCCATCACTGAAGCGATGGTGTTCATCGGTGGTACGTAGATGAATTCATCCACGTCAAAGAAGAACATCCACTTCGTCATGAATCTGTATCTATGCAAGCAATCATTCACTACCATGAATTGGTTATGGTAATACCCATCGAACCGTTCCTGTTCCCTAATGTCGTGTAGCGTTAGGCGGCCGAGCTCTATCCATGGCCGTAGCACCTCCATTACTTCTTTGTGGACCCCACCTGCGTCGTGGAGCACGAAGTGTGACCTCTCCCCGAAGAGACGTGCGTGGTACGCGATCCATTCCCTAATACGCTGTGGGCTGAGGTTTCCGTACAGAGACGAGCCGCAGTAGAGGTAATCGTACTTGGGACTATGACGTGTGGAGTTGTAGATTTCAAAATCGACGGCGTTGGTCTTCTCCAAAAGGACAGGGATCGTGTCGGTGACGTTCCGAGCTGCGTCCCCAGTGGTCGCGTGGAGGAGAAGAGTCCCACCGGAGTTATCGGCGTTCACGGCGGAGACGGAGGGAAAAGTGCAATTGACGACAACAACTGTGTAGACCCGACCGTATCCCCAATCGGGAAGGATCTTAGACCCGTCGACCCGAATCCGCTCCCGGGTCGAGTTGAGTGGAACCCACTCGCAGCTGTACGAGGGACGGCCGTAGACGTGAAGCGGCTTCGACGAGAGGCCGACAATGGCGAAGGAGTTAACGCTTCCTCTGTAAGCGCTCATGGAGACGAAGTGAAGACATCGTTCCCCCTCGGCGACCGGACGGCATGGACGACGGTGGACACGGCGACGGAAGGATGGCAGCGAAGAGGAGGCTGTCGGCGCTAGGGTTTCCAACTGAAGAAGAAAAACACGTTTTGGGGGTTTGGACTACAACCCCTAATCTGAAAATGCAAGACACTTGGACCGGGCTTGGTGAAGAAAGGAAGTTGGACCGGGTCTGATGCAAGTTGAAGGATACTGGGCCGAATCAGAAGAAGCCCAGAGGTTACAGAAGCCCAGAAAGCCCACAACTACAACTCAGCACCTGCACAAGTGAAGAAAAACGTGATTAAAATGATTAGACACAAAGGAGAATCAAATCAGTTAGAGATCTTAACAAATTTAACAAATTAGGGGTAGTATGGGTAGAATACGTAATGATGGTTATATTGATGTAAGCAATGCTAAAAACTAATATAAATATGATATGCAAGGGTATATGAATATATATAACCCATTTTCTTCATCTTCTTCAATTTCTTTCTGCAAATTTTCACCATTGTTACAAGCTAAACCAGAATGTTTTTCTTTATTTTCTTTTTCATTTCCGCAAACACTAAAACCATATGAGATTAAGGATCAACCTTAGTTTTGGTCTAAAGTAAAACCTACAATTGGTATCAGAACCCCAAGATCGGGGATGATGATTCAAGCGGCACAATATGCACCAAAATCAGCACTATCGACACAACAACAACAGCACTAAGAACCAGCCAACACGGCACCAAAAATCAGCAAAAAGAAGCACAATGGACAGAATACAAGGAGTAACACCGATTCCGGTGTTTGAAGGTAAAAACTATAACCTATGGGTTATTAAGATAAAACCAACCCTAAGATCTAAGGGGTTGTGGAGGGTGGTCACGGAAGGACTACCGGAGATGCCTAAAATCGGTGATTTGGTCACCGAGGAAGAGAAAAAACGACTTATGGCAGAATGGAAGGGAGCTAAGATTGCGAAGGTTCCTATGGTCGATAAAACCTATACACTAAGATGGAAAACAACTAAAGAGCACGAAGAAGAAAATTTGGAAAGCTGTTATTTAACAGCGGGAGAGGAAACTACGGTTGAGAAAGCTACGGTTGAAGAAGCTATGGTTGAAGAACCTACTGTTCAAGTAAGAAATTTTAAAACTGTTTTAAAAGTTGATAAAGTTTTATCAATGGAGAGGGTTAAGAACCCAGTTACTGACCAAATCGGCACAGCCGATATGAGAAAGATTTTTCAGTTTGGTTCATCAGTTGATATACTAAGTGCACTTGGGAGTGCACAGAATGAATATTCAACGGTATTCACCACACTCACCAACCGTGAGTTGTGGTTACAACAACTACCCTACGACCAAGAGCGGCAAAATAAAATCTTACAGTGCTACGGTAGAGAAGAAGGACTGCCGGTGAAGCAACTGTCCGGTGACAGTGAAGACAGCAGCAAACCTCAACACAAGGAGGAAAACAAGGCGTTAGAAATTAAGGTAAACACTGAAATAAAAATTAAAAAACTTACCATGGAGATTCCAGTGAAGGAACAGCTCAAGAGTCTGCCGGAAGAAGTCGAACAGCCAACGGTGGGAGTCAAAGAACGTGCAAAAAGAAACGGCGAAGGGTTAAAAAATACTACCCTAGAAGAAGCACGACCGAAACAACATACAGAAGAAGAAATCGAGGGGAAAGAAGGAGGACTTACGGTCGAGCCGACGCCGGAGAGGGAGCAAGGCGTCGGACAAAACCCAGAGCTGAACGGCGGAGCGTGGCCGAGCAGACCTGAAACGAAAAGAAGAGACGAGTTAGGGTTTAGGCTCGTCGAAGGACACGAATCGGAAAAAGGACAACTTACCGGTGACTGTGAGAAGACGAAGGAGCCGGAGACAGAACAAAGAGACGGAGGCACACCCGAGAGCAAGAGACGCGACGGAGGAGGAAGAGCTGCGTTGAAGAAGGAGCACCGCGATGGAGTTGCGGCCGAGAGGGAGCTTGCACCGAGGGGAACCGAGAGGGAGATTGAAGACATCGTTCCCCCTCGGCGACCGGACGGCATGGACGACGGTGGACACGGCGACGGAAGGATGGCAGCGAAGAGGAGGCTGTCGGCGCTAGGGTTTCCAACTGAAGAAGAAAAACACGTTTTGGGGGTTTGGACTACAACCCCTAATCTGAAAATGCAAGACACTTGGACCGGGCTTGGTGAAGAAAGGAAGTTGGACCGGGTCTGATGCAAGTTGAAGGATACTGGGCCGAATCAGAAGAAGCCCAGAGGTTACAGAAGCCCAGAAAGCCCACAACTACAACTCAGCACCTGCACAAGTGAAGAAAAACGTGATTAAAATGATTAGACACAAAGGAGAATCAAATCAGTTAGAGATCTTAACAAATTTAACAAATTAGGGGTAGTATGGGTAGAATACGTAATGATGGTTATATTGATGTAAGCAATGCTAAAAACTAATATAAATATGATATGCAAGGGTATAAGAATATATATAACCCATTTTCTTCATCTTCTTCAATTTCTTTCTGCAATTTTTCACCATTGTTACAAGCTAAACCAGAATGTTTTTCTTTATTTTCTTTTTCATTTCCGCAAACACTAAAACCATATGAGATTAAGGACCAACCTTAGTTTTGGTCTAAAGTAAAACCTACACGAAGTTATACGCAGCCCAGCCGAAGCCAGTGAATGACCGTTTGATAACGCCGTTACTCATCACCCGGTCCGGATCCTCCAGTTGCGGTGGATGAGTATCGGCGGTGGTGATGTTGACGGGGGTTGATGCAGCGAAGCGGGAGATGCAGAAGCGGAGATCGGAGGTGGAAGGGATGAAAGGAAGAAGAGTAGCTAAGGTGCAGAGAAAAAGCAATGCCATGAAAGTGAGTTTGAGCTCACCGGAAAAGTTCCAAATGACGCCGACGAGGAGCTTCTTAGGTTTAGGGTTTTGGTCTCTCTCTTTCACCATAGTGTTTCTGCAACACACCTCCGATGGCGGAGAGAGAAGAACGGTGAGATGTCTCTTTATATATATAATTCCGTTTTTCGATTTAAATATTGTAAATCTCGGACTACTAGGAAGGTTTATTGATTTTATGAAAATAAATATTTAAAATTTTCATTTTCATATTCAAGTCTAATGAAATGATATTAAAATTATGGAATAATAAAAATGTACAATTTTAAAATTTTAATATTTGTTGGTTTAATAATATTACGTACTGGATTAAAACCAACAATTCCATTACATGTTTTTTGGTAAAATTGTGAGATTTTTATGTTTTTTCTTTTATATTTTAAAAAATATGTTTTTCTATGATATTATATTTGGTAAATATTTATTAAATTTGAGATATAAATTGCTTAATTCTTGTAAATATTTAACTTATGTTTAAATTTGGTTTTTAATGCGATATGTTACGCATTTTTCTTTTCTCTATATTGTAACAAATTTAATAACTCTTTCATAATCTTTTTTCCTATTTAATTTTTCTATACGAGTCTTTAAGAAATTCGATGTCCATATTCGAAGTGTTATATTTTATTTATGTGTTAATATTTTGACTCGTAGGTGTAAAGAATTGTCTAAAGGTTCACTTATTAGTCGCTTTTTAATCTTCTAATCCTAAAGTTGAAATTAATAATTGGCATGTGATAAGATCTATATTTTTATATATTATATTATATTTTTATAAATTTGATATGAAATTTTGAACGAGAGAATATAAAAAATGCCTTCTTAGGATTAAAACACTTCAAAATTACTCTCCTAAATCTCATGAAAAAAAAAATGAAGAAAAGACATATGTGCTCTTAATGAAAAACACATACAATGGAGGGAAAGACAAATATGAGAAAAGGAAAAACGAAAATTAAGAGGAGGGAAACAAAGTAGAGAGTTATTTCCTTTCATTTTCGAGTGTTTCCCTTCTATTTTCGAACGATTTCCTTCAATTTTTGAGTGATTTCTTTTCCATTATCGAGTGATTTCCTTCTATTTTGAGCGGTTTGCAGCCATTTTCGAGTGATTTCCAATAATGTTTCAGTCATTTTCAGTGATTTCCAGCGTTTTAGCGATTTTCCGGTGATTTTTGGCGATTTCCGGCGATTTGTAGGTGAGTTTCAGCGATTTCGACCGTTTTCCGACGATTTCTGGCCTTTTTAGGCAATTTCTGGCAGTTTCCGGCGGTCGCACTGGATCACAGGGTCGAACAGAGTCACAGGGTCGAATTGGGTCGGACTGGGTCGCACAGGGTCGCTGGGTCGCAGGGTCGGCTGGGTCGGACTGGATCGCAGGGTCGGACAGGATCACTGGATCGCAGAGTCGCCTAGGTCGGACAGGGTCGCTGGGTCGCTGGGTCGGCTGGGTCAGACTGGATCACAGGGTCGGACAGAATCGCTGCGCAGGGTCGGACTGGGTCGGTGGGTCGGCCTGGGTTGCTGGGTCGTAGAATCACAGGGTCGTACTGGATCATTGGGTCACAAAATCAAACTGGATAGAAGAGTTGTAAGAGGTATTTTGGGAATTTTAACATTTATAAAAATATTTTTGAAGCGATTTTTTTTATAAAGATATTTTTGAAATCTTTTAACTCCACGAAAATATTTTTGAAGTTATCCTTTTGAATTGTCATTGTCTTTAAATTATTATTAAAACCAATATAATATATGTAATTTAAACTAATTATATTTTCCAAGATTAAAAAAATCATATAAAAAATTAGATACGCACTAATTTCAAAATAATACATAATACGAATGTATATATATATTACTTTGTCATGTTTTGATGGACATCTTATAATATACTTTTTTGTCAAGTTTTGATGGACATCTTTAATATATATATATATATATTTTTGTCGAGTTTTGGTGGACATCTTTTAATTGTGGACATTGCAGTTGGACCGACCGAATATTTATTAATATTCTCTATTTTTTTTTACAAATCCTTTACCATCTCACGTCACGTTTGTGTTAAATATACAAATATATTCGTTTGTGTTAAAAATATACAAATTACATTAAAATAAAATAAAATAATTGGTATTTTCAAAGGCCTGCGTCTGTTGTCTGACAGAGTGGAGGAAAAAGGGTATGGCTCTCTTAACAAATTCTTTGTCGTTTATTTAATCATTTGGTGAGAATAAAAAAGGGAAAAAGGCATATTACACCCCCAACTATCCTGCTTTACTCAAATTCCTCCCTCAACTATCTCACACAGCCAATTCCCCCCTCATCTTACAAAATCCATCTGATTCTTCCCTTAACTATACCAATTCAGCCAATTCCCCCATCCGTTATATAATCAGTATATTGGCGTTAACCGACCCGATTTTGACCCGATTTCGACCCGGTTTAACCGAATTTAACCCGATTTGACTCAATTTTGACCTGGTTTAACCGGATTTAACCGAATATGACCGAATTTTATTCGATTTAACCGAATTTAACCCGATTTTACCCAAAATTAACACAATTTCACCCAAATTGACCCGATTTAACCGAATTTAACCCGATTTAACCGAAATTAACCCGATTTTACCCAATTTTAACCCAATTTCACCCAAATTAACCCGATTTCATCAAATTTAATTCGATTTCCATCCAAATTTAATCCGATTTTATCCAATTTTAACCCAATTTCACCTAAATTAACCGGGTTGGTATTATATTAAATTAGGTTAAATCGAGTGAATTCTTAAACTTGGAATTATATTACATTGGATAAAATTGAGGTAAATCAAAAATCCGATTAAATCGAATTAAAAAAAGAGTAAATCGGGTTAAAAGTGAGTAAATCGGTTAAATTGGGTGAAATTGGGTTAATTTAGGTGAAATTGGGTTAAAATTGGATAAAAATCGGGTTAAATTTGGATGAAAATCGGATTAAATTTGATGAAATCGGGTTAATTTGGTGAAAATGGGTTGGAATTATATTAAATTGGGTAAAATCGGGTTGGAATTATATTACTTTGGATGAACTTGAGGTAAATCGAAAATCAGGTTAAATCGAATTAAAAAAGAGTAAATCGGGTAAAAGTGAGTAAATCGGTTAAATTGGATTAAATTGGATTAAATTTTGGTGATAATCTGGTTAATTTGGGTGAAATTGGGTTAAAAATGGATAAAAATCGGGTTAAATTTGGATGGAAATCGGATTAAATTTGATGAAATCGGGTTAATTTGGGTGAAATGGGTTGGAATTATATTACATTGGGTAAAATCGGGTTGGTATTATATTACTTTGGATGAAATTGAGGTAAATCAAAAATCTTGAGGTAAATCAAAAATCAGGTTAAATCGAATTAAAAAAGAGTAAATCGGGTTAAAAGTGAGTAAATTGGTTAAATTGGATGAAATTGGATTAAATATTGGCGGTAATCGGGTTAATTTAGGTGAAATTGGGTTAAAATTTGATAAAAACGAGTTAAATTTGGATGGAAATCGAATTAAATTTGATGAAATCGGGTTAATTTGGGTGAAATTGGGTTAAAATTGGGTAAAATCGGGTTAATTTCGGTTAAATCGGGTTAAATTCGGTTAAATTCGGTTAAATCGGGTCAATTTGGGTGAAATTGGGTTAATTTTGGGTAAAATCGGGTTAAATTCGGTTAAATCGAATTAAATTCGGTCAAATTCGGTTAAATCCGGTTAAACCGGGTCAAAATTGAGTCAAAATCGGGTTAAATTCGGTTAAACCAGGTCAAAATCGGGTCAAAATCGGGTCGGTTAACGCCAATATACTGATTATATAACGGAGGGGGGAATTGGCTGAATTGGTATAGTTAAGGGGAGAATCAGATGGATTTTGTAAGATGAGGGGGGAATTGGCTGTGTGAGATAGTTGAGGGGGGAATTTGAGTAAAGCAGGATAGTTGGGGGTGTAATATGCCTTTTTCCCAATAAAAAAAAAAACATTTTGTTTTTCCACCGCTTCCTCTCAGTTTACGTTTTTATAAGATACGCCCCTATATTATTCCCTGATTTTCATTTGGACCCCTTATTATTATTTTTCACTTTTGACCCCCCAAAATTTGGAGTCATTCAAAAATCATATGGAAACTAACTAAAACCACACAACTGTCTCTAATTTGTCAAACAATTTATTAGTTAAGAAAATAATTTTAGATTAATAATATTTAGAATATGTATAAAACTATAAAAGTAAATAAAAGTGTAACATAAAGAAAAAAGTGGTCCAAACTTTACTATTTTTTTTTGTTAAGGCGAAAAGGTTAACGTAAATAAAAGTGTATAAAATGGTAAAAATTCAAGGACTCGTGATTTTTACCCATTTACTTTTATTTTTTAAAACATTTTCATATCCTTCACTTAATTTTTCACACAATTCTTGTTCTTTTATTCTTATTTCGATTTTTTTCTTCTTTTTCACGTAATTTTTTTCCCATTTTTAAAATTGCATTGGTAATATGATGTAAAATTGAAATGGGGGAGTAAAATGGTAATCACGAGGAATTACCTCTCCGGATTTACCATTTTAAAAACCCAAATGGGTCGGACATTAAAAATACTGGCCCATGACCATAACCTTAAAGGCCTTTCCTTTTTCCTTCATGGGCCAACCCATTCGTCTAATTAATTTGATTTTCTTTTTTATTAAAGAGGAAAAAATGTTATCCTCACCAAAAAATCATTTTTAATATGGTTTACAATTTTGGGTCGTAAACATACCTCATTTATGAGTTGGCTCTGTTTTAATTTATATAATTACCTTAAAAAGTTATCGATCTTATGGTTGGAAAAAAGCTATAAACCCTGAAAAAACACGGGTTTAGAAAAATTACTTTTTAATAAAATAATTTGTATCTTCACTCTATAGAAAAATAAATTTTATTCATTTTTTTTTCTATTTTAAAGATTGTGTTATACTTTGTTTACATTTATAATTCTCTTATATTATTTATGATACGTTTATAATATTATTTTGATATATATATATGTATTCTTTTTGTCAACAAAAATATTTAGAAATTATATATATAAATACTTATCATTTACATGACCATATAATCTATAAATTTTGATATATTAAAGTAGATTATAATTTTATGTGTTGGATACACAATTCAATTAAAGGTAATTCAAGATCCATTAATCTATTTAGCGCCTCTAGTTATAATTGTATCTTTCTTCATTTTCCAAATATTTTAGCCTTTGTTAATCATGTAAACCAAAATGATTTAAATGTTAAATTAATTAGAGTGCAATGTTTAGCTGTAACTAAATTATCAATTTCCCCAACAAAATTATTAGATCGTTAGAAAAATCTTAGGCAAAACATGTTATTCTCCTCAATTTTACGACTTTAATCTTATTTTCCTTGAATTTTCCTGTTCATTTTATTTCCCATAAACTATCATTACTCATCATATTCCTCCCTCAACTTTAAAAATTCATCTTATCTCATTCTATTAATTTTCTGTTAATTTTTTCCGTTATATTTTTAAAACACTCTATTCCCCCAAATTATATGATTTCCAATCTATTCCCCTCGAACTCTATAAATTTCAGCCTATTCCCCCTTCCCGAACTCTATGAATTCCAGCCTATTTTCCCCCAAAATATATAAATTCTAACATATTCTCCCGAACGATATAAATTCTCGCTTATTCCCCCAAACTATATAAACTATAACCTATTTTTGAACAAAATTATTAGAACGTTAGAAAAATCTTATTGGCACGCTAAAACCATAATAAATATTTTATTACAAAAAAGAAAACTCTCATAATGTTATACCCATATCCAATTTCCAAGCTAATGATGATTTATTTTTTTATTGTTGTTAAACAGTTATGAAATACTTAATGAATTATGTTTCATCATGATTCTTTTGATTCACAAATCGGAAAATTTTTACAAAACAATATTTTCATTAGTTGTGATCACTCATATATAAAAATATTGTTAACATACAATACAATGGATATTTGAATAAAAAAGACAAAAAAGCGTAAAAAACAGAAACTAAAAATAAGTTTTAAAGAAAAAAAACTTATCATTTCTTTTAAGATGATTTTTCTTGGTTTAAACGGACTCGAACTGCTGACATCCGCCACAGGGTAAACCACCGCAGAACTTAGTTTCAGTTTGGGTATGCGTCCTTGGATTGATGTTGCATATTCAGCTCCTGTTGCAGCTGCTAGTGCGGTTTTCCCGTATCGAATAGAACATGCTGAGTCAAATCTTTTTCATGTAAAACCGGCTTGATTTAGATCGGGAGAATCGTATCCTTGTGTGATTCCTGTTGAATCATATATCGGGGGGTGCAGGGCGGACGATTTCAAAGCGGACTCCCCATTCATTAGATAGAGAAGATCGCATATCTGTGAACTTATATATGTGAATAATTTTGAAACAAGTGTTATTATTTGGTTTTGTTCAAATTAAATGTGATCAGATTAAAGTTTAATTGATTTGATTTCGATGTTGAATTGAATGTGGATGATTATATGTATAGAGACATTTGGCAGTATCGTTTATATTTTGTGATGGAAGAAATTAAACGATACAATTGGGAACCGAAAATTAATCGATTATCTATTGGTTTATTGTCTCTGGTTCACATGCATATATAAATGAGATTCATTTGGTTTCTGAATAGTGTTTTCATTTTTTATCACAGATGTTTACATAAACTTCAGAGAATCTCAATTTTCTTGATACATCCCATTGATATTAAGTTTTTCGGTTATTGCACGTAGAATCAGAAGATATATTCCATTGCATATCGTATATCATAAATTCAGTTGTTTATCTCGATCTTCTGCTTAGTTTTTTCTAAATTTTGATATAATTCACGATAGAGTTTTGGAGATTTTGGATTTCGATTCAGATTAAATCTAATTATTTCAAAATTTTTATAAGTTGGGTTTGTTTCATTTAAGGAAGGTGATATATATATATATATATAAATTAAAAAAAAACAGTGTTTGCTTGCATCAAATTCTGCACCACAATGTCAATGGGGGCTCACTAAACTTTTTTTTTTGTAACTCATAAAATGGAATAAAATATAAAGTAAATGTATTGATATCATCAACAACACATGCCATTGCCTCCCAACTTTTGCACATGCTCTGTCTCCCCAACCTGCTTTATTCCCCACACCACCAAAAAATCGCATATATATATATATTTATATTTGAAAGTTTTATATAACCAACAAAAATTAAAATATAATTCAAAAGTTCTTACAATTTTAATAAAAGAGATTACAAAAATTAATCAGACTAATAATACCAAAAAGGTCACAACAACACGTCTTGTATTGCATACAACTTATTAAAAACCAATAAAATTATTTTTTAAAATTGAAAAAATACAAAATAGCTTTTGTACACATATCCAATACCCTAAAGTTAGGAACTCTAATTTAGTATATTGTAATATATTACAACACAAAACAAATAAAAAAACACACATATATATAATATTGTAGTGAGAGAAAGAGAAAGAGAGAGAGAGAGAAAGCCGTGTGTTGTTTTGTTCCTAGAGAGCTGGAGCGACGGCGGCGACCGGAGGCTGAGCCGCAAGAGCCGTACACTGAAGATATCTATGACACGTCAGCAAGTGGTCGTTAGTCATTCCGGCGGCTTGCATTAACGAGTAAATCACCGTCGGACCAACGAATCTAAACCCTCGACGAATCATATCTTTACTTATAGTCTCCGATTTTGATGTCTTCACCGGAATCTTCTGACACAATGTATGTTTTGTAATGATTGGTTTGTACTTTACGAAACCCCATAAGTATTTATTAAACGAACCGAATTCTCTTTTCACCTACACGTAAATTTGGATTCAGAATGGAGAAATAATAAAAAATTTCAGAAGAAATTAGAGAGAGAAAGTGTAAGATCATATTATGAACCTTGAGAATCTGTTTAGAGTTATCAATGGCTGCAAGAACTTTACTATGATCGATTCCATATTCGTTGCTTATTGTTTGTATCTTCTTCTCATTGAACTTTGCGACCTGTTCTGCATCAAATCCAGAAAAAGCCTCCCTGCAAAAACATTATACAAAAACCCTAATTGTAACCAGAAAAGATGCAAAATTTTATAAGAAAAAATAATTTTTTCTTGTTAAATTGAATAATTAATTTGATTTATTGCTAAAATTTGGATTAAAATTAAATAAAAGTTCATATCAAAATAAAGTATAAATTCGAGTTAAAATCGAGTCAAATTCAGATCAAAATCTAATCAAAATTGAGTTGGATTTAGGTCATAATTGGATCAAAATCGGGTTGATTAACGAAAAATTAACGGATAAAATTTTAGGCAAATTTTTGATAGTTTTAGAAGAATCAGATGAAAACTAAAAATCTAAGGAAAAATTGAGTGAACGTCGAAATCAAAGAAAAATAAGATTAAAACAGTATTTTCAATAGAAAATAAACTGTTTTTCTCGGATTTTTACCTAAAATCATTTCTTTTCTTCAATACCGAAGTCCAATCAGATCCAACTTGAACACCGGTTAACACCAAAAGTTCAAACAATAACCTGAAACATGTTTTTTGAAACACATCATTTAGTTTTGATTTCGATATAATTGATTCTTCGATTAATCTAAAAAATACGTACTTATCATCGTAAACAGGGACTCCCCATTCTTCATCATGATAAGCAACGTAAATGGGATCTGCAACATAAACAAAATTTCAATGGTTTAAGGTTTAAAGACTTGCTCCTCAAGCAAAGTATAAAAAAAAAGTTATGTGTATATATATATATATATACACACCTGAAGTGGCTGTAATGAAACTGCATCTCTTCTTCTCCTGTACAATGGGAGCTTGATCATGATCATGATCATGATCATGATCATCATTAATGATCTTCTCGTTAGATTTCATAGACTTTGTTCGACCATAATGAGCAATTTTCTTTTTCCTTTCTTCTTGTTTCATCGCTACTTCTTCTCTTCTCGCAGCCGCAATGCTTCCAGGCTTAACCACCGGTTTAACCACCGGTTTAGACTTTGATAAACGAGTAACATCGACCTTTTCAAGGCTTGAAGAAACTTCTTTATGAATCAGAGGTTTTGATTTGGGGGAGATAGGAGGAGAAATCAAAGGAATAGGAGATCTTGAAAAGGGTTTTTTAAGGGAATTACGTCGATCCAAGGCCGGGACTTGATTTGATTTTGGTTGAAGAACGAGACGGCCATTGATACGACCAATGTTTTCTTGGGTCATGTTAGAGTTAGGCTTTGATTTAGAGGAACACATGATATGATATTGTTGTGTGTTTTTTTTATATGAATGAATTGTGGCTATTCATATTTATACACAAAATTTAATTTAATTTATTTATTTTTGGTATTAATATGAGTTTTAGGGGATTGAGAACATGGTGGGGTGGAATATGTCTTGCAATACAACAGCCTATCCTTTGGGGAATTGCTTTTTTCGTCATTGCAAGACAATGACACCCTCTTCATCTTAATTTTTTTTTATAATAATCGTAATATATATATATATATAATACCTTCAAAATCTAGTATAATATAAATAAAATAATGTACGACAAAGTATAGACAAAGTTAACATAAAAATTAATTATTGAATCGTGGGTTTGAATTTATTATTAACTATGTTATTCCATTTATCTTTATAAAATTGAAATAATAATGATTTTTAATCTTTTAAACTATTAAATTTATTTGATTATATTTAAAACTTTTTTGGATTAAAATGTTAATTAACAGATGTATTTGATTATAATATAAAATTACCCGATTCTATTAATAAATATAAAACAATTAAAACTGATTGTTTATAAATAAAATAAATTATAAACTAATTTAACGTAAAATATTTATTGAATTGAGAGTTCGAATCTCTTAATTTGTGATGTAAGTCACATATATTTATTAGTTATCTGTTTGTCTTTATGTAATCAAAATAATAATGAGTTCTGATCGTATATTAAAAATTATTTGATTATATTTAAAGTTTTTTTTCCAAAATACTAATTAACAAATGTATTTAATTATAACATAAAATTTAACTCACTCTGTTTGATAATTAATAAATAAGAAAAAACTAAAACTAATAATTTATATTACTATAAATTCTTATTATGTTTTTAAAGTTTATATTCAAATCGGGACGAACGTGACTATAATAATATGTCAAATATAATATTAGATCTAACTAACCTCAAAAGTTAGTTCAAGAATTTAAGATTGTTTAATCTCATATATAAAAATGCATAGTTCATATATTAACCGATATGAGACAACACAATATAACATTCTCCCTCACGTCAATGCCGGTCTTACAACGTGGACATCACAATTAAGGGTTCAAAATCGATAAATTCAATTCAGAATGAACTAGACTCAAATATCATGTATAAAATTCCATAATTGATATCTTAACCGATGTGGGACAACCTAACATATCGGTCTTTGTCCTTTAGGTCATGACTGGTGGAGTCGCAGCCAAACGCAAACGCGACGATTGCGTTTTCTAGCGACTCGGGCGATATTAATTAAAATCGACTGGTGGAGTCGCAACCGTCCGAAAACGCACCGAAACGTAGATTTTAAACATCTGAAAGTATGTTGCGTTACATTTGCGTTTTGGCGCGTTTTGAATAAAATTACCAAAATACCCTCATATATTTCCCTTATCTATTCTCTTTTCTATTATACCTTATAATTAATGGTAAATATATATGTATATATATTGTATATTTAAATATTTTTATATTTTATATTTTTTGAGTTTTTAATTTATTTTAAATATTTGAAAATTATAATTAAAATGTATACATTAATCAAGAAAATTAAATAAATTCTTTTCTTAATAATCGTCTAATTTGGTATTTTTGTACAAAACGCAATCGCAACAGTTTTTACTACTCGTTTCTAGTCGCAGACGCCCCCAAACTCAACGATGCCACCATTCATATAAAATGAAACAAAACGACACCAATCACTGATTGAAACACCACCAAACATTAACGCAAATGCTGCGTTTCCACCAGTCAAATCCTTAATCTATAAAACAAGACATGCAAACATTTTTCATTTACTACTATATTAATTAATTCAATGCATTTAAGATATTTAAAAAAGTCGAATATATTACAAGAAAATCGTGTGTAGATAAGGAATAATGTAATATGTTGTAAATGAAAAATTGTGGAAGAAAGAAGAAGAAACAATGGAAGTGGTGGGGTGACATTGCCAGCAAGTGAAAGGGAGAAATGTCATTTACTTATTGCTTTTGCCTTTTGAGAGAGACCCATCATTTTAAGTTCCAGCTTTACATTTATGCATCTTCTTCTTTATCCCTCTTAAAATCTTTTTTTATTACATTTATTTCTTTTTAATCATTTATATATATATATATATATAATACCTTATGATTAAAAAAGATTATGTATTTCTTTTTCATATGAGTATGAAGTTGGTCCCAAATTCAAGCTGTATACCAATGGACTCGCTCCAACATTATGTTCAATCTCATCTTTTGTAGCCTAAAGCTACTACTCTGTACTCTAGAGAATTATTGATATTTATTATTATTATTATTATTATTATTATTATTATTATTATTATGTTGTGATATATTGTCTTGTATCGATTAAGGACATAAAATTTGGTTTCATATATATGGTGTTGGACAATCTTAAACTTTTGAGATAATTTTTGGATTAGTTATGTCCAAATTCATTATTCATATGATATTAGAGTCGGGTTCGTCCTGATTTGAGTATACTAATATTGGACTTTCGACTGTGTGTTCATGCTTCAAGATCGAACCTGAACGTAAGAGGGAGTGTTGTGATGTATTATCCTGATCTCGTGTATATGGTATTGGATAATTCTAAATTCTTGAACCGACTAAAAATTAAATCCAAATTGCTATTATATATATATATATATATATGAATATGCATAATTATTTGAGTTACTGACAGAAAATCTAATAATTAACATAAACAAACACTTTAAAGGATTGTACCTTTTTTATATTGCCAGAAGAACCATTTTATGAATATATTTGGAATTTGAATAAAATTGCTTTAATAGTATTAAATTAAATTTAGACAATAAATTTTGATTTGTTTGAGATAATAATATATTTTTATCTAGCATGTCTAATAAAGAGCTTATGGATGAAGTTTATTTTGAAAACCATGAATTCGAACACTCAATTTTCAATTTTAAGGTTGTTTTCTATATTAAATTTATATATATAATTTTTTTATATGACAAAAAAAGAGTTATGAAATTTAGCTATTATAACAAAAATAACATATGCAATCACATGCATGCATTTAATGTGAATCATCTAGATTTTCTGAAACGGATGTGATATAATAATTATTATTACTCAATAAACTTATAATTATCACTTTTTGTTTTCACATGATCTATGTGACATTCTTGTTATCCCAAAATACATGTATATTACATTTAATTGTCAAATCTAAAAGTGGCAGCTCACCAATTGAGGGTTAATGAAAAACACATAATTAAAGCTAATTAATAAGTTTATTTACATTATTAATAAAGTTTTGTCTGTATTAATCCATTTCAAGAAAGACATAAAAACATGCAATAATGCCATCAACCGAACATCATTAAGTCTCTTCGAAATGTCAATTCCTCTTTTCCTTTTAATTATTTGTGAAACGCGACAATTACACGTCAAAATTATTATACTTAGACCTTTTTTTTAAATAATCATTTATCTTGTAACTTGTAATTATCTTATATTCTCATGAATAAAAATCGTATATATCACCACAATGCTTATAAAAATATTTATAAAAAGTTAGATAATTTATGATATTGGTATCCGATATCCCCTTTTTTTGTATAAATCCAAAGCTCTAAGAAATACTAAATCATTGTCTCGATTCACATGTTGCAATTTTTATGGGTTATAAATAAATTATCATGGCCATTTTTTCACGTTTTAAAAAATAGATTTGGGTAAAAAATGAAAAAGGGAATAAATTCTGCCCAATATTTGATGTGATTGGTCACGTGCCAAACAACTATCATGCCAGTAATACGATCAATCTCATTCAACTCCTAAGATTTATTCCTTATTCATATATACTTGAAAATGCCCGATGAATTATAATTAGTGTTTTTAACTCTAACAAATCTAATGTATTACCCAAATAAAATAATTATTTTTACCTTGTTATTTACATATATATATTATGCAGATGTATTTAAGAATAATATGTTAAATTGAATAAACACAATAAAAAAAAAAGAGCAAACTAAGAATGAAACTTTAGATAAGGAGTGAAAAAAAGAATAAAGCAAAAGGAAAAAAAAGAAGAAGAATTGTGTTTCTTTAAAATGGAATCACGAGGAAAAAAACATGCCATGTGATTATATGAACAAACCGTTGAAAGAAATTTCATGTCTCTATTTTGTGTATTTATATATATATAAATATATATATGGAGCCTATTATTACTATTATTAATTCAAGGAGAAATCATTTGATGTCTTATAAATTTTGCCTTTTTAAAGCTTTATATTACCTTTATATTCGAGTAGAGACAACAAATATTAGGGTCTATTAGGTTTTGATTATATATACATATATATAAAAGTTATAGGTTTAATTTAAACCTATATACAAAATGTAAAGTTACTAACAGACCCTTATAGAAATTTTACAAAATTGTATTGTTTAATATTTTTGCCACCACTTTCGCATCATTGTTCATAAATGATAAAAAAAAAATCACAACACGCAAAATATTTAAAATTCGGTTTTATGATTTCGTGGCTTATTAGAGAATCTTAAAGTACTGCAAAATAAATACAACCAATATATTTTATTCAACATATGAAATATACATAAAATATATGAAATCCTATAGTATTTTTATAAGACAAAATTGGATAATGGCGTTTAGGATGACAGAAACTTATCAATATATATGTCCAAATGATTTTGGACAAAACTGAAACCTCTCTAGGCAATATATATATACATATGCGTGATGCATAGACAATGGACATCTTCATTTTATGATATTTCATTTTCTTGGATTTATTATTTTTTTGTTTCCTTTATTTTATTTTTATATTGATAAACAATTTATATCTCTTAGGATACAAATTTCTAGTTTGAATCCTAATTAAATATGAGAATTGGAACCCAATACCATTTACATTATAATTATCATTCATTTGCTTGCAAGCTATTATGTTATTGCTAAAATGTTTTTTTTTCTTTCAACTCGTTTCATTTTTTTTACTACTGTTATATTGTTATTTAGTGTAACATTCATGTAAGTTCACTTTTACATTTGGTGTTTGCGTTTCTCAGGAAGTTTCAATCGCAACCGCACTAAAACGTCAAATGTGAAATCGAGTCTAACTAATACAAAAAACTAGTTCATGAATTTATGATTGCATATATACCATATTTAGAAAATTTTAGTTAATATTCTAGTTGATATGGAACAACACAACATAATATTTCCCTTTACGATCAGGTTCGATCTTGGAGCCTCGACATCTCAATCAGATACTCAATATTCATATATTCAAACATGGACGAACAAAAACCAGATATCATGTCATATGAGATTGAACCTAATTAATTCTAAAAGTTAGTTCAAAAGTTTAAGATTGTCTAATACCGTATATAATAATCTATAGTTTATATACTGATCAAATATGAGGTTGAGTCTAACTAATCCAAAAAATTGGTTAAAAAATTTAGAATTATCTAATTATATATAAGAATCCATTGTTAATTTTTTGGACATTACAACATAACAATTTTATACAACAATTAAGTTGTTGCTTCACTAACACGTAACTTGACTGATAGACAGAGCAAAGGCTGATAGAAGAACATGATTACCTATGGAGAATGTACGAATTGATCTAAAAGAGAATACATTCTGTATTAAATATTGATTTGGATTTAACGCAATCCAAAATGTCGTTTAAGAGTTAAAATAATCTAAAAAGTAAATGTGAATTTATAGTTCATATTTCTGAACGATGTATGATAACACAATATAATATTTTCCTCGTCGAAATCAATACTAGATATACACTGAGATTTAAGATCAAAATATTAAAATCAAGACAACATAAATTTGATATCATATCAAATATAGTTTTGAATTAAACTAAAAAATTATTCAACATTGTTTATATATATAATTAATATTTAACCGATATGATACAAAATATTAAAATAAAATTTTCGTGTGAGTAATAATTTGAAAACTCGTTGTGAGTCTCATGCGGGAGAATATCAAGAATATTCTCGTAGAGCTTCAGGACTTCACATATATCCTCGTAAAGCTAATTGAAAAAAATGAAATAAAAACATATGTGCCCTTATATTTTGTTAGTGAAAACTAGGGATGTCAAATGGGCCGGCCCAGCCCGAATCCGGCCCGAGCCCGTTGCGGCCCGGTTCATTCGGGTTCGGGCCCGGCCCGGCCCGTTTTAAACGGTCCGAAAATCTTAGGCCCGCGGCCCGGCCCGACGGGCTTCGGGCGGGCTTCGGGCAGCCCACGGGTTAGAAAATGTTCATGATCCCCATACTTCCACACCGCCTCCATGATCCCCCATACTTCCACACCCCCATCCATCCATCACTCTTCTGCCGCCGGACTCCGTCTTCCCTTTGGCATCTGCTTCTAATTTCTACGGTGGAACTGATTCCGTCGCCGTTGGTAACGGTGGAGCCAATGCTAACTCCGCCGATCCCCCTGCTAAGCGAAACAGAGGACGTCCTCCTGGCTTTGGCAAGAAGCAGCTCGACGCATTAGGTATACAAATCGATCTCCCTCTTTGAATGTCAATTATTTCGATGAACATAGCATTCATATGGGTGTGATTGAAATCTGCTCTGTTTTTTGCTTGGAACAGGAGGAACAGGAGGAGTAGTGTTTACATCTCATGTAATTGAGGTCAAACTCTGAAAAACCCTAATTAACTAAACGAACGGGCCGCTCGGCCCGGCCCGAAGCCCGACGGACCGAGTTCTATTCGAACGGGTTTTTTAGTCGGCACGAGCCCGAAGGCCCGGTTTCATTCGGGCTGTCAATTTTACAGCCCGAGCCCGCGTATTTCGGGCGGGCTTCGGGTGGACCCGCGGGTTCGGACTGTTTTTTACACCCCTAGTGAAAACACATACGGTTTGACATGTTTGTCAATGCAATGAAACCTATTTCAAAATTGGAAGGAATAAACGCGATGCGATTTCGAAAATTGATGGCAATCGAGCAATTTCCAACGATTGCCATCAATTTTCGAATGATTTTCAGCGATTTTCGAGTGATTTTCAACTTTTTAGAACGATTTTTGAGCGATTTTGAGGGTTTCATGGATCATCGCTTGAATCACATGCATCATATGGATAATAAAGGTCACATGGATCATTTAGATCACATGGATCTTTGAATCTCATAAATTATTTGGGTCGTATGGATTAAATTTTTTTCAAAGCAGATAAAATTGAAGCTTGATAACATACTCTTCTTAAAGTGTTTTGTCATGTTCTTCTTGTTCCGTTCTTGCTTTGTTTCGTTTTTTTCTTAACCACGAAAAAAATCAGAGCACATAGAACAGAAATGACATTTATATATTTTATTACAAATATAATATCATATATTATATTAATATATATTTTAATATTGTTATCATTTTCAGAATTGTGGTAAATAAAACATATCTTTATTTTTTTAGGTATAATTTCCAATTTTGGTGATTAAATTTTTTTTCGAATCGTATAGATATCAAATTATTCTATATATAATCTTTGAATTATAAATTTTACTGTCCATTATATTTTTACTTCGATGTTTTTATATATCTTTATAAAATATTACAATCATATAAGTTTGGAAAAATACATTTTGATCGAGAAATGTTAATGTCATAATATTTGTAATAAAAATTTAATATAATTCTAAACAAAAATTTATTAATTTAATGTAATATCTTTATAAAATATTACAATCATATAAGTCTGGAAAACCCCTTTTTTTTATTTCGCTTTCGTCCCACTGAAGCTACAAAAAAGAAAAAAAATTAAAAAAAAAATCATTAGCCGAAGCAAAACACCGAAAAGTACTCGAAGAAGAAGGAAATGCCACTGACGGCGACAACGTTCGGAGCTCTGCTGGGTCTCGGCACCCAGATGTACTCCAATGCCCTCCGCAAGCTTCCTTACATGCGTCGTGAGTCTTCTAATCGATGAAACCCTAAAAAGATCCCAATTTTCGGGATGTTTGGATTCTGAATTCACCGATTGTCGTTAGATTTTGATGGGTTTTCGATGATGAATTTGCAGATCCATGGGAGCATGTGTTGGGGATGGGACTCGGTGCTGTATTTGCGAACCAGTTAGTGAAATGGGACGCGAAGCTTAAGGAAGATCTGGAAGTGATGATTGAAAAGTCCAAGGCTGCGAATGAACGCCGTTACTTCGGTACTTCTCTCCTTCCTTCTTTTAGGTTATTGAATTTTGGATTTAGCCTTGGCCGCGTCCTGTGAATCGAATTCTGTAAGTAGAATTTGAAAGAGGTGATTTCTGTATGTAGAATTCTCAATGTTCTTCGAGATGGGTTGTTGTCTTGGAGTAACTTAAAGTATTTAAAGTAGATTGAATATTGATTTGGTGTTTCAATTCTTTATGCAGATGAAGACAGAGATTAATTATCCAATATCCATTTGGGTCTTTCGGACAAGATCTACTACTACTACCCTCTGAAGTTATCTGCTGCTGTTTCATTGATACTCTTTGTAAAAACCTGTTCTTTTGTTCCACCCATTGGAGCTCTTTTGAGTTGGTTTTCGTTGTTAAAAACTGACAGATTTGTGTTCTTACAATCAGAATCTGTCTGTACCTGACTGATAATATCATTTTTCCAATGTTCTTGATACATATTTTGCTTGGGACCCCGAAAGAAATTTATTATTCAGTTTAATGTGCCGCAAGATGAGTTCTTTAGGTATGATTGCAGTGAGAAGACTGATTTAGAGATGGAACAAGAAGGGATAATTGGTTCTTCTTCCCAAGCTGACAGGGATCAAATGAAAGATAGAAGCTTGAATCGCACAATGGAGCGATTGAACCGCTGAGATAGATAGATTTGGGTGAGGTTATTGAGGTTAGATGAGTAAAGCAGGAAGCTTTCCTTGAAGAGAATTGTGGTAAAGTATTTGCAGTTCCAATACCTTATTAGAAGATTTAAGCTATCTTCAGGTTCTTTCACTTTCCAATCTAAAATCAGAATTTCTTCTGAAAATCATTCTCATAGGCCCTGAATGGCATCTTGCAGTAACGGTTCGATTTACAATGATAGAACTATAATGCCAGCAATTACATACATTGATAGTTTGGCTGTCATACGGCCATGCCATTAGGGCCAATATTGAAACATATTCCGTCGGTACCTTGCTTTCCAAGTCATTGTAGGGTTCTAGTCTGTCGAATCAATAAAAATATAATACAATTTAAACATTTTAACAAATAAGCTTTCGTAGCTCAGTTGGTTAGAGCACCCGTTTAGTAAGCGGGAGGTCTTGAGTTCGACTCTCAACGAAAGCAATTTAATTTTATAGTTAATATTTTTTAGTTTTTTTTACTTGGGGGAAAGTGAAAAATGGATTGATAAAAAAAAAATATATATAAAAATCACCAATAGTCTCCACAAGAGCAAGTCCCATTCTTGAAATGATGAAACCTCCTAACATCTCTCAAAATAATTTCCCTAATAAACATTTTAGATATAAACTTAGTAGCAAGATGACAATCATTACACACTCTCAAGTTCTTAGCAACCCTAATAATGGAACCAGGAGGAGTATTTAAAATCCCAAAAGCTATTGCTAATTTCTCACTATGCCCACAAAGCAAAATCTCTTTTTCATCTTCTTCTACATTATGAAGCACAACTGATGTATCAGGTTCATATCCTTCCTTTCTCATTTTCTCCCATAAATCTTCAATGAATCCATGGAGTATTTCACTTTGTGGATGTGATGATTCGCCTGCGATAAACTTATGTACTTGATCTTTACATTCAATCCAACTACATCCAGGTTCTTTTCTTACGCCGTTTTCTTTCATTTTCCTCCTAATTTCCCTCGCCTTTTCCCATTCACCAACGGATGAATATATATTCGATAGGAGTACGTAATGACTAGCTACATTAGGTTCTAATCTAAAGAGATTCTTACCCGCGATTTCTCCAATTTCTACGTTCTTATGAATTCGACATGCGCCTAGGAGACTACTCCAAGCACTAGATTTGTCGAATTCACGAGGTATTGTATTCATTATCTTATAAGCTTCATGAATTCTTCCTGCCCTTCCAAGTAAATCTACAATACAAGCATAATGGTCTGACCTTGGTTCATCCATGTTGTAGAATATCTTTAGCCCTTCATCCACAAGGCCTGAATGGCTACAAGCTGCAAATACAGAAATGAATGTAATTTCGTTCGGTTTTACTTCTGACACCATTTTTCTGAATAGTTCTAAGGCTTCTTTTCCATTTCCATGCATTCCGTAAGCCATTATAATCGTATTCCATGTGATCACGTTTCGAATCAGCATTTGATCAAATACTTTTCTTGATAGATTCAGGCAGCCACATTTTCCGTACATGTCAACTAATGCGCTTCCTACAGCTACATCGGCTGTCAATATGTTCTTGATTGCGTACGCATGGATTTCTTTTCCTTTTGATAAGGCTGATAGTGCAGCACATCCAGGGAGGACTGTCATTAGAGTAATGGAATTAGGTTTTAAGCCATCTTTAGAGTTTTGCATCTTGTGTAGCTGTATGATCGCGTTTTCATGGCGATCTGAAAGTATATAACCCGTGATCATCGTGTTCCATGAAACTACATCTCGATCTTCCATACTATCAAATATCAGCTCGGAAATTTCAGTCTTTCCCAATCTAGAATACATATCCATTAACGCATTCTGCACAAACTTATCTTTGTCAAGACCTCGTTTTATCACAAATCCATGGATTGATTCCTTTCTTGAGAACGAATCAGATCGAACACAGGCAGGAACAACACCTGCCATTGTCGTTGTATTAGCCATAAGTCCATAAGTCTCTTCCATTTCAATAAACAACATCAAAGCTTCTTTGTCATGTTCGTTTTGGGTATATCCAGTGATCATAGCATTCCAAAGAGGTAACTTTCTGTCAGATATTCCATCAAATACTCGACGGCCACTCTCCACTTGCTTACAATTACAATACATATCCACCAAAGCACTACCCACAAAAGAATTCTCAACTAAAATGCCGTTTTTCAATGCATAAGCATGCATTTCTTTCCCAGTACTTAGCATTTCCAAATATGAACAAGCAGGAAGAACACTTGCAATGGTAAATCCATCAGGCTTAACACCTAGAAGCACCATTTCATGTAAATGCTTCAATGCTACGAGAAATTGCTCATTCTGACACAATGAACTTAACATAGTATTCCAAGTAACCAAGTCACGATCTTCGGATAAACCCATTAAGTTCTCAGACTGTTTTAACTTTCCCAATTTACCATACATCGCCATTAGAGCATTGATGATAAATGTGTTTAAATTACCCATTCTCAAACTATAGCCATGAACCTGTTTACCAAGGATCAAGCCCTCATGAACATGTAAATTTGAACAAGCGAGAGCTATACTTACCAAAGTAAACGAACTAGGCTCCACATTATCATCCAACATGCACCGAAATGCTTCTAAAGCCATCCCCCATTCTTCAAACTTACACAATGAAGAAATATACGAATTCCATGAAACTTGGTCTCTCTCAGTTATTCTGTCGAACACCTTGTGTACACCTCCTAAATCTCCACACTTTCCGTACACATTAACAAGGGTGTTAGCCACAGTCACGGAACTCAACCCATATCCAAACTTGAAAACATGGGCATGGATTTGTCTTCCGAAATTCAAGTCCTGGAGATCCGCGGCAGCCTTTAAAACAGCAGGGAAAGCGAAATTATCAGGTGTTACACCACAGACAATCATGTCGATATAGGTCAAGATAGCTTCATGAAGAAGGTTGGATCGAACTTTCCAACGGAGTAACTCGATCCACCATTCCGGAGAGCGTGATTGGGAAGTGGGTTTTGACGATGAACCATCGACGGCGGTGGTGGCGGTAAATACCGCCGGAGCAATGGCGGTAGGTCGAGGAAATGTGGGGTTTTTGCGGGAAAAGGAGAGAGGTTGAGAAGAGAAGGGGAAAGAGAGAGGAAGAAGTGGAAGACAAGATGACATTTATGGAATATAGACAGTGTATGTTATGTCGTTACAGTCTGCTTTTGCTCGGAAGATGTTGCGACAATGGCAACATACAAACTGGCCCTGTAATATATATATATATATATATATTATCTGTATTACATGTTAAGATAAATAATATTTTAAAAAAGGATAATTAAAACTTAAAAATGTTCTTTTTTTCATATACTTATGTGGCCAAGATTATTTTCTTTAATACATTAGTAAGATATTTTTTTGCTTTTATTTTTATTTTTTTTGGTTTGACAATGTACTATATCCTATCTTTCTATATATATATATATATATCTAAATAAAATAAAATAAAAACTTTTTCAAAGACGATATTTAAAAATAAATTAGAGGATTTAGATTTAGTAATTAATATTTAACATTGTATGACTGAAATAGAATTTAACGATCTAAAATAAAATTAGAAAATATTAAATGGTTCAAATGATTAAAAATCCGTGAAAAACTAAAAAAATGTTGAACTTTGAGAAAATACCAGATAAAATTAGGTAGAAATTTTAACAATTCATACGTTTATACATTATTCATTTTATTTAGAGATGTCAAATATAAATCTAATTCCCAATTCGAATCTAAATTTTTTGAGATCTGTTGGAAATTGGAAATCGAACTTATGACACAGATTACATTTTCATTTGTATATATTTGGATCAATTTATAAATAATTTAAAAGAATCTTAAGGATAAGGATGTGGTCTTCACCAATTTATTTCATCAATTGGTTTTATTGTCCACATCTCGAACCACATTATTTATTTCGAAATCGAATCGTATCAACCATTTTTTTTGACGTAATTTTATTATTTATTTAAAATTAATTATTGTTTAAAAATTTATAACTAAAAAATTTAATTATATACATTTTCATATTGAAAACTATCTTTTACGAAAGTGCAAATGTTTAAGCTAATTCCAAATACCGAGAAAACACTAATGTATAAATTTGGTATAAGATGACATTTAAGCACCTATAAGGACAAACAACCCATTGATGGGCCTGGCTCTCCATTGTGGGCTTTTTGAGCCCAACATGTGTATCGGATCCGGGTCGGATTCAATACGGGTCGCCATCGTATCGTTTCTCGTGGGTTCTGTCTGTATATATATCTTCACGTACTTTTGATGCTTCTGAGAATGCCGCGCTCAAGTATGCCGTGAAGTTTCGTCATCTCAGTTGGATTGATTTTTCAGTTGCCGTCTCCGATCTCGTCGATTTCCTTGTGAAAACCCTAGAATTATCATGATTACGAGCAGAGATATAACCATGGAGATTGTTTCAGAAGCTTGCGCCATGGAAATGAAGCATCAAGCTTGAGAAGGTCTTCTGTTGTTGATGAAACTTCTAGGGTTTTACAATTTCATTATCGAAAATGAAGCGTAGCTTTGGTTCCAAATCCTCGAACAATAGCAACAGCAGCAGCAGTAACCTCAAGTCAAAGAAGAAAAAGGCGACGAGCAACCAGAAAACTCTAGGTGTCGTATGGGGCGCTGCTTCTCTCTCATCCTCTCGCTCTTCGTTTCGCTCTTCTCCTTTCTCCGATTTTGGAAGGTCTCTCTCATTTCCCTGCATTTTAGGGTTACTAATTTTGGGTAATGGTAGAATTGAGCCTCCTTTGTAGAACATTTGGAAGTGTCCGTTGAAAGATTTGGGTAATTGATGAACAACTATTAAGCTAGAAGATGCTTCCGATTTCAAAGTTTCTGGGCTTTTCGGGTGATTGACTTTGAGAACCTTTGATCAAGAAATTGGCTGGGAAGTATTCGATTTCTTATCATTAGAGAAATTATGACTGTGTCCGCAAATTCTGTAGAGATTGAGGCTTGTTCTATATGATCTTTTGTTTTTGATATCTTCTTTATGCGCATTTTTGTTGTTGTTTTGTTTTGTCGTAGTTACATGTCAGAGAAAAACCGGAAACTTCATAATCAATACGATGCTGAGGCTACTACGTCTTCTTATGGCGTTTCTGCTTCTGAGAAACTAATTTTTCATGGGGTTTCAATCTTTGTGGATGGTTTCACCATTCCTTCCAGTCAGGTTTGGTTTCATTATGAACCGTTTATATTGATGTTATTTTGCGTATCGGATGTTCTTCAACTTGAATTAGTGCAATCTTAAAGTTGGATCATTGTTTTGAATTGTGCATCTGACTAGGAATTACGAGATTACATGTTGAAATATGGGGGAAGATTTGAGAACTACTTTTCTAGGCGCACCGTAACACATATCATCTGCAGCAATCTTCCAGATAGTAAAATCAAGAATCTGAGGTTTACAATTGTTCAAATTTCTCCATGGGTTTTGGTTGACTTTGTGCAAGTTCATTTGTCTGATGCGTTTTTTTTTAAATTTAAATAAGGTCATTCAGCAGAGGTCTGCCTGTGGTGAAACCCACATGGATATTGGATTCTGTTTCTGCCAACAGACTTCTGAGCTGTGAGTGAAATCAAGATGATTAAGTCTTACCTAAATCATGCATTTGGAAGCAGCGAAGTGGGATCTGGCATTTTATGCTGTCATCATTTTATACTCATGCATTTATCATTGTACATAATTTGTTTTCAATTGGTTCCAATTGTAACGGGTTGTGATTATTTTATACCAGGGGTTCCTTACCAGCTAGATCAACTGATGGATGCCCAACCTAAGTTATCTGCGTTTTTTGCTCCAAAATCCCATTCGGTTCCTGATGTGGTTTCGCCAGATATGACTCGTCAGCCAACCGGTAGATTTTGTGATGCTCGCGTGAGTGAGACTGAAGACGCTAATTCATTTAGAGCATCAGAGTCAGGAGAAGAAAGAGGCCAAGATGATGATGAAACTGATTGCGTGTACGGTGAGATCACTACTCTAGATAGGGTAGGCCCTGCAGTATCGGACGATAACAGATCTTCTGAAGCAAACTCAGAAGAACTAGATTATTGTGGCGTAGAAGAAAATGAAGTTAAGAATAATAGTCTTCCATCATATGCCGAGCACCCTTCTGCTTCCACCAGCATATTACAGGAGATTGATAATGATGGCATACCTACTGCAACTGCTGCTGGACCCTCTAAAAGGCGCCATTCAACTCTTGAGGATCCCAATTTTGTAGAAAACTACTTTAAGGTAAATATTTAAGTAAATCTTTTATCGAATTGTAAAGCCTGTTTATACACAGTTTTATGGTGATCCTTACAAGGCAACCTCCTTCTGCTAGTTTGTTTGGAAATAAGTGATACATTTTTTGGTAGAGATTTTAAGCACATTATGAAAGCTCCTTGATCTGTCTGTGAGAGGGCCATGGTGTTAATTTCTAATATTTAAGTAGAAATACATGCACATACCTTTGGTCAAAATTATGCAGAGAGCGCAGAGGGTTTTACCTGATTAAGTTTTCATTTTGTTCAGAGTTCAAGACTGCATTTTATCGGTACCTGGAGAAACAGATACCGTAAACGTTTTCACAGCTCTTCTAGTGGGATCAAAAGCGCAGATTCTGGACATAACACAATTGGAAGCACCAAAAAGACAGCTTTTATCCACATTGACTTAGTAAATTTCCTGCCCCTGTCATTTTTTGTTCTTTCATCGTTTACATGTTTAAAAGAAGGAAAGAAGAGAAAACAAAGCTCTGGTCTGTCTTACTAATGTTTGTCAGAATACAACGACCAGACCTCTAAGCTAAAACGGGTCACAAAGTACATATGAAAACCATCCGTAGAGTTATATGGTTTTACAATATTTACGTTTTTTTTCTTTCTGGTTTCCATTTTTGCGATTGTTTAATCTGTAACATGTTTTCCAGGATTGTTTCTTTGTGTCGGTTGTAATCAAGAACAGTCCTGAACTACAAGACAAGCCAGTAGCAGTGTGTCATTCAGATAATCTGAAAGGGACTGCTGAAATTTCCTCTGCTAATTATCCAGCTCGGGCTTATGGTCTGTTTCATTTGAATTAATCTATCTTTTGCTCAGCTGTGGTATCAGGTCTGATACTATTCAGTTTTAATTTATTCAAAAAGACCTTTGTCCTCACCTTGTCATTCTTCCATACAACTTTGAAGCTTATGAAGAGGTAATACCAGAAACTTAAAATGTACATAATTTGTCTTGTTTCTGTGAGGATGTATGACGATGTTAATGTATTGCAGGTGGCCGATCAGTTTTATGACATCTTACATAAGCATTGCAGCAAAGTTCAGGTTGTCCCAGGCCTTTGTTACTTTGTTCTGTTGCTTTTTGACTCTTTATTGTTAATACTATTTATTCTTCTGAAATTTAGGCGGTAAGCTGTGACGAAGCATTTTTGGATGTCTCTGACTTCAATGATGTGGATCCTGAGATTTTAGCCTCAACAATAAGAAACGAAATCTTTGAGACTACAGGATGCAGTGCGAGTGCAGGGATAGCCAGTACTATGCTAATGGCTCGTCTTGCTACTAGAACTGCCAAACCAGCTGGTCAATTTCACATTCCTTCTGAGAAGGTACTTTTCAGGAACAGCTAAAGTTTGAATGTTTTTTTGTTCTATCTTGTTTATTTTATTTTTAGCTACTGTCTTTGTTTCTGCTTTTTGGCTTCTATTAGATAGGGTCTAATATGGTGAATCTAGTACTACCCCCTAAAATGTATTATTACATCGAAATAATTGAGAAGACAGTTAAAGACTTACCATTACACGTTACATAGACAATTTTCTGTTGAATAGCGGCTAGTTGTTCTCTTAAACTAATTCAGCAATCTATGTTTCTAGATGTTATGGTATATATACATGACAGCCCATGAATTTGGCATCCCAAAGGGATAAAAGTTGGAGGCTTCGTCAATAGATAACGTAGGGTTGTTCGAGAAAGGTGTATATTTGCAGGATACTTGTCATTGGAGAGCGATTATTTTTTTTCTTGCTACCCTCACTGTCTCGTCGGGTGCATGCTTGTTACATAATCTAATACATGAGCAATTGGATCAACTTCCAGGTTTCTAGATGTGATCGGTGCATGGTTTATGCAGGTGGATGAGTACTTGGAACAACTTCCAGTTGATGCACTTCCAGGTGTAGGGTATGTCTTGAGGGAAAAGCTAAAGAAGCATAATATCCGGGACTGCAGCCAATTACGTTTGATTTCTAAGGTAGAAGAGTTTCTTATACATAGATGTATAAGTTATTTCTGAATTTTGGAAAATTTCATCTTATTAATTTTTTATTCTCCAATGCCATGTGAGTACTAGGAAGTACAATCACTTTCCTTTGGAAAAGATTGAAATGATGGGAACAGTTTTATCAACATGTAGAGGTATAAAAGCCTATTATTTTTGCAGGATAATCTTCAGAAGGATTTTGGAATGAAAACTGGCGAGATGTTATGGAGTTATAGTAGAGGACTTGATCATCGGTCAATTAGGACAGTTCAGGTTCGCTGAACTTTTGATTCAATTGTTTTCCATAGTTTTTTTTCTCTCTAGATATAATATTTTGGCTTAAGAAATTACAGTCGAACCATTATAATTGCACTATAATTTGTCTCAAGCAGGTCTAACATGTAGAGTTTTTATGGACAGGAGAACAAGTCTATAGGCGCTGAAGTGAATTGGGGCGTACGGTTTAGGAATCAGCAAGATGTCTGTATTATAATGAATAATCTTTGTTGTCTTTCATTATTTGACCTTAGCTAAGAATCTGCATGGTTGTTACTTCAATCATTACAGATTCAACATTTCCTCCAATGCCTTTGCAAGGAAGTCTCTTTGCGTTTACAGGGATGCGAAATGCTTGGTCGCACTTTTACACTTAAGGTATTGTCTTCTCTTTGATTACTGTAAAGATTCAGCTTTTGTTGTTTGATTTTTCAATTTTTTTTTCTGCTGTATTATAAGCCATGCTGGACTTAGATCACCATGACAATTAATATTGAAAGTCCATGTTGTCTTTTTTAGATAAAAAAGAGGAGAAAAGATGCTGCAGAACCTGCCAAGTACATGGGTTGTGGTGACTGTGACAATCTGAGTCGTTCCATTACGGTGAGTTGGTATCATGGAAGCTGATGGGAAAATACAATGTTACTCCCTCACAGATATGGCCTTATTTGACGAACACAAGCAACTGTTATGATTTAGAATGGCTTGCCGCAAGTAGTCATGACCATTTTCTTGTTATTTCTTTTGGTGTTGGTCATGTCATGACTTTATACACATAATTAAAACCTTAAAAATCTAATAAATTGGTTTGCTGTTAATGTGATAGGTTCCTGTTGCTAGTGATGATATGGAAGTGCTTCAGAGGATAGCAAATAAATTGTTTGGGTCATTTTACTTGGGTAAGCTCATAACTTTAATGTCTATTTGCAGGAAACTCTTCTTTCCTTTCATATGTTTATTCCTATGCAAAAAAAAAGCTCATTTAAAAACTTTTAGACTTGATAATAAGAATTTGTATAAGACTAGTATATTAGCGGAACCAGGATCCTGAAGCTTGGAAGGCCCTTTTGTCTTATTCTTAGATTTTCATAACCTCTAACAAATGACGAGATCAGTAATTTTCTAGGTCTTTTTGGGACAGCATTGTTGACCTAAAGAAACTTAACAATTATTCAAAGTGTCTTTTCTTTTAAACTTGTGTTTAATCAGAGTTATAATCTCTTACAATGCATAGCAAAATTTTCATCCAGAGGGATCATTTATGTTCTTTGCTAATAGGATGGTGATGATATCTCACTGTTGAATTGATAGCAGCTTTTGCTATCGGAGGTTTTCTATTTTGCTACTGTTCTTGTTATATCATCAACTAGATCTTCTTGCTCACATATGTGGATCCTGTCTTAATTTTCAACCTTTGTTTTTGGAGTTAGATATCAAGGAGATTCGCGGGGTTGGGCTCCAAGTCTCGAAGCTGGAAAATGCAGGTGCCTCTAAAAGAGGTAATTTTACAACACAACGGGGGTTCACTGAGACTGGTTTATGCTTGTGCATGTTTATTATCTGATATCGTGCTTTCTGTTTAGTGCTAGCTTCCATTGTGTCGGTTTAAAGTTGTTCCCTCTTCTGAAAAGCAATCAGATAATAATAGTGCTTAAGTTTCCATTTCACCGTCTCATCTTTTCTCGATAATATTTTGTATCTTCATTGGTTTGTGGTAGGTTCAAGAAAAACTTTGAAATCATGGCTCAGCTCTGCTTCTGCCAAAACTGAACAAGATAATGGTAGCACTGCTAAAGTTGGAGGTAGCTCAGGTAATATGGAAGCTTTTATAACTTCCCATTAAGTTAAAGCTACAAATACTCTCTCACAGACATCATTATGGCTATATCTGAGTGTAAACATATCAATTTGTCATGAAATTGCCTATATGACCATTGATGAATGAAGAAGGTAATTATGAATCAGAGATATGATAAATTTGTTCAACTTCAACCGGTTTTACAAGGCAGAATTTGAAGAAGTTGTTCAAAAACTAGCTGCAACTCTCAAGTTAGGGTTTTAATAACTCAATAATCTTTACACATACCACTGCTTGGTAAAAGAGATTTATTCAAACTGCGTTTGGTTGTTTTCTGTATTTATATGTTACTAGGAAGAAACCTCCCTGGTAAGATGTATGAATATATTTTATATCCAACTGTTCGGAATTTGGTTTGCAGCACATTTTTTTCCTTCCCTTCTCTTTTGTGTGCGGGAGATATGAAGCTACCAGTTGGATAAGTTTCATCTGTGTGAAACAGCTGCCTTGTGTTTCTTATGGCAGATCTTGAGAGACATGTGACGGCTGATGCTTCTCGATTAGGAGAGTCTGATCGAGCAGAATCCTCAATTCAGACGACTGATACCCATTTAATCAGCGAGGATCAAGCTTCATCCGTACCACCATTGTGCCACCTCGACATGGAAGTTCTAGAGGGTCTTCCTCCTGAAGTCCTGGCGGAATTAGATCAAATCTATGGTGGGAAGTTAGTTAAATTGATTGAAAAAAGAAGAGGCAAAAGACAAATGAGAAGCAATTCTCCACACATGTCATTTGATGGTGAGATCTTTTATCTGAGCTATAAGACCAATGAGCTATCAATTGTACTGAATGAAATGTTTCTTAAATGACTTTTTTTTTCCCTTCTGTTCGTCTGATGCAGATGTCAAGAGTGCAACCTCTCTCCCATCTAAGATGTGCGGCCTTGGTACATCCGAAGAAGAGGTAAAACTTTTTCCTAAACTATGATCTTCTCGTGGAAATTGACTGATTTTCTCTTATATATTATGAGTTTTGACCATCCTCGAGGTAAACTGAATATGAGGTTGTCAATCTTTTCATAAGGTACAGTTTTCTCGGATGAAGAGACTAAATGGTTTCACCACTGAGCTCAAGAAATTGAAAGATTTTTTTAATTCTACTGACATTTCTTTTATTCATTCCAAAAACAGGAATATGAAGAACCTCACCCGGGTCCCTCCAATGTCGATATCTCTAACGAGGCTACTATTGAAATGGCCGATTTAATGCCCTTATCATTTAGTCAAGTGGACACCTCTGTATTACAAGAATTACCTGAAGATTTGAGAGCTGATTTGCTGGGGGCACTTCCTGCCCACAGGAAACATCTGTCACCATCAGATATTCTCCTGGAGACTAAGCAACATAAGGAGCCGGTAGATGTAGGGGAGACTGAGAATGAGAATAGATTCTCAGATATCTGGATTGGGAATCCTCCTCTGTGGGTCAGAAAATTCAAAGATAGTAATCATCATATATTGAGGAAAATTTCGGAGGTGTATTACAAGCTATTGCCTCATTCAAGACCAAAATTATCCTCCATTTTGCAACAACATGCTATTTTGGAAATTTCAAGTGCTCACGATTCAAATGTCAAAGATCTGGATGAAGCTTTGTACAATGTCTGCGAGCTTCTGAGGCAGTATATTAAGCTCAAGATTGAAGGAGATATTGAGGAGATATATCTTTGCTTCCGCATTGTGAAAAGGTGCATGGCGCTTTGATATTTTATTGATTGTGTACCTTGCGGTGAAGGTTTTCTATGTTTCTTCATGCTACAATGTTTATTATTATACATGCTTTCTCGCATTTTCTGTTAGACTTTTTGTTGCTCTATAAATATATCATTTTCCTTCAGGCTAGCTGCAAGGTGCCAATTTTTTCTGCAAGTCTACGAGATTGTCTTCCCTTTTCTTCAGGTCAGTGCAATTTCTCCATCAGCATTCAAAGCTCTTCTCAGAAAACACAGAAGTTTTCATATTTGCATATGTATGATCTATCATAAATTTTTAGTTTGTAATTCTATTCCCTAGGTTACCATTGGTGAATACTATGGCGGAAATTTGAATATATGTTGAAGGAGATCTCTCTTCAGCCATGGTGTTGCTTGGAATTACTCGACAGCTTGGTGCTGGTATTGAGGATTTGGATGGTTTGACCTTGGGTTTGATTCTAGTCGAGAACAGAGTCTTATGGGTATCATAGAGGTGAGCCTGGCTGGTTTATGAGTGATGAATGCAGAGGAGTAGGTGTGTGTCCGTGTGTATCTCTTAAAGGAGAGCCTGGATGCACTAGTAGACTGCTCACAGCCTATAAAAAAGATGATATTTAACAAATCAAGCGGGTGGCGGCACATTCTAAGAGTAAGTCATCTAGTTTCCTTGGCTTTCTTCATTACTCGGACAAGCCATCAGTGTAAGCACACAAATTCTCGGTGCTTTAGCCGTTAAGATACTTCTTTGCTCATGTTTCACCGTGCAGTTGTGTTCATTAGAGATGATTGCACGGTCTATAATCTTATTGAAATGTATCGTTCACAAAATAATCAGGTTGGCAAGAAAACGAGCTACCAGAGATGTTGTTGCGCTGCATACGAACATCGCAAAAGAAGAAAGAGCTCGACGGAAACAAACTAATACCCGTTTTCTCTGTTTGATGCTTATATGTTCATTTGCAAAGAGAAAACAGAAAGGTAAACATCACTCTCAAGTATTTGACCCTTTTAAATAAATGTTATCATCATTTTTCTCGATGATTAAATTAATACGTGATGTTTTTATTTTAATCCAGAGCTACCTACCAAACATCTCAGAGAAAACAGAAAGGGAAAAGAAACTGAAGAAAAGGCCAAGATGGTTGTCTGTCTCATCACAACATGCTCTCTGCTCTTGAAGGCAGCCTCCTGAAGAAGTTTTGGGGCATCGAAGGTATATTGATGATCCGAAGCCTCGGATGCCTCATTACGTAGAAACCAAACGAAGCGAGCAGCAAATTCATTGGCACCATGTAGATTATTACGCAAGCTACTGAACAAAACACCAAGAACAGAACCGTGGCCCTTGGATCTCTCCAACTCAACAAGTTCCCGACTCTCTCACCTTGCGTAGCTAAGTCTCCCAACACCATCATCATCCTCCCTGCAATCCCTCTTAACCTATCATACCTTTTCTTCAGCACGTCCCCAGATTTTGTGGTTGGGAAAGCGTCAAACTCCTCGTCTAGCTCGTCAGGCAATGCAGAATCAGCTTTAGACAACCTTATATCCATGTGGAGAGGGTGTCTCGGTCTCAAATGGTACCTGTACAACCCAATCACGATACAGTACAAGAGTATGGTGGCGATGAAGAACTTTGGGAGGAAAGTTATCATCAAGACAGCAGAATGGGTAAGCAACGTCTTCATAGGATTCTTCCATTTGCAGATCTCATCGAACCATCTATATGTAATGATTAAGACGTTGAAGAAGGAGAGTAGGCGCTCGAAGTTTGCTCTTCCCCTTCTGAGACTCCACATGTTAGATCCCACATCGAGCATGTACTCAACGACTTCTTTTCCCAGTGGAGGCTCGTTGAGGCCTAGCCTCATGCATAGAGTGTGAGTCGCTTGGTTTCTGAGGCTATCGAGTTGGTAGATAGACAAGGGATTTACGTAATGCATTTCGGGTAATAATGGTTCAGCATATTTCTGAAGCATATCGATCATTGATCCGCAGGTGAATCTGACCGCGAGCTGAATCTCTCCCATTTTCTTCACTCCATCTGATTTCAGAACCACGAGCGGGTACGAGTGTGTATATATCCTTGCAGTTTCTAGGGTTGATAGACGTATTCTGATCTTCCCGATTCTAGAATCTCTCATGGTGTTGCCATTATTTGCAGGTAACAAATGAAGATTATCAAATACTCCGATGGTTACGACTGTATACGGATCGTAGACCTCCCAAGTATACTGCTCATTCCATTTCGGAGAAAAACTGTCGAAAATCGTCCTCGTCCTCACCCACTTTTGCCCATACTTTGCGACACAATAAGCATCAGTCGTTCCACGCCCATCTCGTGACTTCATAGGCATCAAACCAGACGCACTCAGGATCCCCAACTCTAACACACCAATGGCCGGTGGACATAAGAGTTTCGCAGAAGCTCTGTAATCGCTGCTATACTGAATGGATTCATCAAGAACATGATACCCGCCATCTAAAGAAACTCGCAGATGAATCCTCCCTGCAAATCTCACGGTTTGCCCCGCCTCTACCTGTTCAATATTGTACCACAAAGCCGCGACAGTGCCAGGTAATATCCTCCTCTCCACCTGTGATAACCTTATCTCACATTTCCCCAAACACTCTTCCTTGTTCCCTATTTTGTCTTCCACAGTAAGGACCAAAGTCTCCTCAAATGGTTCAACAGCCACAAACATCATATCCTCATTCCAAATCGGATTCAAACTCCTAACTTGTGAAAATCGACTCCTTATAACCACGTTCCCGAGATACCCTTTTATGAACAACTCTGGATTTGTTCTGTTTCTATGCAGGGGAACAAGATCTTGTGCTTCGATGATGTTCACTCGTAAATACCAAAGCCTCGGCGAAAGATACACTTTCGAACGAGTATTCACCATGTTTTCGCCTGTAATTGTTGCAGAATCCGAATGCCAAGCTTCAGGAAATACCTCATCAGCCTGCGTTCCTATCCATACAGACAACATGATCTCTCCATTGATCTTGTTCCCATTTATATCTTCCAATCTGTACCATTGTGGAGCCAGAGGACTGTCGGGAGGAACACGGGTCGGAACCTCTGCAACATCGAACTTACACTTTCCGAGAATCTCATCGTTCGTTCGGACAATCACTTCTAAGATATTCCCTTGTAGACGATCGCTCGTAAAGGCAAAGACCTCGAGAAACTCAGGGTTAGGGTTCTGTTTTGTTCTTCCTTTGTAGCTTCCTATTGTGACTTCGATGAATGTGTCACAGGTGGGTAAGCCTCGGGCTCGGACTATCCGTACATAGAGGAAGTGCATGCGCTCGACCAGGTCAAAAGGTGACGTCAGTCTCTCGCCGGCGCTACCTCCGGAGATGCCTCTTCCGGCGCCGATGTTGGGGCATGTCTCTTTTAGAGAGAAGTCTGCACTGTTATCCGCCATTGTCAATGACACTGAAACACGTTAAGTTAGTAGCTAATACAATTTAAATTTTGATTTAAATTCAGATTTAAATTTTGATTGAAATACAGTTTAAATTCAGATTTAAATTTTGATTTAAATACAATTTAAATTCAGATTTAAATTTTGATTTTCATCATTTTTCTCTTTCCTATTATTTCCTATTATTGTGCAATAATAATTTAGTGATTTGAATCAGGAGTATCTATTAATAAATGATTCAAATTATTTGTTTTAAAAAAAAGATTTAGAATCTTTTTGTTAAATGTAGAACATAAATGTTTTAAATATTTTTTTTAAGTAATGATTTTAAATTCTTTATTTTTCTACAAATCAAAATAAGTTATTCAATACTCGTTTAAAAAAAAAGATTTAGAATCTTTTAGGTAAGTGTAGAAAATTAATGTTTTTGAGGTAATGATATCAAATTTTCCAATTTTCCACATATCAAAATAAATTATTCAAATTATTTGTTTTTAAAAAAAGATTTAGAATCTTTTAGGTAAATACAGAAAATAAATGTTTTTTCAAATTGATGATTTCAAATTCTTTTTATTTTTCCACATACCAAAAAAAATTATTTATCATTCAATAACTAATCTTAATATTTTGGAACATTATCAAATCTCTCTTTTTTTTCATATACATGCATGCAGATTAAATTCTAAAATGGTCAAATCAACAGATATCTACAAAATTAACATTTTCAGCAATATTAACACATATATACATACATATAAGCGCCGATTTTTTTTCTTCCTCTTGCGCATTTTCGTTTTTTTCCTTTCTCCGATCTCAGAAAGTCTCACTGATTTTCTTGCATTTTAGGGTTACTGATTTCGGTTAATGGTTGACTTGAGCTTCCTTTGTAGAAAACTTGTAAGTTTCCGTTGAAGATTTGTGTAATTTGACGAACAACTATGAAGCTAGAGATGCTTCCGATCTCGAAGTTTCTGGGCTTTTCGAGTGATTCAGAAGAAGCATCAGCCATCATCATATGTTCTGTTCTATAGATTCTGTGTATCTAGATGTTTGTGAAAATGCCTCACTCAAGTATGCCGTGAAGCTTCGGCATCTCTGTTGGATTGATTTATCGGTTTCCATCTCCGTTCTCGTCGGTTTACTCGTGAAAACCCTAGAATTATCAAATTCCATCAAGATTCTGAGCAGTATAACAATGGAGAAGGTTTCAGCAGCTTGCGCCATGGAATGGAGCATCAAGCTTGAGAAGGCCTTCCGTTCCAAAAACCCAGGTGCTTAAAAGCCTTATTGTTTTGTGATTTTGCAGCAGGATTTTTCGCTATGTTCTCGGAATTTGATTATGAACAAAGTACAAAAAAAAAAAAAAAATCTCTTCTTTCTGACTGTCATACCCTGCATTGATAGTTATTTAAGTTGTTTCGCTGAATCGTCGAATCTCCATTCTTGGTCGTCTCTTCTCTTACCTATGAATCACAAAATTTGGCTCCTTTGTATTCTCTCAGCTAAAGCTGTTGAAGCCATTTTGGAGACTGGTGGGAAACTTGAACTATGGAGCAGAGAACGAGAACCTTCTACTGCAGTTTACAACTTGTTTGGTCTAGTTCCTGAAGAGGACAAGCTCTTTGCAAATACTATCATGTTGAGGCTAGTTGATGTGTTTTGTTCTGGAGATAAGATTGTTAGGCTGTCAGTTGTCCGGGTTTTTATGTCCTTGTTCAAGAAATGTCGGCGGAAGAAGAGGAGTGAATGGGCAATAGGGTTTTTGTCTAAGACCAGGATGCAAAACCACTTGGAATTGCTTAAAAAGGTGAAGGATGTTTATGACAATGGTGATATAGAAGGGAGGGCAATGGCATTAATTCTCTTTGGGTGTTGGAGAGATTTTGCCAGTGATTATGCACCGATACGTTACTTGATATTCACCAGTATGGTTTCCTCACATGATCTTGAGGTGAATTGAGATTCTTTGGCTTTCTTTTGATATTTTTCACCCAAACTTGACACATCCAGAAAATAGAATTGTGGGTTTTCACCGTTAGCTCGTCTAAGACGAGAAACCTGCATTTTTTTAATCAGAACTGGTCGCATTTAAGTTCCATTTTATGATGTTATCTATGTTTCAAGAACAACTGTACTTCCGATAACTGCTTAACTTTAGTGGTTGTTGTGTCTTCTTGTTAGATTTCCTTTATCATCATCTACCATCCCCATGTAGCATAAAACGAAATGCTCTTAGAGTGCTCGATAGGCATTGTAATGGGTACTCTTAATCTGAAAATATTTCATTTATTTTGAATTTGCAGGTGAGATCATCTCTGTTTGCCGCAGCTTGCTTTTGTGAAGTTGCAGATGACTTTGCATTGGTTGTTCTAGGGATGTTAGTTGACATGGTGAACTACCCTGAATTAGCGCCAATGACCAGGTTAGCTGCTGTGCGAGTTTTTGCAAAAATGGGATGCTCGCTTACAATTGCTAATAGAGCTTTCAAGGTTCTTTTACTCATTCCATTTGTGATGATCTTAAATTTTCCACATATAGTGTGCCTTGAACTTAATCTGCTGTTACAGAAGGACTCTTAGCCCAAATCTATCACTATCATCTTGTTCCCATCTTGAAATTTGAGAGAAATGCATTGGCAGAAAATAATAATAGCCGTTGGTGTTTAACTTTGGTCATCCGGTATTTTAATGCAGATAGGTGTAAAGCTAATGCTGGATACCTCAGAAGAAGACAGTGTGGTTGCGTTCTTGGTTTCCTTGACTAAGCTCGCTTCAAGATTTACTTATCTAGCTTCTGAACTGGTATGTTCCATTATATTGTTTTGGTCTAGCTTCTGGAAAAGTAATTTATTTTTGGGTGAAATCGAGTTAAAATTTGATGAAATTGGGTTAAAATTGGGTGGAATCGAGCCAAAATTGGATGAAATTGGGTTGAAATTCGGTGAAATCGGGTTAAAATTCGGTAAAATTGGGGGAAATCGGTTTCATAAATTATTGTTTTGAATATTGAAACATTAATTATAATATCTAATGTATATAAATATATATATATCATAAATGTTAAATGATAAAAATATATAGACAAAATGTTAATTATATGAATAAACCCGTTTAAGTATAACCCATTATTAAATGGCCGGGTTGAACCCAACCCAATTATATATGTTTGCCTGTCGAATTTCCTTGCTTTCTTTTTATTTAATAGCAACCAAAGTTAAAACTTGACATTCTATGCTTTGGTCAACGAACTACTTTTAGTCTTCTTCTAATTGTCTCGCGAGTTTGAGTTTAATGGTTGGTGTAATGTGGGAGCATTGTTTTCTAGAAATAAGAATATGAACTACTTGTGATTCTTTGTCTTTTTAAAGCAAGAGAAAAATTTATTTATATCATGATTTGGATGCAGAGAGAAATTATGATGCCATTTTTGGATAACGGTAAGACTTCTCATGTACGAGCTGTGTCGATGAGGTGTTTCCATTTTCTCGTCGAAAGAGGGATGTGCTTCTCTCTTGTCCATTCAAGTACAATCGAGATGTTATCCAGCATACTTTCTAAAGCAGAACTCTCGTCGGACATTCAATTTCAAGCTCTACAAATTCTGCATAAGGTGATTAATAGGCTCAGACAATTTTTTATTTTTTATTTTCGTGTCTCGACTCGAAGATTCTCACAGTATTTTCATGCAAAATGCAGATGCTCACATACAAACTGTGCACAGCTGATGCATCTGAATTTTCTCAGTTGATAATAATTGTTGAGAATGCATCTTATTCTCAAATCATGTCCAACAGCTATTCAGCTATCGGTATTTTGGCAGATTTAGTAAAACAAATAGTTCAGATCGCAGAAAAGAGATCACTTGGGATTCCTTCAACGTCTCTGCCATCCCAAGTCCTTGAATTAATTACTAACAGGATCAATTTTCTCTGCCGATCATGTTCTGATCTTTCTCAAGTTGATTGTTCTCTAGTTGGTGAGACTAAAAACCTCCTCAATTCACTCCTTTTAGTTGGAAAACATTCTGACACGGGACCTCTGGTGCTCGATAAAATCATCCTACTTGTGGAATCTCTCGGGACTTTGGCTGATAGCTCAACGGAAATAGATGGCGCTTCTACACTAGTCCTCAGCATTATTACTTACAAAGGAAAAAACCGGACAGTGGTGAGGTCAAAGCTTTTAGCTTACATACACAAGTTTCTGGTTATTTTCCTTGACAATCTCGAGGTTTTAGGTACATTCTCATCTCAGACATTTGACAAATTGAAGCATATTGTTGAGTTTTTACGTTCGTGCAGCTTCCTGGATAGCTATACGCAAATGGTCTACTCTCTTCTGTTACATTCTCCAGTTGTTTGGGGTTGCCTTATGAATAAGATCAAGCCAAAATCTTCCGTGGACGAAAATTCAGGCATCTTGCTTGTTGTTGATTCATGTGAGTATGAATTATTTACTCTTGAATGTTCAAATCAGATATTGATGGAGAGAGATTACTGGCCAGCTTATAAAGCCGGGATTCATGCTGCTCGTTTGGGTTCATGGATGACGTCAGCTTTTATTTTTAATCAGTTGAGAACCAAAGTTCAGTCTGGTATTTACCAGTCATGGTTAAGTTCGTTAACTTATTTGGCTTACGCTGAGGGGAAAATCCAGCTGCTCTCCTCACCAATTAACAAATCTGGGTTAGTCAAATGGTTCGCCTCGAATGGTTCTTTACAGGAATTTTCATTGGATTCATCTGGTAAATACGATCATGACGTTGTTCTTCGTGAATCATACAAGGATTTAGCATCTTCTTTGGAAGCATTGGACAGCAATGAAGCATCAAGTGAAGTATTGTGTTTCCAAAAATGGTTTTTGGTTCTTAGGACTCAGATCATGGGAACTGTGCTTGATTTCTTCAAACACCTAAAGGAATCAAGGGCATTGGATGATTGCAACAATCTTCAGCAATTCACTCAAATTTCCATCCGGTTTCAAAAGTTGGCCAAGGAATGTGATTCTATGATCACATGGTTCATTGACATAGATCATGATAGTTCTACCATCATTTCAGAACTTGCACTTAGCTGTTCCGTCCTAGCTTTTGCTGCCGGATTTTCTCTTTTCATTCCAAAATTGCCTTTTCTTGAACCTTTACGTCCTTCCACTTCACGGAGCAGTTTATGCTCGAGGCTCGTTCTAGATTTAGCTGGTCGTTTGTGGCAGGTTGAACCAGAAATCAGCAAAAAACTCACCTTGTTCATTAAGTTTGATGAACAAATGAAAAAATCTTTCCACCTGCAACCTAAGAACCAAACATTGAGAGTCTGTGGAAAAGTGAAGGATCTGCTTTCTATATGTACTGATGTTCTTTCGGGAATTTCTAGCTTACGGGATAGGGCAAATGCAGTTCATGAAGAAGAGATTATGTCTGAAATTACCAGGGAATGGCGGCATCTCCTTTCTGCGATAATGATGAAATGGATTCAGATTCCTTTTGGCGCTCCGAAGTATTTCTTCTGCATAAGGTACTTTTCATTTATTCGATTATGAATCCGTTCTCGAACTTCCTGATTACCATCTTGAGCTGCCTTAATAAATTCGATATGCTTTTGGATTCGTAATCTCCCGTGTGAAAGAAAAGCAAAAGCAAGAAAATATGAGTATTGTTAATCATACTTTCCATATGATCTTAAACATGTTTTTATCATTTACTTTTACCGTGATGGTAACGTTTTCTCTTTGTCTTTAAACTCAGGCCTTTTGTTGGTTCCGACCTCTTTACTCGTAACTCAGATGGAAAGAATTCTGACAGAATTTTGGTTGAACAAGGTTTTCACTTGTCGTTGGATCTTTGTCTGCAATTGAGAAATAGACTTTCGCAGCTCCCTGTACGGATAACCAAGATGTATTGCCTTCTCTACTCTAAACTAGCCTTTAACGTCCTCGTCCAACATGGAGAAAACGAGCGAGGACAAACGTGTTATCCACCATGGAAAAACGAAGATCTGACGGAAATGAGTGATAAACTGTTTCATCATGCAACAAAGTCGGGAAAGTGTGAAAATCAGGGACAGTATGATTGGAACAATGGTAATGGTGTCTTTGCCTTTGTTCAGCTTGAACCAAATGAGAGAGGACAAGGGTTTTCAACCATTTTGCTCGACGTTTCACGTTTCCCCGTGGGTTCATATCGTATAAAATGGCTCAGCTGTTGTATTGATAGCCGCGGTGGCTATTGGAATCTTCTGCCTCTCAATGCTGGACCAGTGTTCACCCTTCACAAAGCTCCGGCTCGGGATCTTCATAAAGCATGAGAGACAATCTAATCCGTTTAATCACCGCCTGATTAGCGATTAATTCATTTTGGAACACTTGACACAGGCCATTAACAGATTTGGAACCGTGGAAGGCGGCGGCAGTTCAATTTTGCAGAGATGAGATACACAGAGAGTGCAGTTAAAGAGCAAACGAGGAAGGAACCCTAACCCTAACCCTAAAGCCACTCAGAAGAGTGCTTTGGTGTACAACAGAAGTAAAGGCTGTGAGTCTTCTCTTCTCTTCTATGGTGATATTTAAATGAAAAATGTAGTAATTTTTTTGCATAATTATAGGAAAAAGAGTTTGTATGTAATTATTATTTAATTACGTTGTCTGATTATGTTGTTGAAGATATGTGAATATGAAGGAAAAATAAGGACTTATGCTAAACATAATTAATATCTTAATTAAGCTTTGCATTAAAGCCGTGGAGACAAATAAGTGGCAAAACCTTAGGGTAGGGGTAGACACGGGTCGGGTACCTGAGAATTTTAGGGTTCGAGGGGTATCCGAATGGGTAGTGTATTTTTTTTCGAATTCATGACATTCGGATATTCTAGTATATATTGATTCAGATCGGATTTGAGTTCGAATATTCGATTCATACCAAGTTTTACAATAATAATATTTTTGTAATTACAATAAAAAATTAAAGATATTTTTATAAAAATATATATATTCGAATATCTGTTTGTGAAAATCCATAGGTTTAAATATTTTTTTTTTTTCAAATTCGAAATAGAGTTACAATGGAAATGGGAAGTAATCAAGCGGAAGAAAAGGAGGCAATCCGCAAGAGTATGAAATGTGTGACCCAATAAAAAAAGACAAAAGTGTTTGTAAACAAATTTTCATAAGTAATCTTCTTAGTTAGGCCTTAATCTTTTCATGTTTTATCTTTACACAGATTATACGTATATAAATTCTTTTATTTTACGAGAAACCATTATGCATTCAAGAAAAACCCGAGTAATTGTCATGTTGGTTTTGTGGGTGGTGAGTCTATTTTTGAACCAAGTGATCGTCCACGCTAAAATGGGCTTCCACGAACGGCAAATGCACGAAATGCGAGCCCTTAAAGCCTCTTTGATCCGCCGTAATCTACCTGCCATCGTTTCACCTCCTCCTACTCCTCCTCCTCTGGTATCGTATAATTGATTCTTTTTATTTTCTTTTAAAAAGTTTAGTGTTAAATATGAATTTAGATATAATAAGATTTTTTAAGGTAATATTATAATATATACGAGGCTATAATTAGTATTCTAATCGATGGGAGATAATTAACTCAACATATCATTCTTATACTATATTATGAAACTTAAATATTACAATGAAAAACCTATATTAGAATATTAAAATCATGATAAATCAATAATATATCAAATATAAATTTAGATTTTATTAAATTATAGAATTAACTGTAAATTAAAGATTATTAAGACTATATATGAGTATTGATCAATTTCTAACCGATATTGATAATATAACATTTGTGTAAGAAATCTAACAATCTATCTCAATGAGTGAATAAGCTAAACTTCAACATGGTCAATATAACAGTAAATATATATATATATATATTGATACTGCATTTATAGACAATATCAAGTCCACAAGTGTACCGAGTGACAACGTACGGAGCGGATCCGACCGGGAAATCGGATAGTACGGACGCAATTATGGAAGCTATGAAAGAAGCATTCCATGGTCCCAATCATGGAGTCTTGATACAAGGTATCAAAAACCTTGGAGGCGCAAGAATCGATCTTGAAGGTGGAAGCTACTTGATTAGCCGTCCTCTCCGATTCCCTTCCGCCGGCGCCGGAAATGTCATTGTACGTATATATATATATATATATGGTAACTTTCACATATGATTCACAATTATGTCTTTTATGACACGTCAGATCACCGGAGGAACACTCCGAGCATCGGAGGATTTCTCCGTCAACGGATACTTGATCGATCTCTCCGCCGCATCTTCCAAATTACGTTACGTCTATGAATTCATAACCTTAAAGGACATTCTCTTGGACTGCAACTACCGCGGCGGAGGAATCGCCGTTGTGAATTCTCTCCGGACAAGTATCGACAACTGTTACGTCACTCACTTCGGCGACACCAACGGAATCTTTGTCCTCAAAGGGCATGAAACTTACATCCGAAACTCTTTTCTTGGCCAACACGTCACCGCTGGCGGCGACAAGGGCGAGAGGAATTTCTCCGGCGTTGGAATCAATCTCAAGGGAAACGATAACGCCGTCACGGATACCGTCATATTCTCGGCGAGAATAGGGATAATGTTAGCCGGGCAGGCAAACACCCTCTCCGGTGTTCATTGTTACAACAAAGCCACCGGTTTTGGTGGAACTGGGGTTTATTTGAAATTACCCGGTTTAACCCAGACCCGGATTGTGAATTCGTACATGGATTATACCGGTATTGTGGCGGAAGACCCGGTTCAGCTTCAGGTTTCGGGGACATTTTTCCTCGGTGATGCGTTTATATCGTTGAAATCCATAAACGGCGTCGTAAGAGGGGTTAACATTGTGGACAACATGTTTTCCGGGTCGGGTAAAGGGGTCGAGATTGTGCAATTGGATCAGAAGAACACGGCTTTCCAGACCGTTGACCAAGTTGTCGTTGACCGGAACAGTGTGAAGGGCATGGTGGTGAGATCGACGGTGGCTAAGGGGTCGGTGGATAAGAATGGAACGTCGTGGACCGTTGATTTCAATCCGGTCTTGTTGTTCCCCAACTTAATTAAACACGTGCAGTATTCTGTGATGGCGCGTGAGGCCAACGCGTTTCCGGTGCACGTTCTGAGGAACATGTCGGGGAATCGTGTAGTCATTGAGACCAACGCGCCTGTGGCTGCGAGTGTTTATGTGATGGTTGATCAAGGGAGGTCTAGCTTTGGTAATTGGTAAATTTTTTACAGCGGTAATTATTTGAGAAATTGATTTTTCTTTTAGACAATACGATATATTGTAATTCTAAAGAATGGGAAACCATTTTACGGTATGTACTATACTTGCAAAGATAATACTTAAAAGGTAAATATTTTATTATGTTAATGTCCTCAATTTCTTCTAAACTATTTTCACTTAATACATACATGTTGTCTTCGCCTATCAGAAAAGAAGTGGTTGCCGTTTCAATCCTCGGGAAGTAAACGTTACGTCGTTACATGATCAAGCATGTATTGAATAGATATAGGCAGGTTTGACTGATGGAAACACGACATTTGTGCTTGCATATGGCGGTGTTTTTATCAGCGATTAACAACGTTTTGTTTCATTTGTCTTAATGGATATAGGCAGGTTTGACTGATGGAAACACGACATTTGTGCTTGCATATGGCGGTGTTTTTATCAGCGATTAACAACGTTTTGTTTCATTTTGTCTTAATGGTAAAATCGCTACGTTTGTGGATTACTGCAATTAGAAACGAATGGTAGTAAATTGTTACTATTGTATTTTGAACAAAATTATCAAAATAAACAATTATTAAGAAAATAATTTATTTAAATTTTTTGTTTAGTATATATTTTTAATTATAATTTTCAAATATTTAAAATTTTAAAAAAATATAAAAATATTTAAATATACAATACATATATACGATTAATATAAATTATAATAACACGAAAGTATTTTGGTAATTTTACTCAAAACGCATCAAAACACTAACGTAATGTAACATAATTTTAGATTTTTAAAATCTGCGTTTCGATGCGTTTTCAGGCGACCGTTGCTCCACCGATCGGTTTTAATATCGCCTGGAATCGCCAAAAAACGCAGATGTCGCATATGCGTTTGACTGATGAACAAAATCAGGGAACTTTGCAGCTATCAAGTATTAAGAGTACCTTCTCTATGGTAAATAGGCATAGGCCGAGATTTTCGGAGACCAACTAAATAATCGTGGCGATGATCATTCTTTACGGGTCCCAAACTACGAGTCATAAGACTGTTGAACTCTGTCTTGGCCACGATTTTCGCTGCAAAAGCTGCATCATCTTCCAAAATCAAAAGTATGTAAACCTCTCTATTATAGCTTTGGTAGGCAAAAATCAACGGAATGAGAGTGTCTGATTCACAATTTGGACATAGACAATGGATCTGATAGACAATTAGCTTTTTACATTGGGATAACATTCAAGAAGATCTACTCGTTCTTGTTTCTTCTTGAGAGGCGGTAACTCGGGTAACACCCAAGTCGGGGATTCATTCAGCCACAATGCTTCTCCAGTTTCTTTGTGCTTAAAGTCGGGTGCTTTTACATTCCTCTACAATGTTTCACCGTACGAAAATCACCACGAGAAATGGGAAGAGAATAAGATGTGTCGGAAATGAAACTTAAGTTTGATATATTCTACCTTGTTTGATCTATTGTCCCACCACTTATCAGGGTTTTGAACCAAGTCCTTCCAAGATTCCTCTTCTACACCATTTCAGAACAGCTTGATTTACAAGACTGGTAATCATATTAACCTTAGAAAAGCAATGAATTGTGCTGAAGCAATTGGTATTTCAACGAATGGTTCACATATATATGCACGAAGAACGTGCTTTAAGTGGCGTGGTAATTCTACGCAAAGATGGAAAAAAAGAGTACTTACTTGTAAGTTGTTTCACTTCTCTGGGTCTAGAGAATGGAACATCGAATGTAATTCCTTCAAGCTCTGACAAAACCCAATTAGGAGCCTTGTTAAGCCACAGAGAGACACTGCTATCCTTGCGTTTGAAATCAGGGTGTCTTGGTTTTACCTACAAAAGGAAAGCCAAGAAACGAAGGAGGCCACGCAAATGGTAGATATTTTAGAGCCACCACGAGCAATAAAGATGGAGTAAAGGCACACACACTAAATCCAATTGAAAAAAGGGAGTCCGGACCAATCCATTGGCTTTATTATCACGATGATCCCACCATTCTTTTGGATTTTCAAGAAGGTGCTTCCAAGTATCTGAAGCCTCATCTATGACCTTAGATCTACCTAAAGAACGGGAAGATTGTGGGTCATTGGTGTATATATATCTATACATCAGAAAGAAAGAAAAAGCTCGTGAATTAAACCAACCCTAAAACATCAAAAACATAGCTCCGATACATAACATTACAAAAAGGGTTGATAAAAAAAACTCTACACAAGACATACCAGTCCACTTTTTGGTGCCACTCTCTCTACTTTCAGATAACGAGTCTGTCATAACGGGTGTTACAGGCTGTACAAAGTTGAGATTCTGGACCATAACCTGTAGTGGATCAACACCAAAACGAATCATACAAACATCCCATCAGCTTGGTGGAGAACAGGAACTATCAGAGACAGTAAATACTCTTTGGTGAGATTCAAAAAGAGACAGTAACTATCAGAGACAATAAATACTCTTTGGTGACAGTAAATACTCTTTGGTAACAGTACAATGTTGAGATTCAAGAAGAAACAGGAACTATCAGAGACAGTAATACTCTTTTGGTGAGTTAAAAGACTGTCTATCTTTCAGACTACTCAAACAATCACATAACAAGATGAGATGTATTAAAAAAAAAGGGCTTTTCCAGTTAAGCTCACCTGGACATTGGCTTGGGCATACGTCATATTTGGAGGAGGGGAATCTATAAACAGCTTTCCTGAAACATGAATCTGATCGTCTTTCTTAACATGACGTGCTGCAATCTTGGCGAGATCGCCTTCGAATATTATTGGGACCCTGAAGAAACATTCATAAAATATGCAGAAAATGTTTAGCATTTGACTAATGTAGGAGAGATAAACTATATTGCTTCAAGTGTTTTGTTTGCCAATATAGAATGGATAAATCCTCGCCATTCATATGTAACAAAATAATCTTTGAATTTATTGAAAAAGGGACAAAATTGAGGCTAATGTACCAAAAAGCAGAGGAATCTGAATTGGAACGCTGGGAGATGACGGTGCCGGCCCAGAATTTACCGTCAGAAGAAGCCTCGAACTGAACAGGTTGTTCAACGAAACCGATCAGGTTGACCCAATTCGCCACCTCCGGCTGATACGTTATCTCCCTCGGCCGCGGAAACTCCTTACCCGACATGTCCGGCGTCAATTCCAGCGGCTTGGCCGTAGTCTTAGCTCTGGGTTTCCTTCCGCCACCGCTGGTTTTCCCGTTGACGGCAGCGGAAGAGAGGCGAACTCGCTGCGAAATTACCCATTTCCGGCTAGGAATTGAGGCAGTTCTCGAGTGGAAAATGGACGGAAAGACGACTCTGGATAAGGATTTGGAGATTAAGTTCATTGTTTGATGCTCCAATGAAGAGGAAGCCGATAATTCGGGAAAAGCCCTAATTAATATTCCGCGCCAAGGGTTTAAGGGAAACGCATGGAGGGACGAATGCCATTAATCATTCAACAGCGACGGTTGACAGATAACCGATCCAGATCATACCTAACCGGGTAAACCAAAATGCATTCTTACTGCTGGTCAGATTTCCGGTTTAGCTTTTATTGGGCCAATTTTAAATTTCATAGGCCCCAATTAGAAATTTTTGTCAAGCCGAGACTAGTTATGTGTATTCCTATAATGTTATTCATCATCATCATCATCATCATCATCATCATCATCATCATCATCATCATCATCATCATGTGAATACATGGTGATGTCATGATGATCATAAGCTCTTCCAACATGATAATGTCATGATTACCTTTATTTTCATGATCATCATTACCATTCGATTCAAATATTATTATGAAATCATCAGTACTCATACGATGATAATCGTTAACGATACAATTATATGATGAACACCATCTTCACACAATGTTGAAGAACGCTCTCGACCTATTTGATATGACGTTGTTTCTTCATGAAAACTTTTTTCGTAACTTTGGGTCTTTCTCTCTATGCGCCTTAGTTCGACATAATCGTGATTCGACTTGCCGGAGAAAAAAACGTCGACTTGAAATCCAACGTCACTAGGACTCAGGACAGACTCAACTAAAAAAGAATTAGAAAAGAGGTCATGTACCATAAATTGAAATATATCTTTGTATACCTTTTAATATAAAATTATTCTAAATATTATTTACTTTTTTTTTTTTGAAAATAATGGAGTCTAAACTCATTGAGATCCTGTTCGAATGTTCTTGTCGCACATGGACTGAGCCACCTCTGCTAAGGCTCTTTGCCATTAGGCAACAATATCGCACCAGAAGAAGACACATGGTGAGACGCTAAACCAAAGAATCAAAAGGATAATTTTTTTTAGGCCTATTTACTTTCTGACCTAATCAAAAGCTTGAACGAGCCACTAATGATAAATATGGAAGTGTGGAAGTCACTGGACTATGATGAGGATTTATGAAAGGGTTCGTAACACACGGATAAGAAAGGACATAAGATAAATATCTTACTTTATCTCATCCAATGGATAGAAAATCGTCCAAGCAAATCATTATCTCACTAAATTCTCTTTTTCTCTAACAAAGACCTCCAACGAACATATCTCAACTCAAGGAAGAGTAATATCGGTTTCTACTTTAAACCGAGGCACGATTTACACACCTAAAATTGAGTGGCTCGGGTGACGCATATAAGGGAAAGTGGAAGATAAAATATTTTTTTAATCCTTTCAATTGCTAGGAAATCATCCAGACCAATCTTATTCAACTGGATTCTCTGTTTTCCTATTTCGAAGATCTTCAACGGCTAGGAAATCTTCTAAAGTCAATTTTGTCCACCGGATCATCATCTACTTTTCTCCTCCAAAGATCTCTAACGACCAAAAAATATTCTTAAACGACTAGTAGATCAATTATAATCCTTTATTTACAGATTTTCCTTGTTTTGACATTAAACATCTTCTATACAAGTGATTCTACCCGTTTTTGTAACTGAAAACTGAAATTGTTAAGAAATAAACTATTTTTGTTTTCTTGATCATTTGTTAAGAACATGATATCTTCAACTTGATCCAAAAACAATGGAAATCATTCCACCCAAAACTTCGTTTATTCCCCTTCTTCCATTTACGAAGCTACCTTTTGTCTCATGAAATTATCATCTCCACCATCATGAACGGACAAACTCTTGAATAGTGCTCTCAGGTCAAACAAGAGATCCTCCAACATTAACCACTATCATCCAGCTTCAACGGGTGAATTCTTAAAGAGTGCAATTAGATCAACCAAGAGATCTTCCATGACTCGACGAATGTAACTCGAGCAATCGAGATTATCAGATTCCTCGTAAACATCCCCGAGATCCATCACCTCGGACATGTATCACAGAGTAATCTAGTATGTTATGCATGAAGATAATAAATTCGACGAATGTATCCCCGAGATCCATCACCTCTTGAATAGTGCTCTCAGGTCAAACAAGAGATCCTCCAACATTAACCACTATCATCGAGCTTCAACGGGTGAATTCTTAAAGAGTGCAATTAGATCAACCAAGAGATCTTCCATGACTCGACGAATGTAACTCGAGCAATCGAGATTATCAAATTCCTCATAAACATCCCCGAGATCCAACACCTCAGACATGTATCACGGAGTTTGCTCCGCCAGAGGAACGGTCGTTGAACTGGTAAACAAGGGCCGGAAAGTTGCAAGGGTTTGCGATGAAGAGAGTAGTGTGTTTGGCCCTTCTACTGGAAGAACCCTAGATCGCTGACCAATCATCTCCAGCACCACCACATAGTGTCCGAACAGATTCTAATGATGACGTCATGCTAAAGTCATCGAATCTTGGATTTTGTGAAACAGCAGTTAGTGTTTGGTAATGTTCGAATGTACAGTAATAATGGATTTGAACCATTGATTCCTAATTACCCTTTTACACGCATCAGCACAAGTGGAAAGTACAACTTTGGTCGATTTTTTACAACAATGGCCGCAGAAATTTTACAAACTACAAGACGAGAACGAAGCACTGTTATTATTTTCTTATCCCAAAAAAAAAAAAAAGAAAAATGGGATGTGTGCTTCAATTGGAATTACTCCACTGTAATTTCCAAGATAGTAGTGAGTCTTGGTCTCTTGTATCTTCTAAGAAGCAATGAAGAACATACAACACTTACAGAGGAGAGTGCCATGCACGCTCCAGCCCCCCACGGTGGTAACTGCACCCGTAACGACGGGAAGAACACTCCCGCTGCCACTGGGATGGCCACTACGTTGTAAGCCATGGCGAAAATGTAGTTTAATCGGATCCTAGAGAAGGTTTTCCGAGAGAGATCAATGGCTGTGATCACATCTTCTAAGTTATTCCTCATCAGGACGTAATCCGCAGCTTCCACAGCTATATCTGTACCCGCCCCAATCGCCATACCAACATCCGATGCAGCCAAAGCAGGTGAATCGTTGATCCCGTCTCCTACCATAGCCACTATGCTTCCGTCTTTTTGCAACGAATGAATGACATCCGCTTTCCCCGCAGGCATCACTTCTGCTCTCACATCTTTGATCCCAACCTGTATCAGAACACCACAAGCTGTAACACAAGCTGATGAACCAGAGTATAATCAGGCAGAGACTGGTTCTCAAACGGAATGTTTCAAAAGAGCAAAAGCTCGGCTACAGACAGAGGGTTTCAAGGAAGTAAAAGCCGTGGCAACGAACAAAGGGTTTCAAGTCCAGCAATGGCACTGGAGTTCTGAAAAAACCTCTCTCTGATAACCTGTTCATATATAATACATTGATATTCATTAAGGGTGGGCAATCCGGGTTTCGGGACGGGTTCCTCGGGTTCGGTCCAGGTTCGAGTTTATTGGGTTTTAAAAGTTTGAACCCAAAAAAACTTATTGGTTTTCAAGACGGGTTCCTCGGATTTCGGGTTGGGTTCGGATTGTTCGGGTTTTGAAAAATTGAACCCAAAAAAAACCCGAATTGTATTTGGGTTATTTCGGGTTTTCAGGTTCTTCGGGGTTTGGGTTATTTAAGTACGGGTAATTCGGGTTTTAAAAGGGTAATTTGGGTTTAAACGGGTAATTCGGGTTCCAAATTTAACATACAAAAAATTAGGTTAGAAGGATTAGGGTTTTTTTCGGGTTCCTCGGGTTCTCCCGAACCCAATCCGGACCGACCCGCACCCATTTGGGTTTTAGATTTTGAACCCATATAGGTTTTCTACAAAACCCGTTTATCTTACGTGTTGGGGTTTTCGGGTTGGATCGGTCCGGGTCGATCCGGATAACCCGAAACGTCCACCCCTAATATTCATACAGATTCTTCCAAATCATGATCTGAATGTGAACTAACCTCCTTGGCGACGGCTCTTGCTGTTCTCCAGTTATCACCGGTAACCATTATGGGTCTTATGCCCATTTTAATGAGACCTTCCACGACCACAGCCGCTTCTCGTTTTAACGGATCAGCAACGCCCAATACGCCTGCCAATTCGCCACCGTAAGCCACAAGTATTCCTGTTTTTGCACTTTCTTCAAGTCCTACAACGAAATTCTCGATATGGTCTGGGATGGAGATGTCGTTTTCTATCATAAGTTTACGATTCCCCACCTGATCAAGGGAAGGTTACCGTTAGTTAAAGCACGAAAGAATCGTTCTACAATACAAAACGACGAGTTTTCTATTCGAAATGATACTCACCAGAATCAGTTTTTCGTTGATAAAGCACCGAATTCCTTTTCCAGGAAGAGCAGAGAATTCTGAGGTATCGAGGAGCCATTCAGAACCTCGAGAGTCTTTGTTTCCGATTTCAGACTCATCAAAGAAGTGAAAATGCCGAGCGTATTCAACTATTGCTTTTGCCAACGGGTGCTCGCTGCTTGCCTAAGAAATCGAACCAAGCAATATTTACTCGCCGTTTAAATCTCTCTCATCATGGATAAAAATCGAGAAACTATAAAAGAATATCCAACCTCGGCAGAAGCCACAAGCGTAAGGAATTGTCCGCGGTCCATCTCCGAGAAAACTTTTGCGGTTGTAACGGTAGCTTTCCCTTGGGTTAAAGTGCCTGTTTTGTCAAATATCACATATTTCACCTTCTGAGCTCTTTCCAATGCATCTCCTCCTTTGATCAATACACCGTTATTCGCCCCAACTCCTGTTGCGACCATAACAGCCGTTGGCGTTGCCAAACCGAGAGCACACGGGCAAGCGATTACCACAACAGATATCGCAAACATAAGAGAGAACACAAAATACGTCCCGTTTTCTGGCAGCCATTCTTCTGGGTAAGCTCCGATGGCTCCACCAATGAGCCTATAAAACATTTGATTCAAGAAATGAATATTCACATCCAACCACTTCGACGTAACTAAATTACTTTAATTCTGTTCCACCTGAACTTTCTCTCTCATCCTATTCCCCCTGAACTATCATTACTCATCCTATTTCGCTCTAAACTTTAAAAATTCATCCTATTTCCCCTGTTAATTTTTTTGTTACATATTTTTAAAACAGCCTATTACCCCTAAAATATAGCACTTTAATCCTATTCCCCTGAACTTTTGTTTTCATCCGAATCCCCCTAAACTATCGTTACTAATCCTATTCCCCCTAAACTTTAAACATTCATCATATTTCCCCCTGAACTATATAACCTCTAGCCTATTTCAAATGGATTCTTCCAAATCGAAACGACGACAATATGCGTAGCTAAATTACTGCAATCAAAACGACCAGGATATACGTACCAGCCTAGAAAGGTGAATAATGATAAAGTAATCACTATCGGGACAAAAATGCTCGCGACCTGCAACAGGGAAAAGCTAAGATAAGTGTATTACATCACGAAGGGAACTCGTAACTAACACCAAATACGACATGCCAAGGTTTATGGTTGCTTATATAGTACTTACGTAATCGGCAAACTTCTGAATAGGAGCTTTAGACATTTGTGCTGTCTCAACCAAACTTATAATCTGGCTTAGAACTGTATCGGACCCAACTTTTGTAGCTTTTATGTGAAGAACACCGTGCATATTGATAGTACCACCAATTACTGATGAATCGACCTCTTTTGATACTGGAACTGATTCACCCGTCACCATACTTTCATTGACGTAACTGGAACCCCACATCACAACACCATCAGCAGGGATTTTCGTACCAGGAAGAACTTTTAACGTGTCGCCAGGCTGAATCAGCAATGCATCAATCTCTCTTTCCCCTACTGGTTTTCCTCCTACAAAAATGGCGGAAATAGGAAACTATTCAGCACTTAAAATGGTTCGTATTTCCTCTTTTGGTGTTAGAGATATAATCATTCTTTTTGCTCCTCGATACAACAAGCTTTAAACTTCGAAAGCCCTTAAACTTGCTTCCTAACACTACCACTTCGATACAACGATCATATAATGGTTTACATAAAAACCATACCTTTTCCGTTGACTATTAAAATTGCTGTTGCGGGAGCAAGTTCTACAAGCTTTTTAATAGCGTCGGAAGTTTTTCCCTTTGCGAGAGCTTCCAAATACTTTCCCAACAATACAAATGTTATAAGCATGGCGCTTGTTTCAAAGTACGTTGGAGACCAGAACCCAGTGACTGCTCCATATAGAAGAGCCGCAACAGAATAGAAGTAAGAAGCCGAGGTGCCCAATGCAACCAGAACATCCATATTAGTTGAACCATTTCGAAGAGCTCGTCCTGCTGCAATGTAGAAACGCTTCCCAACGACAAACTGAATAACACTTACCAATGCCCATTTCAACCAATCACCCATCAAAAAGGGTCCACATCGCCATACCAACAATGAATCTATAACAGGGATTCGGGGGCATACTACTTTGATGAAGAAAAGAGGGATCTGGATCAAAACAAGACAATTGATTCGATTAGTGGCTTTAAATAAGAGATTCCAGACAGCTTAATGTATCACAAATGATGTCCTTTGCTATCAGTCATTCCAAAATGATATGCAGATCTTAAGTTATACATGACACTACCATTCTACTGTTATAGAATAAGATATGGTAGGGGTAGGGAGTAAAGGATTTACTCACACTGAGAGAAAGACTGGAGATGAAAAGCCGAAACATATTTGCAGCTTCGCCAGCGTCTTTAGAAGTTAATCTTTCATAAGGATTCATCACACGCAACTTGAATTTCCCATTGCTTCCTCCTTCAATCCCGTCTACTAAGGATCTTGAACTGACTACCTCCGGATCAAACACCACTTCCAGTTCTCCTGATATCCGATCAAAACGAAATTGTCTAACACCGTTCAGCCGAGTAAGCATACCTTCCAGGATTTGTGCATCAAACTCATTAAACATGCCATCCACCTTTAAAACAATTTTGTCCTGTTGACTGCTTTGTACAAGAGAAGCCTCGAAACCTGCATCCTCAATTGCATTAACTATATCATCTTTACTGATTACAGTCGGGTCGTACTCGACTTCTCCTAATGATGTAGCCAAGGCTACCACTGCCCTTTTAACACCAGGAAGATCTCTTAGAATGCCTTCAACTGAATTAACACAAGCAGCACATGTCATCCCTCCTATGGTAAATTGCCCTACCAAGGTAGCCTGTGCTTTTGCCCCTGTGGTACTAGGTTCTGATAGAATCTCTGCATCAAATCCAGCATCTTCAATTGCTTCTTTAATGTCTTCTTCCTGAAGTAATGACAATTAATACTTTCAAGTACTGAAAGATCAAACCCTGGTAGTAATCAAACAAACAAACACTCAAGAACCCTTTCTCAGAGATGACTCTTAATACCTATTTAGCTACTATGGTTTGCAGAAATCAAGCATTTAAAATACCCATAAAGATTCTGAAAGGCCTTAATCCATAGACCCCTTTCACCTAATTTGATAGATAAAGTGACCATACAAAATCCACCCATGAAGATTTCTCCAATCAATCCGATCACTACAAGAGAAAACCAGAAAGAACATGCTACGAAAATTGTAAAAAAAAAAACCCATAAATTCGCCCAAATCGAACACAAGGTGAAAAAAAGGGCAAAAGAATCGTTAACCTTGACCAAATCGGGATCGAAAACGACATCAGCTCTGTTCTGCAACAAGGCCACGGAGGCTTTCATCACGCCATTGACGCTCCTCAGAGCTCCTTCGACGGAATTTGAACAAGCAGCACAAGTCATACCCGTCACCCTCACCTGAATCCTTTTCATACCTCCACTCCCGCCGCCTTCCTCGATCTTACTCAAATCTCCGGCGTTTCCATCGTCGTACGCGTCAAGAAGCCGGACTTCCTCCATCCCCTCGGAATCGGAATCTCGACCGACGATGAATGCGACCGCCGGAGACGATACCGGGATCAACTGCACGTCCCGTCCACTCGACGCCATATCCCTAGAGATTCCAACGAGAGGTAGAGGGAGACGCGTCTACGACGAAGTCAAAGGTGAGATCTTCTGTGATGGTGTATGTATGTGTATATATATATATATGTATACAAATATGCAGAGATTGTTACTATTCTTATATGTACAGATAAATGGAGGAATTTTCGTGCAGGAAAGAGAGAGAGAAAATAAACTAATCAGAAAATAAATAAATAAATAAATAAACAAATAAATAAATAAAAGAAAATTAAGATTTTCAGAGAGAGGGAAGGTGGAGACAGCAATCTGTCAACTAAAAAAATGCGGGAATAAAAAAGACTGTTATACCCCTGAGTTTTAAGGATATTGCGTGTGGAATGCCTTTGTGTACTTCCACCATAACCCGTAGTACAGATGGAGCCATTCTATAAAATTTATGAATTTATGGCATTATTTTTTAAAAGATTTAATTAATTTTATTGTTTTTTTAATATGAGTATAAGTTTAAATGGAGGGGTACTTTATATTTCTATTTATGATATTTTTTATTGATCTCGGTATTTTTATTTATTTTAATTTTGTTTTAAAATATCTATTAGCATTATTATTATACAAAACTTTTATTAAAATAGCCTATAAATATATATTATATTATGATAAACTTGAAATATAAATTTAAATTGGACTTAGATAATTTAGTACCATCTTTGGTATGATTGTTTTTCTTCATCTACGAGGATTCGAGATATATTTCCAATGAATATTATTTGTCCAATAGAAAATATCAATATTAAAAAATATAGATGGATTTATTTTTCGATTAGGATCTTGTTGACTTACTCCACCTATCATATCTAATCCTTTTAGTGATGTGAATTAGTAAGTAATTAATATTGTTTTTAATTGGTAGAGATGCAATATCATAAATGCCTTTTCTACAACTAATGATAACTTAATTTTATCGGAATGATGATTAAATAACTTGACTAACATAAGTGTAGCCTTTCTTCAATTCAATTCAATGATAATGATATGTATATGAAGAAATTTATGGTTTATAATTTAATATGACTTGTATAGTTTATAATTTTTTATATTAATATGAATTTTAAATAGGATAAACATTCTGTATCATTTCATTATCAATTAAGTAGTTCATCTTAAATATTTTATAAATTTATATCTAAATATTTATTTAATTTATGTGTATATGATTTTTTTTCTTTTAAAAAAGAAGAAAAGAACAAAGCAATGTATTAAATAGTTCATCTTTTATTGGAAAGGTGACTTCCACTCCACTAATTAAAAGCCGATTTCGATATCACTAAACTATAAATGAAGAAAAAAATATAATATATATAATTTTTTGGGTATAAAAAACTCAATATGCTTACGAAACATTAAAATATTAATTAGAATGTTCTATTAGAGTTGTTTGTTAAGAAATTATACATTTATTTTATATGTTTAGTCAAAGTTGTCGTCGTACATACTAACGATCATAATATTAATATATAGGGGTAAACTCAAAAAAATCTTCAAAAATAACTTTTAATCAAAAAAAACTCTACACTTTTAACTCATAAAAAAACCTTCAAAAATAACTTTTAATAAAAAAAACCTACACTTTTAACTCATAAAAAAAACCCTTCAAAAATAACTTTTAATAAAAAAACCATTCATTTTTAACTCATAAAAAACCCTAATAACTCATAAAATAAAAACCCTAATAACTCATAAAATAAAAACCCTAATAACTCATAAAATAAAAACCCTAATAACTCATAAAATAAAAACCCTAATAACTCATAAAATAAAAACCCTAATAACTCATAAAATAAAAAAAAATGAAAAAAATGAAATATTAATCCTAAAATTCTAATAACTATTTCTTGAAATTAAAAATAAAACTATAAACTATATATTTTTTAAACTAAAAGTTTGAAGATTAATTTTCTTTAAAACAACAAATATATCATATAATTTGTTAAACATATGAAACATTATAACCATATAGTCACAAAATACTATTAACAAAAGTCTAATCTCATAAATTTATTAAAAAATAATATATTCACAATTCTAAAATTATTATCAAATCTCATAAATTTTATAAAAAATAATATATCTATTATTCTAAAATCATTATCTAAACAAAATTCATATATAGATAAAATCATTATTTATATATGAATTTTGGTTAGATAATTCATATATACCCCTTTTATTTAAATATGAATTTTGGTTAGATAATGATTTTAGAATAATAGATATATTATTTTTTAATAAAATTTATGAGATTTGATAATAATTTTAGAATTGTGAATATATTATTTTTTAATAAATTTATGAGATTAGACTTTTGTTAATAGTATTTTGTGACTATATGGTTATAATGTTTCATATGTTTAACAAATTACATGATTTAAAAAATATATTGGGATTTTTTTGTGAGTTAAAAGTGTAGGGTTTTTTTTTTATTAAAAGTTATTTTTGAAGGTTTTTTTTATGAGTTAAAAGTGTAGGTTTTTTTTTATTAAAATTTATTTTTGAAGGTTTTTTTATGAGTTAAAAGTGTAGAGTTTTTTTTTATTAAAAGTTATTTTTGAAAGTTTTTTTGAGTTTACCCCTAATATATATAGTCCAATGGACCATTATTTATTTCACATCTAGAGAGGGAAAAGGATTCGAGTAAATTCAATTTATTATATATTGCATTATAATAACTTTTGGATAATAAAAAAATATTGTAATGTTTTCGGAAAATATTTGAATATGTTAAGTGTGAGACCCGTTCAAAACGGGATGTCGGTATATACCACCGACTATATGTAACTATATATATATATATAATAATTAAAATATTAGGTTAAAGGAAAATAGTGCATTGGTGCAATTTTAAGAGAGAGAGAGAGTGCCGCCGAGAGAAAAAAAGAGGGGGAAGAAGAAAGAAGGAAAAAAAAGAAGAAGAAGAAGAAGAAGGATCTTCAATTTTCATCGCGTTCTTCGTGGGTGGATTCTAATCGCGATTGTGGTAAATCTCTAAATCATTCGTTGTGATTATTCACTTAATTCGAATATTTATATTATGGAAATTTATGGAATTGAATGGATCTATGATAGGAAAAATTGGTCGGTGTTGTTGCTAGCGATATTAGCCAGAATAGTCAAATCGTCGGGAAGCTAAGGTGATGATTTTCTCCACCCTAATTTCGGATTTGTGATCGATTTATGGAAGAGATTATATTTTTAAAATGAGGCATGATCACGATAGAATTTATAGGATCATAATGGGAAAA
>CM071872.1:948255-974737 GCA_036759665.1 Gynandropsis gynandra | reverse complement strand
CAACGTACCCCAGCTATCAGTACACTACACTGAAAATCTCGCAAGGTCACAACGTACCCCAGCTATCAGTATCATACAGCGCTCCGTCGCTCGAAAGGTTACCACAACCCCAACACGGTATGACGCCGGCCCAGATCCAAGTGTGTACTGATAGCTGGGGTACGTTGTGACCTTGCGAGATTTTCAGTGTGGTGTACTGATAGCTGGGGTACGTTGTGACCTTGCGAGATTTTCAGTGTGTACTGATAGCTGGGGTACGTTGTGACCTTGCGAGATTTTCAGTGTGTACTGATAGCTGGGGTACGTTGTGACCTTGCGAGATTTTCAGTGTGGTGTACTGATAGCTGGGGTACGTTGTGACCTTGCGAGATTTTCAGTGTGTACTGATAGCTGGGGTACGTTGTGACCTTGCGAGATTTTCAGTGTGTACTGATAGCTGGGGTACGTTGTGACCTTGCGAGATTTTCAGTGTGGTGTACTGATAGCTGGGGTACGTTGTGACCTTGCGAGATTTTCAGTGTGTACTGATAGCTGGGGTACGTTGTGACCTTGCGAGATTTTCAGTGTGTACTGATAGCTGGGGTACGTTGTGACCTTGCGAGATTTTCAGTGTGTACTGATAGCTGGGGTACGTTGTGACCTTGCGAGATTTTCAGTGTGTACTGATAGCTGGGGTACGTTGTGACCTTGCGAGATTTTCAGTGTAGTGTACTGATAGCTGGGGTACGTTGTGACCTTGCGAGATTTTCAGTGTGTACTGATAGCTGGGGTACGTTGTGACCTTGCGAGATTTTCAGTGTGTACTGATAGCTGGGGTACGTTGTGACCTTGCGAGATTTTCAGTGTGTACTGATAGCTGGGGTACGTTGCGACCTTGCGAGATTTTCAGTATGTTAGGGTCTTTTGGACTTCACGAGCATATGCCTGAGCTAGAGTCATGTGGACTCTGTGCGTTATGATCCAGTGTGGTACTAGTCTTAGATTTTTGATACTCAGTCGGGTTGGGTAGAGTTATCTGTATATCTTTAGTTTAGACTTAGGATATATCATTATTTTATGATATTCAGTTCGAGCTGGAGAATACGTGGCACAGAGTACGTACAGGTATTGATCTCACTGAGTGCGTATGTCGTACTCATCCAATTTTTGGGCTGTCGTGGATGGACAGGATATGGCGAGGAGAAAAAGTAACGAGGTTGAGCAGCAACATGAAGGTTCACAGCGGACTGATGGGAGAGGCGTGCACGAGGTCTCGATGAGTTTTATTTTGCATTTCGTATTTATTATTTCATTACGTGACTCTGGTCTTTACGTATTTGTTTTGCTATTTGGTCCGGACCACTCTTAATTCAGAATAAATCATTTATATTTATTTTATAAATGCGTTTGAGCGATGACACGTGTAGCCACCTCTTGGAGGTGATGGTGGACACTCCTAATCCCGAAGTTGTCGCGGGATGGGGGTGTTACATTAAAAGGATGGTGTCGAACTTTACAATATTTAGATAAGAATAAATTTTATATACAATATTATATTGGTTGGGGAAGATAACGTACTTTGTTTTTAAGTATCCAAATAATAATTCGATAAGAAATATTATCCTAAAAAATATTTATTTTTGAAGCATGCATGGTCTTATTATTTTTTAAAAAAGATAAATTACCTACTTTTGCTTTTCTCAAAGCTACATGCTTTCTATATGTTTTGATGTTTTGAAAAAAAAGGGGGAAAAATAATTAGTAACAACAAAATCGGAAATAATTTGAAAATATGGTACTAACTTTATGAGTGGCATGACCCACCCACTTACATCATGCCAATTTAATTCATATATAACATTTTTTAGTTATAATTATTGTAATTAATTCATCTCAAATTATTTAAAAAAATCCGGAAATACTATTTTAAAATAATATACAAAATGATTTAGTTTTAAGAGTAATGAGATGGCAAAGAAGTACATGACGCTTACCCAAAGGCTATAAATGGAGAAGGAAAGGCCGTACGAACAAGGGAATGTACAAATTGGTAAATTTACATTACAAATTAAAAAAATATTAACGTTTTTATTTATTTATTTATTTATTTGATATTATTGTACACGCAATTCCAGTCCAGGAGTGTAACTCAAAGACATAGACAACGAACCAAACAAAATAGCTCAACCCCGAGGTAGTCGTTAATGTGTGTAGGGGTAATTTCGTAATTTAGGTATAATTAAACAAAGCCAAAAAAAGGATTAGTTGATCTAACGAGAGTTAGTACAGATGTCAAATCTTATTGGTCAACACCAATTTTTTGGTCATATATTCACATCACCACGTCTCCCACCTTTTCCACGTTATAATTTTTTTTAAAATATTTATTTATTTACGGTGCATATTTTACGTTTTCTTTTTATAAGAACTTATGTTATAATAAATTCTTACAAAATTCTTTTATATGGTGGTTTTTCTAAGGCATTTATTAGTAGTTGTGTTACCATCATTTAAGGATTAATTAATTTAGTTTGTTGAGAATGGTAAAAATTTGGGAATATATCATAAAAAATATCAAATTATTTTATTTTAATTTATAAAATATGAATTATTATATTTAATCTAAAAAATTCAAATTTATTTTTTTGTCATAAAAACATTAATTTTAAAAATATAGTGTAAAAAATACCAAATTTGTTAATTTTTATCTATAAAACACAAATTATTATTTTGAACCTAAAAATTTTGAATTTTTACATTTTGTCTAAAAAACCACAAACTTATTAGATACATACATAAATAAAACACTAAATCATATTTTAACTCTTTGAATTTTTAAATATTGTCCAAAAAACACAAATTTATCAGATTAATCATATCCTAATTTTAGTGTTTTAAAAAAAAATATAAATTTAGAGTTTTTTAGGTTGAAAATAATAATTCATAGACTAAAATAAAATAATTGGATATTTTTATGCTATATTCGCTGGAAAAAAATTTTATATCATTGTTATTAAGATTCATATCAAAAAAATCTTTAACAAAAAAAAAAAAGATTCATATCAAAACCCTCTGAGTCAATCAGCACCTCTCTTATTACTTTTGAAAACCTTTCTTCTCTGTCACGTAACTGAACATGTTCAGGAAGACCAGGCAGGACTCATCGGAGTTTGTTTCCTTGATCTCTTTCTGTAGCTATCTGTTTTTTCCTCCGACACCTGCAAATAATCATTTCAATTATTATTTTCTGCATTTTCCATTTATTTTTTTATATGTTAATCGAATCGAATATTACCTCAGACGATTTCTCTATCGTTTCATCATCATCGTCCAACAATTCAAAATCTTCAAGCTTACTGATGCTTGATAAATTTCCCTCTTGTTTTAACACAAATTCCACCTGCAAATACATTTTTTGTTACGCATTTACAGTGATTTGCTGAAATAAATGTTTTTTTTTGGGTAATTGAAATGATACCTTGCAAGAAAGAGAGCAGTAAATGTAAGGCCTGTAAATTCTTTTCCTGCACTCTTCAATGGATTTCAATTCGTGCTTTGGCTTCAAACGTATGTTTATTTCCCCAAAATCACGTACATGGATCTGCAAAAACCCCTATATGATGATGATGAAGAGAAAGAAAGATGATGATGATGATGATGATGATGATGATGATGATGTGTGTGTGTGATTTACTTGGATTTTAGAACAATCAATGAACTTAGAGACTTCATCCCTCGCGACCATGTCAGTACAATCGGTTCCTGATTTTTTCCTCAGTACTCGTGAAACCTAATATGGAAATGATTCAGGTTATATATAGTTAATATCAACATTTATGTATGATTTTACATAATCTAAGATTCAGAAAGAAGTTATATACATAATCCAATAGATTCCATCAAGATTCAGAAAGAAACAGTTAGAGAACATCACAGTAGGGTTCAACATTCAGTAGTTACTTGAACAAGAAGTTATATACATAATCCAATAGATTCCATCAAGACACATACAATAACTCATAGAGAAACAGTTTAAGAACATCACGGTAGGGTTAGGGTTCCACATTCAGTAGTTACTTGAACAAGAAGATTCAAGAAGATTATATCCACAGCCCATTATTGTTCATTTTTTGAGGTAAAAAACAGACTGTATATAATTATTATCTGATACTAAAAACCATCAATGAACTGCATTATATATCGAATCAATCAAAACTAGGGTTTTTGGTAGAAAGGTGAAGAACAAAACTAGGGTTTTTGGTAGAAAGATGAAGATGAAGAACAAAAACTAGGGTTTTTGGTAGAAAGATGAAGAACAAAACTAGGGTTTTTGGTAGAAAGATGAAGATGAAAAACAAAAACTAGGGTTTTTGGTGGAAAGATGAACAAAACTAGGGTTTTTGTTTGAAAGATGAAGAACAAAAACTAGGGTTTTTGGTAGAAAGATGAAGAACAAAAACTAGGGTTTTTGGTAGAAAGATGAAATGACTTGGGGTGCAAGAAACTAAAAATGAAACATACTTGAATCACTGGATGAGAATGGTGAACATAAACGCAATGGCGACAATCAACAGTACAACAGCGGAGACAGAAGAGATTTCTTCGATAATTCTTGTGGACGCCACATCTTCCATCGAAATTTTCTTTCATTAATGATTGATACCAAATAGGTCTTTTTATATCTTCACTGCTTTCTTTTCTTTTTTCTCCAACATTATTCTTCTGATCAAACTCTTCTTTCTTCGTCTCATCGTTCTTATTTTTTGTTTTCTTCTTTCCAGTTGAAGATTCCATGGAATATTGTAATTCTTGAGACGATTTTGTTTCTGGGTTTTTCAATGTGGTGGAGAAGAAGAAGAAGCAAAATAACTGAGGATTTAAGAGAGAGAGAAGAGAGAGAGAGAGAGAGGGAAATAAAGATTTTCAAAGATTCAAACTTTACTATTTATTTGGATGAGTTCTAGCGTAAAATTAATAACTTTAATCTTCATAATAATGAAATTGTTTGATAATTTTATGATTTCCGTGGTTAATTTTGATAAATTATGCAAAAAGAGAGAGAAGGGGGGGATCAAGATTTTCAGAAAGGTTCGAACTTGACTTTTTATTTTGTTTATAGAATAAAATTAATAACTTTAATCTTTATAATAATGAAATTGTTGATAATTTTATGATTTTCGTGGTTAATTTTGATAAATTATGAAAAAAGAGAGAGAAGGAAAGGGGGGGGGGATCAAGATTTTTAAAGGTTCCAACTTTACTTTTTATTTTGTTTAGTTTTGTTTGGGTTATAGCATAAAACTAATAACTTAAACCTTCATGATAATGAAAATGTTGATAATTTTCATGATTTTCGTGGTTAATTTTGATAAATCATGCAAGAAATTTGATGATGAAATTGGAACAACACGAATCGGACGGTTGAAATACAAGTTAACCAGTACACCTCGCCACAGCAGATAAAAATGCCTACTTAAAAAAAAAACTAAAACCCTGTAAAACCTAAGACCCCCCAGACAAACGACATCTGAGCTCATCTACGGTCAATCTCCACCGTCGTTTTCCGCCGCCGACAGATTACAGGCGGTTATTTTCCGGCAAGTTTGTATTCCCTCTCATTTATTCACTGCTTGTCTCTTATTATGCGATATTCTTTCGGTCTAAAGCCTTAATCTTTTCAGAGTTTCAGTTGTATCTGGAAATGGGTGTGATTAATCTGTGGAGGAAATTTGGAAAATTGGTATTATATTGTTAGGTCGATTAGGGTTTATAGGGGAATCTCGAAAGTCATCATTTTCAATTGTTAAACGTTTTCTTCGCAAGTTGTGTGTTTTTTCTACACTACCTACAGTGAATAAAGTCGCAGACTTTTTTCCGATCAGATATAAACCCTAATTTACCTTTCATCGTGGTTGATTTATTAGGTCATTGGCTTGCGAATAGGAGATGGCATTTCTGTGATAAATTTGGTACTCAGATTCTGAAATAAGAAAATAGGTTTAAATTGGGTATCTAAAGATGAGCTTGATCTTAAGATTAAGGCAACATTTATCCATTGGATTCCATCAGAAATCCTCTACAGCAGGAGTTACATACCTTAATTCTTTACTTGGAGGCGGCATTTTTCGTCAATTCAGCCAACCTGCAAGGAAAGAAGAGGAAGAGGAAGAAGAAATCGACCCAAGGAGACTCCCTACTGATTATGATCCAGCAACATTTGATCCAACAGAACACCGTAGTCCACCAACAGAGCGTGTGTTCAGACTCGTGGATGAGATTTCATCTCTTACACTATCTGAAATCGCAGAACTTGGGGCGATTATAATGAAGAAAAAGGGTATGACAGAGCCACCAACTGTTGGTGTAATGAAGCCAGGGGCAGCTGCAGGAATAGCAGGCATTGCTGCTAAGGGTCAAGCTGGTGGAGCCGCGAAAGAAGAGAAGAAGGCAGAAAAGACAGTGTTTGAGATTAAACTGGAGTCATATGAAGCATCTGCTAAAATCAAAGTAATCAAGGAGGTTAGGAGTTTTACTGATTTGGGTCTTAAGGAAGCAAAGGATTTAGTGGAAAAGACGCCTTCGATTTTGAAGAAAGGAGTGTCTAAAGAAGAAGGTGAACAGATCATCGAAAAGATGAAAGCCCTCGGTGCTAAGGTTGTTCTTGAGTGAAAAGGAAACTCTTACAATGACAGGTATTGGTATATTCATTCAGTTTTCTCATTCGCATCTTTGTGAACTTATGTTGTTGTCTTTCTATGGCCATAGTATTATCAATTGTCTACTTTTGTTGGCTGAAGACACCAACCAGCATCTATTAGAATGAATGAACTGTAGTCCTGTTTCGATCTATTGAAAATAGTTTTCTAGACGAATAATCAATGAGGGAACAATAGTTTGTCTCTAAATCCTTTTTAGGGTTTGACTGGTGACAACGATACGTTTGCGTTTGGTGGTGTTTCTATCAGCGATGATGTTTTGTTTCATTTTGTCTGAATGGTGGAAACACTGCGATTGTGAGCGACCGTAGCTAAAAACGCTGCGATTGTGACTAGAAGCGAATGAAAACTGTTGCGATTGTGTTTTGAGTAAAATTACCAAAATAGACAATTATCAATAAAAAATTATTTAAATTTTATTGTTTAGTGTATACTTTTTAATTATAATTTTCAAATAAATTTAAAAACTTAAAAAATTATTAAAATATTTAAATAGACAATACATATACACATATATTTACGATTAATATGAATTATAACAGAAGGGAATTTTCGTAATTTTATTGAAAACGTACCGAAACGCAAATATAATGCAACATAATTTTAGATTTTTAAATTATGCGTTTTGCTACGTTTGTGGGCGATTGCAACTTCACCAGTAAGTTTTATTGTCACGTGCAGTCGCCAGAAAACGCAATCACTGTATTTGCGGGTTACTGCAACTCCACTAGTCAGACCTTAATCTCGTTTCCAACTTGTTTTGACATGAAGGTTTGCCACTTTGCAGATTCATTACATTCCTTGATTATTTTCTTCCAATTAACTTACCATTCTACAAAGAAGCTTGTAATCAAATACTAATCTCCACTCTTCTAGAAGATTTGATAACCGGTTTGGAGATTGTGGCACATAAACCGGTCACCCTTCAATCCAATTTGCTAACCGGAACCAAAATTTCCAAAACCCTTAATTACAGTCTGATCTAAAAGACTAATAAGCAACTTCATTCTCTTAACACAAACTTTACACAAGAAATGTCAAGTCCTAACAACTCTACTTATAAATCTACTACTTTCTTCTTCTTCACCCATTTGCATCATTTATACCTACAAAATTTCCAGCTTACGCACCTTCATTCTTCGTTTGATTTTGATCCTTCGTTCGCATCTACATTCTCGGCCTTCTTGTTCAACTCATCCTTGTAATCTTGCTCCTTTTGCTTATCGGAAAGTTCATTAGAATGAAGCTGTTGTTTCCGTGGCTCACTCTTCTCACCGCCATCTGGTTCTGAAGGTTCAAGCTGGTTGCTAGATTCTGGAATTGAGCTTTTGATCACCTGTGAGCTTGAGCTTGTGTTGCCAATATTCGCTTGGAAACTCGGCCCTGGTGCTGTAGATGCGGCTACCAAGGGGTCGTTAGCTTCAGGTGATAGGGACAATCCCGCATTTCTCAATGGGGATAATCTGTTTACCGCAGAAGAAGATGGCTCTGCATTGTCGAGGTAAGGAGGTAAGTCGGGCTGAGCAGACCCTGAAGTTCTGTCAACGGACTGAGATAAGGGATCCAAGGGAACTGAGGAAGACGAAGGACTGCCTTGAGAACCGCTTTGCACGTTGTGGCTACTACTAGCGATATCTGTAGGTACCTGAATCGATGCATGTGATTTTCTGCGTTTCTTTTTCTTCCGTAGACTATGTCTCGGATCCTTGGGTGCGGAGGGAGGTGGCTCTGGTATCACGAATGGCGGAATGGTGGTAGAATCTTCACCGTATAAAACACGGACTGATTGAGCTATGGCTGACACTGATGAAGGTAGACTGGGTTCTGGTGATTTCAAAGGAGCATTTACAGCATCTCGTAACCAATGAGGTAACTTATTCTCTGAAGAGCTACTTTCGACTATGCCTTTCCCCTTCTGATTAAAAAGATTCAACACTCGATTAGGATCGGGTAGAAAAAATGGGTTCGCTGATTTCCCTGGAATCATATAACTGCTGGAACCAGGCATAGGAGGTAGCGGCTTATCTGGAAAACATGGTAATTTTCCACGTTTAATGGCATCTCGTTCTTCGTCTGTCCTCTGTGCACTAAAAGAGCTCAAAGTATTCAAATCCAGAGAGCCTAAATTGCCCATCCCGAGAGAGTTGAGTGGAAATGGCTTATCCTTGGGAGTGTTCATCGATGGTCCATGTCTTTCAGATGGTCCAGCAGAAGAATCTCCAGCAAGATTCTGAGATTGTAGATTCATAATAGAAGGAAAAGGCTCACCTCGCAATCCTAAATGATCTGATGGCTCATATAGCGGAAGTGTGGATGCTCGATCACTGAATCCGAGTTTCATGTCTGTCAAATGTGAATTGAACCTTGGAGGATTAACAAACTTTGCTCCATGTATAGCCCGAGTCATCATACCTTCAGGAATACCAGGATACAACAAAGATTTGGCAGATTTTGCTGGTTTACTCGATTTTGATGGCCGAGAAGAAAGATTATCCAAAAATCTACGTTGCTCTTCCTCCCACCTCGCTGCTAGGTACTCGGATGTTTTAAATTTTGAGAATTTTAATCTTGGGTCTCTGAGCATGATCTCCCAATTTCCACATCCATGTCTACGGACCCCGATCCAGAGAGAATCTAGTTCATCCTCAGACCATGGATCCACTATTGTTTTCTTCTTGTGAAATTGACCGACTACAGGACCTGTTCTCAACATTATAGTCTCCAGAACCTTCTGATGGTTATCCGGAATAGATGAAAGAACTGAAGGCAACTGATCCAAATCCAATGGTGGCAATTCTTTCTCTTGCTGGTTAAAAACCGGTGGATCCAATGGAGGGATTTTCAAATTGGATAGGAATGGCATTGATGGTGGTATAGCCAACATATCTTGCATTGAATTCCCAATACCTTCAAATCTATTTCCCAGTGAAAGGTTGGGTAAAAAGTCTTGATGCGAAGTTCCAACGGATTTGGGTGCAGGCAGAAATGGAAATCGAGGAAGTAGCTTATTTTCAAAAGGTAGGTTAGGCGGAAACTTTTCGGGAAAATCAGCACCAGAAAGTTGTGGATGATCAGAATCCCTTGGCAGAGGAACTGGAGGGAACTGCAAGGAAAATAAAATGTTAGCCTTTATATAAGGAATACATATTTCCATGTATGTGTATGGAATTGCAAGAAATGGATACCGGAGGAAGAGGAAACCAGCCATCGAGATTATTGTTTCGAAGTGGATGCTGAGGAGCTTCATCTTGTACATCTTGTGGCTTGAATTTACCCAAGGTGTGATCCTGCTCATTAGCTTCTCTTTCAACCGAGAGTGACCGCTGCGAGATGGGGGGTAAACTGAAAGGGAAGTCGTATCCTCTTAATGTTCTGCTCGATCTAACACCTGAACGTGAATAGATTCTCCGTGTGGATTCTGGTTGACTAAAATTAGGAGCACACAATCCAAGAACTGGGAGATTGTTGGATGGGTAGCTTGAATCGTGACGTCCTGGAGTAGGATCAGAAGAACCTTCAATTTTGAGATCGGTCGTATTACTCAGACTAGGAATTGAGTCGTCAGTTGTTCCTCTTAGTGCATCAGATTGCTGAGGATGTAACTCGGGTCCCTGCAATGTGCTGTTCAGCAAAGACTCTTCAACTGCATTCCTTTCAGTAAGCCGCTTCTTTTGCCTTGCTCGTAGCTTAGTACTGATTTGTAAAAACAAAAGATATCCAAATAAGATCTTGAAAGGAGTTCAATTTTACTGGCAAATTTATATAACTATCAAATAATGCTTCAACCAGACCGACAAAAAAATCAGAAAGAAGAACTATTTCAGCTAAAAAGAAATGCAACTACTTTGGGATGCAAAAACTTACAACTTTTCTTTCAGAGCTCGTCCAGCAGGCGTGTATTCTTTCTTGGCTTCTGGTTCTGCCTCTTTCTCTTCTTCACCGCCACTCTACAAATATATAGGATGAGACGAAGAAGGTACTCATACCCACAAACAAGGTTCTTCCAAGAGTAGGAAAATCGGATACCTCACTTAATGCTTCAGTGGGATGTGGAGCGTATGCTTCTCTATAAGAGACAGCCTTTCGCAGGCGTTTCCCTCTGCCAAGTGCTGCTTCTTCTTCGCTTTGATATTTCTCCCACCTACATATACACAAGAGAGAAAGTAAGGACTACCATTACGCCCCAAATCAGTTGACTCTGAAGCTTTAATAATGAAAGGAACTGTACAGAAAACAAAATTGATAATGTATTATCAGAATTGAATAATCCCCCAGAGGTACTTCCCAATTGAGATATATTTTATAATTGAAGGATACGCAAATCTCACCTTACACGCAGAAGCCTATCCCATTCATTTTCTTCAATAACATTCACTATATCATCATCTTTCTTCTCCGAACTTTGTTCACCAGTGTCATCAGTCACCAATGCAGGTGATTCAGCTCCCCCTAGTTCTTCAGCTGCTTCCTCATTCCACTCCACAGGCTGCTTAAAAAGAAATAGATAATGGTAGCACTTACTTTCCATTTGGAGGAAGAAAAAGAACTATGAAAAGAATCCCACTATCATTATCCTTCTCTTGGTCATATCCATATTGAAAACCAAAAGTTATTTTGCTAACAATATGAGGAGCAAGTATGTCATGTCCTGCCTGTAAATCTATCTTAATGTTCTTTATTTTAATCTGTTCATATGATGCTATCTATTATTTCCAATAGCAGGACCTATTTTTCTGTTATAGATTTCAAACAAACGAACATTCACCAATAAGTCATATCAGTATACTAATTTACAGCATTGCATATCAGTATATTTGCTCAAGTTCTATCCAGTACGTAAGAAAACATAAGCAGATGGGCACCTCACCTTTACCGAACCAAGCATATCATTCTCCAAATCCGTATCAGCACCGTCATTGGAACCTGATTGAAGGTTCGACCGATCAAGCAACTTCATAATTGCAATCTCATCCCACACGATCTTCCCAGCACCATCTGTACATTTGTCCTGGTAAACATCTCCCAACCCACCACCCTTTTTCCTATTCTTGCATTCTAAATCTATTATGACGTCCACTTTGTCATTACTTTCACATGTATCTTTCTTATTCATACTGGGAGAATCGTTGAAAAGTTCTTCAGTCCCCCAGCGCAGAATATCTTCAACTTCCTTTTGTGATCCAGACTTGTTTACAAAAAGCTGATCCAGCATCAATTTCTTTTTTGCCAGCTGTAGAATGCGCTCTTCCACACTGGCTCACACTGGCACGCACAACAAGCCTATAAACCAATAGGCGCTTTGATTGTCCGATTCGATGCGCTCTATTCATAGCTTGGATATCAGCATGAGGATTGAAATCAGAATCATATATAATGACAGTATCAGCTGTGGCCAAATTGATACCAAGACCACAAGAGCGTGTGGACAAAAGAAACACAAACCGACTTTTGTCTTGATTGAAACGAGCTATGGCTGTCTGGCGATCAGCTACAGAAACAGAACCATCTACTCTTTCATATGTTTTAGGCCCGAACTCTACGTTTAGATAATCTTCCAGAATGTCAAGCAGCTTTGTCATCTGTGAGAATATCAGAACTCTATGCCCTTCCTTGTGTAGTACCTTAAGCATGGAATGCAGCAGAGTCAACTTCGCTGAAGCTTTTATCCTCATCTCATGAAGAAACTCCATTGATCCAGATTCCGGCTCTGTGCCTGGTATGAGATATGGATGATTGCACACTTTTCTCAATTGCATCACAATGTTAAGCATTGATTGCTGAGCCACCCCCTTTCCAATATTTCGTAGTATCTGATAGTTCTTAGTAAGCATTGCTCGATAATATTCAGCCTGAATTGAGGTCAACTCTACTGGCACCATCCTCTCCGTCTTTGGGGGAATATTTTGCATGGCATCTTTTTTAAGCCGCCGAAGCATATGTGGAGCAACAAGTTTCTTCAGTTCCTCTACTTTCTGAGCAGTTGTCAGATCATGGAACTTCTCTTCAAAAGAAGATAAAGAAGGAAATGATGATGGTTGCAAGAAGTTGAGAAGATTATACATCTCACCGATGTTATTCTGAAGAGGGGTGCCTGTCAAAAGCACACGGTGCTGGAAAGAAAATGTATTGAGCAAGCTAAACAGCTTACTTTCTGAATTCTTTAGACGATGCCCTTCATCAACCAGAAGAACTTCCCATGGAACTCCACGTAAATGCGATGAATCAGCAAGAACCATTTCATAAGTAGTTAAAAGAACATTAAATTTGTAGGAACCTGTTCTCTTATTCGCTCCATTAGAATCCTTGGCATGCCACTCGTATTCACGAATTATGGCCCTTGCTTTTGCCCCTCCATGATACTCCACAACATTTAGGAATGGAGCCCAAAGAGAAAACTCAGAAAGCCAGTTTGGCATAGTTGATAATGGAACCAAAACTAAACAAGGCCTGACAACTTTAAATTCAAAGTAAAGTGACGAAAGGAATGCAGAGGCAGACACGGTTTTCCCAAGCCCCATTTCATCAGCAAGGATCACATTCTTTGATTTATACCAGCATTTACGCAACCAATTCAGGGCTTCAAGTTGATGAGGAAACAAAGCACCTCCTTTGAGCTCTGCAGGTTGTTCTGTAAGGGTAACAATCTCGCTATGCTGACCCTCGCTCTTTCCTCTCCGTGAATGATTCTTGGCAGATTCCTTTTCCGATATTTTCTGCTCAAATTGCTCAAAAAGATCTACTAAATGGGACGACTTCACAAGAACAGGCTCCTCCAAGCTTTCCCATGTGCATTCATCATAAGTAAGTCCTGTCCATTTCACATAAGCTTCATGTTTACCTTCTTTTGAAACACGCAGACCGATTACTCGCTGAGGCTGTTTCCACCTGTCCTCACAGATATTTATAACAGTAGTTCCGTACTTTGATTTATAATTCTCTAGCTTTCTTTTAGCAAGAACTTTCAGCTTTGACTCAGAAATCCAACTGTTATGAATATGAGATTTTCCCACCCATTTAACTAGAAACTCATATGATGCAGTTTCTCCACTGTGAAAAGTTTTCTCATCAATAGGCTCGACTTTTTCCTCATATACAGTACCATTTTCTCCCATGTCCTGATGTGATTCTTCAAGTACTTCCCTCTCGCAAGAAACAGGTGTTTCACTAAATTTCATTTCTTCATTCTCCTCATGTGTACTCAGCATAACATCAGCGTTGTCCTCTGAAAGCACCTTTTCTTTCCCCTCTACCAACTTGACGGGAACTACAGCAGATTCATCAATGTTATTATCCTCCATAGGTGAATCATCATTATCTACCTTCACCAGATTCACCCGATTACTTCTTTTACATTCTTTGGCCATAGATCTTTTATAAACATGATTTTCGTCTGGGCATTCAACATTTCTGGCGCATGCTTCATCCATGGAACATTCACCTGTCTCAGAACAAAAATCTACTCTATTCTCAGCAATTCTTATATCCACTTTAGTATCTTGTTCGGTGTTTTCCTCTGGTAGCTTATCCTGGTCTTCACTGCCTTGTATATTACCAGAATCCAAATCATCTGAAAGAGCACCATAAGAAGAGACTATATTCTGAACTCGGATACGACATCCCACAACTCGATCAACCTATAGAGAAACCAAAAAAAGAAAGAAAAATTTATGAATAAAACAAATAAGTAAGCAACGAGCATCAAATTAGGTTAACTGAAACACAAAAAACATAGAAAATCCAAGATATTCTGAAGGAACACCAGGAAATTTCTGGCGGTAACAACCCAACCTGAAGATGTCCAAGGGGAAGAGTGTTTTTGTCATCCCTGAGACATAAGGGTTTATCCGAGTTGCATGATTCCCGACTTTCCTCCTTGGGACGCTTCTGCATGAGTAACACATTTAACTGAATAAATACACAGAATAAAAGAAATATACAGAGAGAGGACTTCAATCAATAGGATTAACTTTCCTTTCCTACATGTAGTTTCTTAGATATATTGACCCAATTGATTACATCATAATCTTCTTTTTAAAAGCTATTGCCTTGACAGTTTAGCAATATCCCCACACACTCAAGCGATACTTACAATTTCATGCAATGGAACATACGTATGATTTACAAATTCATTGGTATAGCCTTTTATATTCCAAGGAAATGCACAGCAAAATAACAGTCACTTCCATAAATGGTCAGGGAAATTAAAACCAGCCCATTAATGGACATGAAAATTAAAAATCATGTTCAGACAAGTAAATCGAAGAATTAAAGAAAAAACAATAATTTTAGGACGAACTACACGTCAAATTGCTTGAATCCACAAACAGTAAAAACTTCATGACAGTATCGACCAAGATTCTTTTAATTAATGCCGAAGATGTTCAACATTGAGAAAACAAACATGAAAAAATTCTGGAAATTCTGTAAACTCCACTTAACAATAATTTCTGAAAACATTTGATATCATTGTTGCTTCAGCACACACTCAAAAAGTTATAAGGAGCTTCTGAAGATGTAATCATCACAAGACATTCTTCTATGAACCATTAGGGTGTTAAAGAGCCATACCTCAGATTTCCCCCGTGTGTCCATGCTGGATATATCTTTGGACAAAGATCTTAATACCACACGGTTTGCACTTTTCTTCCTTTTAGATGACTTACTAGATCCGGTATTGAGAGCATCCATCTTGGGCAAAACTTTCTTGCAAATGTTAGCAGTATGCTTTCCTTTATCAGTTTTGTACTTCTTGAGACTGCCCTCATTATTGCTTTGATGCTTTCGCTTTTTCCCTTTTCCCTTTCCGATCACCACCAGACCGTCATTCTTGTTGTCTGCAATCTCATTATGAGCCAGTTCCAGCTTCTCCTCAGATGCTTCATCCTTCCTTTCTAAATTGGTAAGCTTAGATTCAGAAAGATCTTCAGCAGCCAACGATTTCGTCTCAGAAGGTTGATCTGCAGGGATCACGTCAGGTTTTATTTGATCACCTAATCTATGACAGGATGCATCTGATTGGCCATCCGTGGACATATGATCAAGTTCAGCAGTAGAACACCCATCCATTGGGGAGGGATCAACTTCCTTTTCCAAGGATTTGCTGTTCTCGGCCAAAACAGACTTTCCTTTCGTTGAAGATTGTTCTCCAGAAATAACAGAACTACAAAAAAATGGGGATGCTTTCTCACACCCAGGGGACAACTTTGATCCTGCTTGTGAATTCTTTTTTACGGTTTTGGTCCTTGCTCGCTTTGCAATGGCATCTAGGCGATTAGTAGGCTCGAAAGCATCATTATTCTGGGAGCATTTAGGGCATAGCCACTTCCCAATTGGGATTTTCTGAAGAAAAAAAGATGAGTAAAATAAATTTCCAAATTGGCTATTGCAAATCTAAGACCTTTTTAACAGCACATAAATCATTTACCTTAAGAGGGGGATTGAGGCATTCAATATGATAGGTCCGAGGACAACTATCACAACAAAGCAAATCGCCACCAAGGTCACAAATCACACATTCATAGTAATACTGGAACATAAGAGAAGCAAATACCATATATCATATACGAAAAAAATGACATCTTGAAAGAAAACGATTGGGGGAAGAGCCTTCGATACAACAACATGAAAAAAAATACAAAAAAGGAACGTGTAAAGTTACCCCATCATTTCCTTTCCTTTTAGAAGAGGACCTTTCAGGAGTTGCTTCAGATCTGAGTCTGTGCTTGATTGATTTAGCTGGAGAAGTTGATCTCCTGGACTCTAACGTCACTGATTTATCTTCTTTGCTATCTGATAAATCCGGACCACGTGGAAGTTTTCTTCGTTTCCGCTTCATGACCCAATCTCTGCTAATCAATTTACTGTTTGATGAACAGTTGTTTTTCCTTTTTATACTCTGTTTTCATATTATCTGCCCCCATATAGCACCAGATAGATCTTTATGTATATATGGATAATAAGAGTCTATACAAAAGTGAACCCCACAAGAATGCCACAGTCGGGTGCCCCTATATATCCATCAAAGAAAATGTTAATCAGAAAACAACGTAGAGAAAAGACATTATACAACTTTTGGGCTTCTATAAACCGATAAGATGAGTGTCAATGAGTTAGTACCCACATGACGATCACAGCTACAAAGCTGATAACAAGCTAAATACCAGACATCAAACGTTAACCTCTAGACACGATTTAAGGGAGACCTAAATGCTGTAAATTTAATTTCTCAATAGTATGGAATGCTAATTAGTAGTCACATAACGGTATATATTGCATTAAAGTTTTTCGTGACTCAAAATTTTAAGTGAAAACCAAGCATTTATGGAAACCGATGATGCTGAGCAAAGCCCAGAATTGAGGCTCCATAATCTTTCAACTGTTTACATTGCAGTGTTCATATTTCCGTGGGGAGTAAGTCAAAACGATCACTATCAACATCATACAAACAAGAATACGCTAGACGATTAGATGACATCCCCAATGAACAAAAGTAATGACTATGTCAATGGACAAAGTGCGTAATATTTTTCAACGTAACAGCAATGAGTCAACAACTGTAATCTTAAAAAACCAAGCAAGGATGAGACAGCAATGAAGTACATAAACCAAATTTGAGAACTGAAAGATGTTAGAGGCCTGACTTTAGTTGTATACCGTAGTTTTAAAACTACATAAAAAAGTTATGTTTTGTTACAAACTCAAATATAGCCTATACTATGTATTAAACGGCAAAACAACAAACAGACTTCAATTGGCATGTATATGAGAGGAAATACTGCATGCTATGAACAGATTCTTTACATGGCAACCCTTCTAAACTTAAATTGAAATCTCTAGCAACTACATCATTGTTGAACAAACTAGGAAACCCTAAATCCAGCAGGTAAACCCATTGGAATTAGCCCAAAGCAGGATCTTCTGTAATGGCTGATAAGACACTCGTACTGATGCCAGTCTAGTGCCAATCAAAAAACCATACGCCGAACTGAAATCAAGCAACGTGAACCACTGGGAATTCAAGCATCCACACGCATTTCACAACACACATTGGCTCTAGGTTTAATGCTCGGGGGTGGAAAAACCCAATTTCCATAGCCACAAAGCCGATTTCAAGATTTCAGTCTAATGACTATAACCATAACCACAGTATCACTCCCAAATCAAACAGCATTAACATCACAAAAATGTCAAACTCACCACACCCAATTTTCGGGAAATCAGCACAACTAAGAGAATCAGATGAAGAAACAGCGTACCGATCTCTAATCGGAAACAACTGAGACAACTCCAATGGTAGCGAAAGCGTAACCGGAGACGGAAGCTAGGGATTAAGTCCGGCGAGCAATTCTAGGGCACACCCAGAGAGGGATTAGAGACGAGACGTACGGAAGAGAGAGAGAGAGGGAGAGAAAGAAGGTGACGGTACACGCTAAACGATAAATAAATAGAGAGAGAAAGAGAAAGAGAGAGACTTTACAAAGGAAGCAGATTCGCCGGGGTCATAGGGGAACGGACTCTGACATGGCACACCCCATGAGACAGATAGAGGCGGAACCGGAAGGAAAGGAACGGAAAGTGAACCAACCACTCCTAACATGCCACGTGTCATTGTCAGGAACCAAAACCAAACCACCCTTCGATATTTCTTTCCTTCTGTGTTCTTTTCTCTCTCCTCTTTCTCTCTCTCTCTCTCTCTCTCTTCTCCAAACACACAGAGCGATGATGATCCACTGAGAGAAATAGCCATGGAGGAGCTTAGGGTTTTCTTCGTGCTATGGTGTTTTTGAATTTTGGGTTTTATTTTGTAGTTTACTTTAAATCTCTTGACTGTTTTTTTTAAGTCTTTTAGATTTTGTTTCTTTTTTTAGTAATTTTTAGATGCTTAGCTTTGTCTCATAGGCTCTAAATAGCACTTTCACATCCTATAATTGGTTTTATATTTTTCGGCATTTATTATAGTACATCTAATATATTCGTTTTATCATAAGTTGAGATTATTTGTAAACTAAAATTTGATTATCATATAAAAATATTAATTATTAATTTTTTTATATTTTTTATTTTTGTAGATTAATCATTGCTGGTAGTTTTAATAATTGAAAAAATTGTATGGAAAAACAAAACTGTTTCAAATATTTTCTCAATAATTTTATAAAAATTTATAGATTTTGAAACAACTTTAGGGTTTTTCAAATTTTAAAATAAAGTTGGTGTTTGGTAACCCTTCGCAGAGGAAAAAATGGAATAATTAGGAACAATGTTTAGAAAAACAAACAGATTCACATTACATTAAAATTATGAATAAAGCTTCTATTTTTTAATTTAATTGAATATTAAGATCTTTTGGACTTTTAATCAAACTCCCAAAGAATGAGATAATCAATAATTTTGCAAACAGTCTTCAAGTATTAATTATGAAAAACTTGCATGTATATAGTAATATGTATACTGTTATCTTTTAGATCCAAATCTATATCATGTATTTTTTTTTTGAAACAACAAATAAACAAAAAAATATTGCTTACACAACAAGAAAAATCTGTCCTAAATTTCCCGAAGACATGTGAGATTGATAAATAAAACTTGGAATTTATTGTACATCTTTTATTATTCTACGAATTTAAAAATTTAAGTGTAAAAATCAACAAACTCAATATGTGATAAGTTAAGGTAACGAATTTATAGTTTAAATTAAATTTAATTTAATACTATTGAATTCGTTTTAGGACTCAGAGTTTGATTAAAATGTATATACATATTATACGTTTAAAAATAAAAGTATAGTGATGAAAACGGTAAAAATATATAGGATTTGTTGATTTGAACGATGAATTTTTAAATTTAGAGATCTAAATTATTTTCTTAATAATATGATCTGAATTTGGGTATAAGAAAAATAACAAATAAAAGAAAATCGTCCTCGGAGAATCAACGGCCATGATCGTGTCTAATGTCGACACTATGTTATTGTCCATCATTCATTCAATCCTGACGAACGAGAATAGGTTTTCGAAGAATCATTTCTGTATATGTACCTGTTGAGGGACATTCATAATATGTTATAAGAACTATTCTATTGTATATGAATCATAGACTTGTAACTATAGTATTGAAAGTTTTTAAATTAACTTTTGGTATTATTTTAATGTACTCGATTTCGTGACAGACGGAAATTCGATCTACAGATACCCGAAAATTTGGTCAAATAACCACGAGTATTAAAACACGAATTCTTTTTATAATATTAAATTATATATTGGTTCGGATCGGATTTGAATTCTAAAATTTATAAGTTTCGGGTATCCAACATATATAAAAAAACATTTTTATAATTATCATAGAAAGATAAAGGTCTTTTGTAATTAAAATATATATTCAGATACTGCAATTATACGTTTTCAGATTTAAAAAAACTCGTATATGAATGTACGAGTTTAATAATTTTATTATTCGAACCAGAATTTGTGAGTTCGTATATTTGTTTCGAGTTCAGAATGGATTTCGATGGAGTAAAGTTTTTCAATATTTTGACTAACTTAATCATAAGACTCCATCAAAATCCATTTTGAACCCAAAAAAAATACTTGAACCCATAAATTCGAGTTCGAATAATAAAATTATTAAACTTGTATTTTCGAATTCGAGTTTTTCAATATTTTGACCAACTTAATCATAAGATGAACAATGGAAAACGAAGAAGAAAACAAAAGTGTTATACATAAGTACTTGGACGACAAAACGAAACATTCGAAAAGTCTTAGGACACAAAAAACCTCTCTTCCTCTAGAATAGTGTATACATGAAGACACTTGATGCAGACGAACACCACGATATAAGGAATCGCATGGACGTTTGTTATGAAATGTGAGAAAATACGTGGGACACCATTGACTAATTCAATATACACCAAGCCAATTCTAGGGATACGAACCAAGCCAAGGCTATGACCGAGGCTAAAGAACCAAGCCATTGAAATTTTACTGTGAACCTCAAATTCATACCTCTTGATTGTTCCGTAATGGCAAACATACATTACACACTACTAGAAATTTAAAGATTCCAAACAGAATTTGTAGACTGACCAGACCGTCCCTAAATTTGCGGACGGATTATTAACGGAATAGGGACGGGAACAAAAATCCGTCTGTAATCCATCCGAAAATTTGTGGACGGAGAAACAGTTCCAAAGTCGTTCGTATTTACGGATGGGTTGGAGACGAATCTGGTGGACGTTCCAAATTAGGGACCGCGACCCAGAGGCGTCCGCAAATTGCGGATGGCTGCAGTGACTGTGTGTAAATTTGCGAATGGCCACAGTGCCGTCCGCAATTTGTGGATGCCCCTAGGTCGCAGTCCCTAATTCGTGACATCCACATATCCGTTTAGGGACGGCTTCGGGACGACTCATTGGAAAATATTTGTCTTAGTCCGTAATCAGTCTAAAAACTATCAATTTAACCCCTCAAACTTTCATTCGTTTCTCATACACAATTCTCATATATTTCATTAAATATCTTCTTATTGTTTGTGATTATAATGACATCATCGTAGAGATCGAATATTATATGATTAAAAGCATTAAGCTATGTTCCAAAATCTAATCCACCTCCCGATGCAATCATACTTTTATAATCATTCATTCAAGTGACCAACAAGAATAAAAGCATTAAGAACAACCAATCAATCTAAAATATGATCAAATACTATAACCAAGCATTAACACAACCTTCTTTACATGTCGGTAAAACTCTAACCCGTGGCAACAGATCTACTCGGACATGAGAAGACTGCAAGCGACATGAGATGTGTTATCCCTCAGATGGTGAGGCGTGGAAATACTTTAACAAGTTATATCCTGATTTTGCAGTTGAGAGTTAAAATGTTTATTTAGCTGTTTTGTACCAATGGTTGTACCATCTTATGGTATGTTATCTAGATGGATAACACATGGTCGATTAACTTGTCCATATTGTATGCCCAATAATCGGTCGCGGAACAAGAGTAAACAAAATAGACATTGTAAAAGTTAACTCTACATGGACGGACAGTGTCGGGTCACGAATGGAGAAGGCTCGGGACGGACGGACAGTACCGGTTCACAGATGGAGAAGGCTCGGGACTGATGGACGGTGTCGGATCACGAATGGAAAAGGATCTGGACTGATGGATGATGTCGGGTCATGGATAGAGAAGGCTCGTCTCATCCTAATTAAGGACGCTTAGTGTAATCCCTAATTAAGGACACCTAGTGCAGTCCCTAATTAAGGACGTCCAATGTTGTCCCTAATTAAGAAGTTAACGTCCAGTGCAGTCCCTAATTGCATACTCCCCGTGAAACCCTAATTAAAGGCGCCCAATACAGTCCCTATTTAAGAATACCCAGCACAGTCCCTAATTGCGGACGCCCTATACAATCTCTAATTAAGGACGTCCGCTATGTCCTTAATTACGGAGACCCGTTTAGTCTACAATTACGGATGCCCCGTTGTAGTCCGTAATTACGGACGATTGTTTGCTTCTGTCTGCAATTACGCATGACCGTTTACTTTCCGTTTATAATTGCGGACGGTCGTTTTCTTTCCGTCCGCAATTGCGGACGACCATGTTTCTTCAGTCTGTAATTGTAGACGGTTTATGAACGGTTTTTCTCGACTATTCGGAAAAAGGCTATAATTCCATCATATACCCCATTATTCATTTCGTCCCACCTCTCCTCCACTCCTTTCTCCTGCATGTTCAGGCGATCGTTCACTGGCCATCCGAGTTCCACCATCCATCCAGCATCTCGCCGCCATCTATCCCTCTCCTCCACGTCGTCCCGATGTCGTTTGTTCCGCATTCGGTCCATCCTAATGCCATCTTCACGCCGTCCTGACACCGTCTGTCCCACGCTCGATCCATCCCGACGCCATCTCCACACCATCTCCACGTTGTCTCGACGCCATCTCTACGAAAATATCTTCGACGAATTTGTAATATATATTAATTATGTATGAATTTTAATTAATCATTGTTATTTGTAAACATTTAAAATTTAATGAGAGTTTTATCTTAATTTTTGTTTTATTTTTTTTATTTTCAAAATTGAGAACGAATGTGCATGTCCACAATTGCGGACGGATCGGGCGTCCCCAATTTTGAAAAAAATTTGAAATCCCGACCCGTCCGTTAATAAGTGATTTTTTTCTGTCGTTTTACGGACAACGGCGTGGTCTGAAATTACGGATGGTTTATGGACATAAATTTTTGTTCGTATTTGCGGACGGTATTCATTCGAAGATGCTCGTTTGCGAACTATTTTTTCTCGTCCCTAATCAGTCCTTAAACGTATTTAGGGATCGATTAGGAACGGATGCTTCAATCCCTAAATCTTCATTTTTCTAGTAGTGACAAGAAAGGCCATGACGACTATTATGAGTGGTACCCATCCACCTTGGTTGATCTTGAAGAGCACGACCGAAAAATATGTAACCACTACAAGAAATTCAAGGATTAGGGACTAAAGAATTAGTCCCTAATCCGTCCGGAAAGGAATTTAGGGACCGATTAGGGACTGGCACGCGCCGTTCGCAAACGAGCGTCGGTAATCAGTTCCAGTCCGCAAACCGTCCGCAATTTCAGACGTAAAGCGACGCGGGAACAATGTCGCAATATTCCGGACGGAAGTAGTCGTCGGGAAATTTCCGGACGGAATATCGCCGTCGGGAAATATTTTTTTGAAAAAAAAAAATTTCCGGACGGAGCTCCGTCGTCCGCAAATGTTCCGGGAAATTTCTGGACGGCAGCCTGCCGCCTGGAATTTTTTTTAAGCATCGTTGTCTCCGGCCGTATCCCAATTGATAGAAGGCATGTGTGCCTTCATCATCCTCAGCCACTGCTCACGTTCTCTTCTGTTTTCCTCTACTTCTCTTTGCAGAGCGCTGAACTGTGAGTTTTGTTGTTCTAGTTGGGCTTTCATCTCCGAGATTGTATTTTGTAATTCTTGGGTCGCGACCTTTTCCTTGCCTTTGGAGGAAGTCGCATGTTTTGATGACATTCCTCCAAGACCAAATAGGCGCCCTTTGTACGGCGTTACGTGCTACGAAAAAATACTCACAATTAATTCAAATTATTAATAAAAAAGTTATTGTAAAAATGTATTAATTTTACCTCGAAATACATCTCGTTGTATTCTTCTTGAGAAAGAGTCGGTTGTGTCCCATCTTCTCTTGGCGGGATTTGGGACACTCGTTGCGATGCCATGTTATCAACATCTTCGTGAATTTTTTTTGCCCTGGCATCTACCCAGGAACCGTCGGATTTTTTCTTGTGTGTACGTTCTAACAATTCCACGTACGACGGTTCACATCCTTTCTCTTTCCTCTAAAACAAATTTGATGTTTTACGTATTAAACAAATGTCACTCCTAGTAAAACTTAAAAAACTTTTAAATCTTACCATATCTTCGAAAACCTCCGCGAAAGAGCGGGAACCAGCATTATGTGCACTAGGACCATATCCCGATCTATCAGAACGATGAGATTGACTAGCGCGTTCACTTCATTGCTTAAACTGAGGAGAGTCCCAATGGGCAAGCAACTGTCCCCAGACATCATCACAGATCCAAGTGGGTTTGACATTGGTGTCCTCCCATTCTTTTCTCGTTTCGTATATAAGATTTTTCAACCGCTCTCCCGCATGCTTTTGAAATTCGGACTTTACATATCCGGTTATTGCAGGATCCCAATAATATTTTTGCTGAAAATTATAAAATAATTATGTATTTAAAAATTATTTTAAGTTTAAAATTTACAATGAAAATGAATCTTTAAAAAATATACCACAAAAGCTTTCCACCATCGTTCCTTTACTTCGGGATCGGTTCGCGTCCAATTGTAACTTAGACGATCATAATCAGCTTTCATTATCCTTGTGAGATGTCGATTAAACTGGTAACGACCAAACCTAAAAATTAAAATATATTAAGACTTGATGCTTAATTAGTTACTAAATTAAATTCAATTTAATTAATACCAAAGTTCGTCGGTGTTAGCTGGATCTAGACGAGGAAGTTTCCGTCTTTCCTCATCCATTACTAAAAGCTCTTCCACTGTTGGTTCTTGATGCATCGGAGGCTCGTGATGCATCATCGGCTCGACCGGCGGTGGCATCTGCTGATAGAATGGATATGGTGGCATATATTGCGCAGATCCAGTGTTAAATAAATTCGGATTCATAAAATCCGAATATACTGGATCCGATGATTGTCTCTGATGTTGTGATCCATTAGCGCTTTCTTCGGATGTTGAGCGATTTCTATTATTACCGCCTCTTCCAACACGACGCGACATACTAAAATTGTAATTTAAAAGTTATTATTAACTCCACACATAATTTAATATATGTGTTTTTAATTTTTTAAAAAACATATAATATTACAATTAATATATTATAGGTTCGTGATGCCGCCAAAGAAGCAGCTCTCCGGTTAGTTTCCATCGAACCATCCGTTATACCTATCCCAAAAAATGTTACTCTAAACAAAGTTTAACCTCTCTTTTACCCAAAAGATGAATATGTCGACTACATCAGGGCTCGTATCCAAACCCTAAACTAAATAAATCAGCTTATTTAGTTTCAAAGGTGGGTTTGGTCACTTGCTTTCAAATTGCCGAATTTGTTGCTCCACTTTATCTTTTAGTTTGTAACTTTTATTTGACGGCTTCTTCCCACTTGCCTAAACCGTCGCCAAAATTATAAAATTGGAAATAGGAAATTGGTCCATAACTTTAATTATCGATTAAAACGATAATACATTTTCTAATCATGTTGATTTTGAATAGTTTTTTAATCCGTACGATCATAATATACATTGAAGTTCAAAATTTTCTATTCGTACAACATTGCACAATCCATCAACAAAGCCTTTCTTGTCTCATACGGGTGTGAAAATCTACAGATCCACAAATTCATATATTGTATATTCTATAAAAAAAATTCAATCAGTTGGAAAGGATGGACAAATGCAAAATATTCGCATTATTATTCGTATTCATATTCACCACATAATCAAATTTAATATTCGAATTAAATTTTTTTTATACGAATTACCGAATTTAATGTTCGAAAATTCATATTCACCACATAATCGTATTCATATTCACCACATAATCAAATTTAATGTTCGAAAATTCGAATTACCGAAAACGAACGAACGGGAACAAACAAGAAAAAGTTAACCTGAGACACGCGGCGGACGATCGGAGCTAACGGAGACACGCGGCGGACGAACGGCGGACGGTCGGCGGACGGGAGTCGGACGAACACGGCGGAATCGGCTGAAAACGACAACAAATCGGACGAGGATGAGGGATTGCGGAAATGAAGTCGACTGAATAAATAGCCATTTCCGGATGGGAGTCGAGAACCATCCGGAAATGGGGACGGATTCCCGACGGCAAAAGTACCCCGTCGGGAAATTCGAGACTAGTTGCGGACGAAACGAGAACCCCGTCGGGAAATTCTTGACAATTTGCGGACGAAACGAGAACCCCGTCGAGAAATTCCCGACAATTTGCGGACGAAACGAGACCCGTTGGGAAATTCGAGACTGTTTACCGACGGAATTACCTACCGTCGAGAAATTCGAGACTATTTGCGGACGAAACGAGAACCCCGTCCGGAAATTACATACGCGGCTCGGTTCCAGTCCCTAAACCGTCCGGAAATTAAACTGAATGACGGGTTTCGATCGAGGGTCGGGTTTCGACCGAGAGACGGGTTTCGACCGAGAGACGGGTTTCGATCGA
>CM071872.1:897451-945568 GCA_036759665.1 Gynandropsis gynandra | reverse complement strand
CTCGAACTCAAGACAAACTGAGGAAGTCAAGAGTGAAACTAGACTACACGAAAAAAGATAATGATTCTGCAAGGACGAACCTAGACTCGTCGTGGAATTTAGTTATCTAAAAAACAAACCCATAAAACCGAATAACTATAAACAAAGATTAAATTTCATATTTAGATTGTTAAAAATGTGTTTCTCCTGTTCAACTAGAATTCTAAGACTATTCGAGAATATTGTAAATTTATATAACAATGGAAATTATCATTCCTGTGTGTTTTTGAAGCACGAATGTAAAATCATTTTGATTAAAATATGAATTGTAAGGTTTATAAATTTTTTATACAAATATATAAAACGTTGAATGTGAAAATGATTTTCATGAATATAACTAATGAATTGCAGGGGGAAAATCAAACGTGTAAATGAAAAGACTAATAATAACTAGATGAACTGCTAAACTTTATATTTTTATTTGATATAACCTTCTTAATGCTTTTTTTATTACCGTGTTTTGTATATTTATTTATTTTTTAAATGTTTACCTACCAAATAGACCATGTAAACGCCATGGAGTGGTTGAACGACGGATTAATGTCCTGCGACCAAGAGCGGGCAATGAGAATAATTATTGGTGTCGTATGCATCTAAAATTAATTTTCAAATATTTTTTTAACTAAAATTAATAAATTTAAATATATTTTATGTAAAAATATTATACCCAATATTTAAAAAAAAATCGCCCTGCGTCAGACTAACAAAAATGAATCATTAAATAAGGTTGAGGTTTTATACGGAATATATTAAGTTTACTGAATTTGAATAATAAACATTTAACGACTAATTCAAAGTCGACGACAATAATTTAGAGAGTAAACTTTTGGTTAGTTAGTCTCATTAATAAACAAAACATAAACCTTAAAGCCAACTTGTTTTGACTGAGTCATCTATCCTTACCATAAGACCGAGTGAGACAAAATATCATTACCATCAAAACCCTAAAAAGATCAACAATGGCGGCTTACCATTGACTAAGTCATCTACCCCTACCATAAGATTGAGTGAAACCCATGTTGGTATCTTCTCTCTTTTGTCATATTTCTTACAAAATTGTCAAATATGGACTGGGTCTAATTAATCCCAAAAGCTAGCTCAAGAGTTTAGGGTTGTCCAATACCATATATACAAGTCCAAGATTCATGTCTTAGCCGATGTGGGACAACTTATCATAACACTCCCCCTCACGACCAGGCTCGATCCTGGAACGTGGACATCGCAATCGGGGGCCCAACATCGGTATATTCAAATCAGGACGAACCGGGCTCTGATACCATGTCAAATATGGGCTGGGCCTAACTAATCCCAAAAACTAGCTCAAGAGTTTAGGGTTGTTCAATACCATATATACAAGTCCAAGATTCATTTCTTAGCCGATGTGGGACAACTTATCATAACAAAAATCAAAACCCTAAAAAATCAACGATGGCGGCTTACCATTGACTAAGTCATCTATCCCTACCATAAGACTGAGTGAAACCCATGTTGGTATCTTCTCTCATTTGTCATATTTCTTAAAAATCAAAACCCTAAAAAGATCAACAATGGCGGCTCAATCTCTAACCTTACCACAACACAAAGTGTTCATCAATTTCCGAGGAGAGGAAGTACGGAATAACTTCGTCGCTCATCTCGACAGAAGCCTAAAAAACGAAGGGATCAATGCATTCATAGATGGTGATGATGGAATAGGAAAGAGTATCAATGATCTTTTCAAGAGAATAGAAGAATCAAGGGTCGTTCTTACTGTATTCTCCAGTAGGTATACAGTATCAAAATGGTGTTTAAATGAGTTAGTGAAGATCAAGGAATGTGCGGATGAAGGCAAACTCATTGTTGTTCCTATCTTTTATAAAGTGGAGCCTTCGACGGTGAAAGGATTAGAGGGAGATTTTGGTGAACATTTTTGGAAACTGGTGAGAAGTCATGTCGACAAGGCCCAACAATGGAAGGAAGCTTTGGAGTATGTTCCTCGCAAGAGGGGTTTGACATACAATGGACAAAGGTAATGAAAAATTGTTTGATTGTTTTTTCGGATATTTGAATTCTCGATTCGAATCTCGTTTAAATTAAATACGAATACGAATACTTTAAATATTGATTCTAATTATTGGTATAATGGTATAAAGAACGTGTTATACTTTGGCTTCTTTATACCCTTTGACTTGTTGTCCATATAGGTTAGAGGTTATAGTATATAATTGTTATATTGTATTTCTTTTTATATTGATAATTATATATATATATATATATTATTTGATAAATTTGAACTTTTAATTTTGTGTCATTTTACATTCAAGATATTATTAGTGGTTATCAATTTGAATATATTGATGTTAGATGTTGATTTGATATGATATTGTTAGTGGTTATCAATCTGAATATTTTAATTATAGATGTTTTTGAAATGAGTTGTTATATATTATATTATATATATTATAGATATATGTATATGATTTTAGATAAAACTAAATTTATAAATTAACTTTGGAATTATTTTAAACTCAAATGCTGTTGTTATATATATATATATAATTTAACTTTTGAGTTAATTTTTAGATTGAATTTGATATTTCGAAATTCAATAAACTTTTTTAATATGAGTTATACCAAATCTATTTGTCAAAAAAAACAGTTAAAAAGATTAGAATTACCCACCATTAATTAGGGTTCATTTCTTAATATCTTATTATCATTCTTATGACAGCAACGAACGTGAATTCATAGATAATATCACTGAGAAAGTTAAGAAAGTGCTTATTCAGATACCGGATGAAGAAGCAAAAATACATCGTGGATCTTCCATGACTAATATCTTTAAAGCAAACACAATAAAGCCTGAATTATGCCTAATGCTGATGGAACAAATCCATTCCAAATGCATTTTTAGCAACTACAGTGATCTAGAACAAGTTGTCAAGGATAAGATCAAATCATATGCTCAAAGGGAAAACCAAGTAATGTCTATCTCTCTGAAGATCAAATTCTATATTCTATTATTTGTTTTTTTACAAGATTTTGAGTTAGGGGTAAGATTCGAAGTACGATTTTATATTGGTTTGGTAAATTTTATTTTGAATTTTAAGTTGAAAGTATGGGTATGAAATTCAAATCGTAATTTTATAGATGTTGAAATTTTTAACGTTTTAACTCGAATTTCGAATCCAAATTATTTTAAATATATTAAATTATTTTAAATGTGATTTGTAAAAAATAATTATTATAATTATAATAATTATTTATGTGAAAATAATAAAAATGATAAATAAATATAATTTATAAGTAAAATATATATTTTGGTAATTTTCTTACAAATTTTTTAATTCAAACTCTAATTTTTTTTATAAAATTTAAGTTTAGATTAAAACTTTAATTTTGAATTTATGAAACAAACAATTTTAAATTTGGTTAAAAAATAAAACTTAAATTCAAATCTTAAACTCAAACAAAAATTTCTAAAAAAAACATGCGAAAATCTCTTATAAAAAACTTATCAATTTTGTCTTTGTGGATTAGGGTTTTGTGTCGGATGCATTGCTTTACACTTGCTTTCCTGGACTTGAGGTACCGTCGTGGTTCGATCATAAAGCTGTTGGATCGGTGTTAAAGCCAAAGCTGCTTCCAGATTGGTTTGACAAACAGATCTTTGGGGTAGCTCTTTGTGCTGTTATCTCATTTCGGGACAACCATAGGTTTATCTCAGTGAAATGCACTATTAAATTTAAAACTGAAGATGGGTCTTGGATCAGCTTTAGTCGGAACATTGGAGATTGGTCAGAATCAGACAAGATTCAGTCGAACCATGTCTTCATAGGTTACACCAGTCGCCCATATATAGTAAAACGTATCGAAGAGCAGGGCTCGAGTGGATTCATTCCTACAAAGACTCTACTCGAATTCGAAGTAACAGATAGTACAACGACTCAAGAAACAAAATATTGTGAAGTGGTTAAGGGCGGTTTCACTTTGGTTTATGCAGATCCAAAGAATGTATCAGGATCAAATGGAAAGTGTTTCATGGTCTACGCTAGGGATCTCGCCATTGAATGGTCTCAAAACAAGAAGCATTGGAATTGGTTATCTATCAAGGAGATTCCAGAGTAAGAAAAACCTAACTAATACTACAAGAAAAATTTAATTTCCGGACAACAAAATACGTCCCTAATTCGTATGGAAAATGGTTTTCAAAAATTTTCCGGATGGATTTTGTCAGTCTATAAATGAAGGTTACTAATTAATATCCGTTCGAAATTTATCCGAAATTCCGGACAGATTTAACCGTTCTTAAAACGTCTATAATTTTTTCAATTCCTGACGTATTTTTCTTCATTCTTTTTTTTTCTTTACTCTTGTTATTCATTTTCGATTGAATTTATAAGTTTAGATTTCATAATTGCGGATAGATTAAAACTATCTCTAATTTAGGACGGACTAAAAAAATCCGTCCCTAATTCCGGACAAATTAAAAAATTCGTCCCTAATTCCGGACAGATTATGGACGATTTTTTTATTATTTAATATTTTTTGTAATTTTTTTAATTTTTTAATAAAAAAGTATTATTGAATTTTATTATAAAAAAATATTATTTAATTTTTGTATAAAAATTATTTTTCTAAAAAGTTTAAAAAAAATTTATTTTTTCATAAAAAAATTTCAAACGGTTATGAATTATAGTTCTTCGTTCGTCCAGAAATGGGAAATAAAAAAATTTTGTTTGTAAATTAAGGACGGATTAAAATCTGTCTGAAATCGACGAGAGACAGACTGAAATTTCGGTTGAAATGTAAAGACGGATCAAAATCGAAAATTCCGTGCCTAAATGAAAAATTTATAGCAATGTAAATCTGTTAATTGTCGAGGATCTTCTAGGGTTTAACAATGGTTATATATCTCGTGTTCGTTACAGTGACAGAATCGTTGAAGTTGCAGAGCTGATAGAAGTGTATTGGCTCGACATAACAGGGAGTTTCAAGACGACGGATCTGACGCCGGCGACAACGTACGAGGTGGTGTTCATGGTGAAGTTAGAAAAATCAGAATGTGAATGGAACACGCCGGTCAACGTGAAGCTCACTCTTCCCACCGGAAAGACCTCTGAACGAGAAGTCAATTTGAGTGAGCATATCAGATGCCAGTGGCTCGAGATTCCCGCCGGAGAGTTCGTGATGTCGCCGGAGAACGCCGGAGTAATTGAGTTCTCAATGTATGATCACAAGACGACGAATAATTGCAAGAAAGGTCTATTTGTCAAAGGTGTTGCCATTCGCCCACACTGAGTATGGAGCCGTAGTTTTTTTCCCTCTCTTTAAAATTTAAAAATATTATTAAAAATAAAATATATTTTAATTTATGATAATTTATTTTTGGTCATTTTGTTCATCTTATACACTAAATTGTTCATCTTATATTGGTGGTTATTTTGTTTCTCTTTTATAAGTGATAGCCTTTTTTTATAGAGTTAAACTTCTATTTCCACTCTAACTTTAATTTCTTTGCCTATTCCCTTCATGTATCATCCCTAATCTTATTCCCCCATCAAGTTTTATAATTCAGCATATTTCTCCGCACTGTTTAAATTTATGTTAAATAACCAGTTTTTTACTCAAAATCCTAAAAACCATCAATTTTGACCCGATTTCATACGCAATTTTGACCCGACCGATCCGATCCAAATTAAAATTGAATTAAATCCGGTTTACCCAATTATTAGCCCGACCCGGTTTATTAAAACTTTGACCGGTTTATTGAATTTTGACCCAACCCAATTTATTATAATTTTGGCTCGGTTTATTGAAATTTTGACCCGATTTTGTTGAAATTGACGCGGTTTTGTCCCGGTTTTGCTGGAATTTTTATCCGGTTTGCTGAAATTGATCCGAATTTACTTAAAATTTTGACCCGATTTTAAATTTAATTTTTTAACTGGTTTCGCTGAAATTTTTTAACTTATCCGATTTTAATGTAAATTTCACCCAAAATTAATTCCATTATAAATTTTTGGGTGAAATTTACATTAATTTCTATAGAATTAATTTTGGGTAAAATTTACATTAAAATCGGATAAGTTAAAAAATTCAGCGAACCCGGTTAAAAAAACTAAATTTAAAATCGGGTCAAAATTGTAAGTAAATTCGGATCAATTTCAGCAAACAAGATAAAATTCCAGCAAAACCGGGACAAAACCGAGTCAATTTCAACAAAAGTGGGTCAAAATTTCAATAAACCGGGTCAAAATTATAATAAATTGGGTTGTGTCAAAATTCAGTAAATCGGTCAAAATTTTATTAAACCGACCAGGTTAATAATTGGGTAAACCGGATTTAATTCAATTTTAATTTGGATCGGGTCGGGTCGGGTCAAAATTGGGTATGAAATCGGGTCAAAATTGATGGTTTTTTAGGGTTTGGGGTAAAAATCTGGTTATTTAACAAAAATCTAAACAGTATGGAGAAACAGACTGAATTATAAAACTTGAAGGGGAATAAGATTAGAGATGATACATGAGGGGCTAATAGGATGAGTTTGATAGATGAGGGGGAATAGGCAAAGAAGCTAATTACACGAAACGATACGAACGGAGAGAATACCAACATCATAAGAGAACATCGTTATGAAAAAGGATAAGAACGTAAGGTATTGTTTTCATGTTGCTTTATGATCAATTTAATGATCAATTAGTATTATGTTTGTTCTATGTTTGTACTAGAGATTTGGAATTTCAAAGAAGAACGGAAAACTTGTATATTTATCGTGACCTTGATAGATATATTTATCGCCTTGGAAAAGTTTCAGAACATGTTTTTAGGTATTTTATAAGGTAATTGAGAACCGAAATCTTGCTTTACAATTGTTTTCCTGTAATTAATTTAAAATATTAGGTATAATAAGTAGGAAAAAATATTTTAAAATAAACTAAGTTTAAAGTAATTATTGAAATGAATATAATAGATTAGATGTTTTGTGATAAAACAATAGATCTGATTTTTAAAAAATTTTGATAGAAAGCGAGATCTTTTCTTCTGAGCAAAGGTCGGGCGGTGAAACTCGAGAACGATGAAGGAAAATGTGAAAGGACAAAAGGAAGAAGGGTAAAAGAAGGTGTTTGACTTCAGCAGTCATCAAAGGTTAACTGAGTTGGTTATCTGTTTAGGAATATCCGCCCAACATTCAATTTTTCGCAACAAAGAAGCAAATACACATCCACATGATCCAGAAGGGTTTTTTTTTGGGTTTAAGGTTTTTTCCTTTTGATATGTACACAAAACAGAATCAAATGGAAAAATTTGTAAGAGTATAGAAAGATTCATGAATTGTATCCTGTGTATAAATAAACCAAGACTGGGTTGCATTTCACCATTAGCATTTCTGAAATCAAGAAAAACCTACAAGTTGTATGAGAAACCAACTTCTGTTCTATCTAACAGAAAATGACCATTGGCCTCCTGAACTTGGCTCATAAGTCAAGTCATAGAAAGTGTATCAGAATTAAAGCAAAATGCATGACTCAGTGCATCTGCATCTTGTATCCAGATATGTCAAAAGTGTACAGTTCATACAGATATATGACGAATGACTTAAGGAAAATCAAATGTCTTCATTAGAAGGCCATCATGAGTCAAACTTTACCGAAGTGCAAGTATTGCATGGCAGATAATATTGATTATCAACAATATCAATTTATCAACTATCCTCTGCGAAGACTTTGCTAACTATGAGAAAAAAACAAAATACAACAAATTCTTTAGAAGAAGGTAGTTTGGATCATCTGATATGCCTTTCGCATTTGCCAAATGGAGAAGCCTACCAGTCTAGTTTATATCCACCTGAGGAATAGCACCTCCAGCTTGAAGGATATGTTGCTCTAGCTGAAAGGGCAATAAGAGGACTATGAGAAGCAGCAAATGATGAGTGAAAAGATTGCAAAAAATGTTATAAGCAGTTTTTTCACACAGGTTTCAACTGACATTGAACAAATCCTGAAGGTTGGCTGGCAGCAACTTATATCCATAAGCAACCTGCTGCAGACAACTGACACAAATGTACTCAGATAAAAGGCAAACGGTTATTAAGACATTCATGAAAGAACTAATTCAGCAATGCATTTAAGCAAACAAACAATCCCAACAGTTTTTGCATAAGTAAGCTAAACTCTAAGTGGTGCTTCAAGAAGATGTTTTTGCCTATGTACCATTAATGTTCTCAAATGCTTACTTTGTGGTTTCCGCCTCAATGACCTCAAACACTCTCTCATCTGCTTTGATATTGGCACCCAACTATGGGAGGAGGACAAATGGCCTTGAAACATCAATAAGAACCTTTAAATTTGTCATTTTGGTAGTAAACTGATTTTAGGAGCTCATACTCTTGTTATATAAGTGGAGATACATGAAATAGTTGCATATTTTCATATTTGTATGCTATGTAATTGAAGATAAAGGGTGTGTAAATAGCATACATTACGCCCGTGTAGAGCAGTAGGAGGCGATCTTGAAGCAGAATGAACTTCTGTTGGTAACCCTTACAGCCTACGCTTTCTCTCGATTTGCATCATTGTATTATATTATCTAACATTGGTTAAAAATGAATAATGGACTTATTATCAGTGGTATTCTTTTATGAACCGTATCTGCCTCAAGTTTTTGACCTCCCCATCAATAAAAACACACGTTAAGCTGAACACTTTGATGGACAAGAGATTCAGAATGCGATCGCATACCGTTTTCTGTCGTTTTCTTCTGCAATTCGCTTTGTTTTCAAAAGCTCTTTACCTGCCTGTATCCGTTCCTACGACAAATAACAGATCTTAGGTTCATCCGAGACCTCAATTTCTCTCCATGTTCATATCGCGAAAGTATACAATGATCGTACCTTTTCCCTTTCTCTATCGCGTTTCTTCTATTCTTCTTGTTGGTTTAGCTTCCATTGTATCATCAGATGGACTTGGAGACTCGATCGCAATATCAAATTCCACCTGTAACTCAAGAAGAATTAACATGTTCCTAACATCGAAGGAAGCCTTCATGGCTTTCATTGGAAGGCTTCTAATAGTCCTAAGAAGTCTATCATAAAATGGAAATGAGATGAGAAGAATGTTTCTGTTGTAATATTACCTCCCCATCAATAAGAACAAACGTTAAGCTGAACACTTTGATGGATAAGAGATTGAGAAAGCAATCTCATATCGTTTGCTTTCGTTTCCTGCTACAATTCGCTTTGTTTCCAAAAGCTCTTTACCTGCCCGTATCCGTTCCTACGACAAATCACAGCTCTTAGGTTCATCCGAGACCTCAATTTCTCTCAATGTTCATCGCGCGAAAGAATACAATGAGCGTACCTCTCCATGTTCAACTCTGTTCTACATGGCTCGAACGGAGTCTCTTCTTCAACATATGTCGTGCGCTGCTATGTGAAAAGAAGACCTGGGTATTTGGTAGCATCAGCCTTCAATCGCCTTCATTCCTTGTGTGTGGCTCGCATAGACAGCTTGGTGCGCAGACCCAACAATGCTGCCCAAAATGAAAACCCTGAATTGACCCAAATTAATACACGCATATATATATATATATACATGTGAATTGGTGGAGATAATCCGAGAGGCCAATGTGGTGAACGGACCATAGAGAGGGTAATATAAATTTAGCGTTTAGCGGCAGCTTCAAACGGCTCCCATGGAGTAAGAGGTGGCGTGAATAAAGGGGGAAGAAAGACATGAGGCCAATTTAGGAGAAGCGAAGGGAGAGGGGAAGACATACCTAAGGCGGACGGCGCGAGGAGCTGCAATAGAAGGTCGGTGTTCCCGGAAAAGGAAGCGGTGTCAGCTAAAAGCAATGTGACAGCAGCCCTGTGCGACGAAAACAATAGCCACGGCTCCATGGAGTAAGAGATGGCGTAAAAAACGATGGCATTTGCCGGGGTGGAGAGAGTGGGGAAGAGCCGTTACGGTAGAGGTAAATGAAACTAAATTAAGGAAAAAAAAAGAAAAAAACTTTGGAATTTTTTAAATTATATATATAATTTATTGCTGACGTGGAGGGTCGAACCGAAAAGACTCTTTATACAATAACTATTGTATATATAATTTCCATATTTAGTATTTATAATAAAGAATTTTAAATGTAAATTTTTGGTATAATAATATATAGTGTGATTTTTTAATGTAAACGTATAAATTGTTAGAATTTTTATAAGAGATAAATTTATTTGTTTGTGCCTTTTAAAAGTGTAGATATATATATTTATCGAAATTCGTATCTGTTTCGAACAATAATAAAAGTCCTTAATTTACGTATAACTATAATAAAAAAAATTCAAACTTTTAACTGTACGAAGACAATTTTTTTAATTCCATTACAGCGGCTAGGAGGATTTAAGAAAAGATTAATGGTCTGAAGAATAAATATCTTAAAGAAATGGACTGTCTGCCTGACACTCCCGTAAGAGTAGAAGGCTGCGAAATGCGTAGTCGCCGTTAATTTGGACGGCGGAGTTACCGGAATTACACTATGCTGAGATCACGGCGTTCCCGTTCCCACCACGGAGCGCAGCTCTGCGCCGTTACTTCCGCCGTCCTTCTCCTCTTCTCCGTCTCCCTTCTCTACACGCGCCTCTCTCTCTTCACCTCCCATTCCCCGACCTACCCTCAAGTGACCGCTTCAATATATGTATACATATATCTTTATCTATATGGATTTCTATGGCACTTCAATATGAGTTTCCTCTTCTATAATTTGTTATTTCTCGATGGAATCAGAGGAAGGCATCTGCTTCTGGGTTTTACTTCGATCACATTTATGGCGTTATCAGGCGAGCTTTCAACAAGCGTTCGATCGACGAATGGGATTACGATTACACAGGGTTTAGTTTTGAATCAAAACCTGAAGATTCAAACGAAAAGAGTAAGGCTGCGTTTGGATCTGATGATGTTTCGGTCGACGAAGCAATTCGGAGGAAGATCATCGAGGTTTCAAGTATCGAAGATGCCTTATTACTGAAATCCGGTAAGAGAGTGTCGCCATTGAGAGAGGGATGGGGTGATTGGTTTGATAAGAAAGGTGATTTCTTAAGGAGAGATAGAATGTTCAAGTCGAATATAGAGATATTGAATCCATTGAATAATCCGATGTTGCAGGATCCAGATGGGGTAGGGATCTCTGGTTTGACCAGAGGGGATAAGGTGGTACAGAAATGGCTGTTGAATGAGTTTAAGAAGAACCCTTTTGGAACAAAGAAGCCTTTGAGTGTTTCAGACAAAAAAGAACCATTAGATTTGAGAGAATCCAGACATGGAATTAGGTTACAGAATAGTGTTCAAGAGAGTAGAGAAGTAGATGATGATGATGATGAAAAGGAAGTGAAGAAAGGTGATCGTAAGACATTGAACAATGATGCGAGGAATGGTAATGTCGAGAAATTCATCCAGGAGAATGATAAGAAGGGACGTAACGAAGGGTTGAACGAATTGAACGACGGTAATCAAAGAAATGAAAAGAAGAGTTCTTCTGTTTCTGATTCAATAGAACTGAAGAATGCAGGCTCTGAGGTTCATGAGAGTAAGAATGAATACGCGGGACATTTATACGCAGACGGAACAAGATGGGGATATTACCCTGGTCTGGATCCAAGTTTATCGTTCTCAAACTTCATGGATTCGTTCTTCAGTAACGGTAAATGCAGTATGAGAGTGTTTATGGTATGGAATTCACCACCATGGATGTATAATGTTAGACATCAAAGAGGGCTAGAGAGTTTACTTTCTCAACATCGAGATGCTTGTGTCGTAGTTTTTTCAGAGACAATTGAGCTCGATTTTTTCAAAAACAGCTTCGTGAAAGATGGGTAAGTCGAGATATCGCCTATATACCCGCCTATATACACCTTATATATGTATATTCGAGTTATAAATTTCCCGTTTTTACAGATACAAAGTAGCAGTTGCCATGCCAAATCTTGATGAGTTACTAAAGGATACACCTACGCATATATTTGCTTCCGTATGGTTCGATTGGAGAAAGACTAAGTTCTATCCTACACACTATAGTGAGCTTGTTCGACTTGCTGCGTTGTATAAGTAAGCTTTATTGATCCTTTTTACGTAATATAGAACACGATTAGTCTTCAGATTCATTTAAAGCTCTTGATGCTTATGCAGATATGGCGGCCTTTATCCTCGATTCTGATATCATAGTTTTTGAGCTTCATTGATCCTTTTTACGTAATATAGAACACAATTAGTCGTCAGATTCATTTGAATCTCTTGATGCTTATGCAGATATGGCGGCCTTTATCTCGATTCTGATATCATAGTTTTGAGTTCTTTATCATCATTAAGAAATACTTTGGGAATTGAAGATCAGGCTACTGGTGGTTCACTCAATGGGGCTGTCATGTATTTTGATAAGACAAGGTCACAAATACTGTCTTAATATTACACAACTTGGGTTCTGTTTTGTTCACATTTGACACTGCCATTTATTACCTCTGCAGCCCGTTCTTATTCGAATGTTTGAACGAGTACTACTTGACGTACGATGATAAGTGTTTGAGATGTAATGGAGCTGATCTTTTGACGAGAGTGGGCAAAAGATTTCTTAACGGAAAGAATCGACGTATGAATCAACAAGAGTTGAAGATTCAGCCATCCTCTGTTTTCTTCCCGATCAATTCACAACAAATACCGCGGTACTTTCTATGTTTCTTACTTTTATTAATTATGTTATATTGTATTGTCTCATATCGTTTAGTTAGGTTCAAATCCATTTGATATGATATCAGTTTAGTTCGTCCTGATCTCAATTATCCAATCTTTGGTCCCCGCTTGTGATGTACACACTTCATTATAGAGTTTGGGCATGAAAAGTAGTAATATATTCGTTAAAACATGAATCATACATTTATACATATAATATTAGATAAACTTAAAATCTAGTTGGGTTTAAATCCATTTAACATAATGTCAGTTAGTTTGTCATAATTTGAATATTTCGATGATTGACAATAGATTGTATTGTACACATTTCAATACGAAATTTGGGTATGAAGGGCAATAATGTTTGTTGTTCTACATCAATTCAATTCAGACATGACTTATATATATATAAATATATATATATATATATATAATATTAGATAATTCTAAAATCTAGTTTTTGGTTTAGTTAGATTTAAATCAATTTGATATAATATCAATTTAGTTTATCATAATTTGAATGTTTTTTTGATTCACAATAGATTGTAGTCTACACCTTTCAATACGAAATTTGGGTAATAAAGGCAATGATGTTTTGTTGTTCTACATCCGTTAAGATATGAATTAACGACTTTTATTTATATATCAGACAATCATTCTAATTGGGTTTAGATAGATCTAAATTCATTTTCGAAAAATTCGACATGAATATTAATCTGATTTTGTGTTGATATGGATAGATATTTTACATCACCGGAGACTGAAACAGAGAAATCAAAGGAAGAAGAAATGTGGAAGAAAATAATGAAGGAATCAAAGACGTTTCATTTATGGAACAGTGTAACTTCATCCCTAATTCCAGAACCTCAAAGTCTCATTACAAAGTTCATCAATCACGCCTGTATCCGATGCTCTGATCTTTTATGATTCTTTTTTTTTCCTTTTTTTATTAGGAATTTAGAAATTTTATAACTTGTTTAGATTAGTTTTCATGATTTGAATATTCCTGATTGACAATAGAAAAAATATTCCATATATATCAAAATATTATTTGAAGTTTTGGGTTTCTAGCAAAGGGGGTCATTCGGTTCGACCCGAATCCGCTTGTGGCCCGGTGAAAACGGGTTTGGGCCGAGCGATCCGAAATTAAATAGACTCGAATTTCTCGCCCGCGGCCCGGTTCGGCGGGTTTTGGGCAGCCCACAAGCGGGTTTGCAACGATGGCGAAGACAAGCACGACAAACCCACGATTTTCTGTAGAGAACGACGCAACTCACACGGGTAGAGTTCACGGAGGAGAGAAAGAGAAGACGCAGGTAAAACGGACGGCTAGGGTTCACATATGAGAAAAAGAGAAGACTAAGGTAGGATGAACGATTAGCGTTCACGAAGGAGAGAAAGAGAAGACGCAAAAATTAGGGTTGTTCACGGAAACACGACGCACGTAGTTATGTGTCTGGTTGGGTTGGAATTTCTTTTCATGGCCCGATGGATCGGGTTGAAAAATTTTCGTGTTATATAATCGCCTGAGCCCGTAGGTCTAGTTACATTCGGGTCTTTCATCGTCGGACCACCCGAACCTAGTAATTTTCGGATACGCGGATCGAACTCGATTTTACCGCTCCTAGTTTCTAGCAATTTATATTAGGTTTACATAGACAATCTATGTTATCTCAAATAGATTTGAATCTAGAATACTATTTATATTAGTTATTATTTATGTTATAGATAATGTGTGTGTACAACATAAAATAATATATTTTTTTTTCAAATTTAATTTCAATTTTATAACATATTAATTATAATCGAGATACAAATTATATTTGATGTTTATTCTAATCAAGATAATAAAATTTTAATATTATATATCAAATGGAAATGGATATGAGTATATTATATCAAAATTTAAAATTAAATAAAATATTTTTATGGAATAAGACAATATAATATCAAATATTTATATTAGATGATGCATTTTTATGTCTTATATGATTATAATACATATTTAACGATATTAAATTTACATTAATTTAATCCACATTCATTTTAAAATTATCAATTAAATGTATAATATATATATATAATAACCGTGAATTTAAATGTATTAATTTATTATCACTAACATAGTTTTTATTAGGGTTTAAATTTATTTGTTACAAATATTTCAGCGAATGTTTTATTTTTTTGAACGTATAATTTGCTCCCTCCTCGCCATGAGTGTTATTTGATGGTTATGGCTCCTCGTCGTCGAAATTGTCGACTTCAGTTCTTCTTCTCCACCTCTCCTCTCTCCTCATACCAATTTGATTTCTGCTTCCAAATTCCATCTCTTCCTCCCCATACGCCATAGAAGAAGCAGAAGAAGAGCTACCATTACGCTTCAATGGCGTCTCTTCTTGTCAGATCGAACCGATTCGTAGCTAGACCTTGTGAACTCCATAACTCTCTCTGTTCTCTCTTCTCTCTCAGACTGGTCTCTTGTTACCATGATCGCGATTATTGTATAACTGCTTCCCCATCATCATCATCATCATCATCATCATCACCACCAGCATCAGCTCACTCTGTCGTTAGATCGATTTGTTCTTTGGTATGTGATTCCTATCTGCATCAAACCCGTTTCAAATTATCCCCTCACCGAATCAACCTTAACTTGGACGTGAACTCTCTCACCCACGAGCAAGCCATTACCGTGGTGGCTTCTCTCGCAACCGAAGCTGGCTCAATGGTAGCTCTCAGTTTCTTCTACTGGGCAGTGGGTTTCGAAAAATTCCGACATTTTATGAGATTGTATCTTGTAGCCGCTGGTTCTTTGATTAGTAATGGGAATTTGGACAGAGCACATGAAGTTATGCGATGTATGCTCAGGAATTTTGCAGAGATCGGGAAGTTAAACGAGGCTGTTTATATGGTAATGGATATGGAGAATCAGGGATTATCTCCAAGCACGAAAACCTTAAACTGCATTATCGACATTGCCATTGAAATGGGTTTGATTGATTATGCAGAGAAAGTGTTCGATGAAATGTCTGTGAGAGGTGTTTGTCCAGATTCTGGTTCTTACAAGTTAATGGTAATTGGTCATTGTAGATACGGTAGAATTGTTGAAGCTGATAGGTGGTTAAGTGGAATGCTTCAAATAGGATTTGTTCCTGATAATACTACATGTACTTTGATATTTAATGCCTTTTCTGAAAAGGGTTTAGTGAACAGAGCCATTGGGTATTTTCGTAGGATGATTGAGTTAGGATTCAGACCAAATTTGATAAATTTTACATCTTTAATTGATGGGTTATGCAAGAAGGGGAGCATGAAGCAAGCCTTTGAGATGTTAGAGGAAATGGTTAGGAATGGTTGGAAGCCAAATGTATATACTCATACAGCTTTAATTGATGGATTATGTAGAAAGGGATGGACTGAGAAAGCATTTAGGCTGTTCTTGAAGCTGGTTCGTAGTGATAGTTACAAGCCAAATGTGTATACATATACTTCGATGATTGGTGGGTATTGCAAAGAAGATAAATTGACTCGGGCTGAGATGTTGTTTAGTAGAATGAAAGAGCAGGGTTTGGTTCCTAATGTGAACACATATACTACACTCATTAATGGTCATTGTAAAGCTGGAAATTTTGATAGAGCATTCGAATTGATGGATTTAATGAGTGATGAAGGTCTTGCGCCAAACATATATACATATAACACGATTACTGACAGCCTTTGTAAGAAAGGAAGGGCAATCGAGGCTTATAAATTGCTCAATAAGGCCTTTTCTTGTGGACTAGAAGCTGATGGAGTTACATATACTATTCTGATTTACGAACAGTGTAAGCAAGGTGACATTAAACAAGCTCTTGCATTTTTGTGTCGGATGAATAAGATTGGTTTGGATACGGATATACGTTTATACAACACATTGATAGCTTCATTTTGTAAGCAGAAGCAAATGAAGGAAAGTGAAAGGCTTTTCAAGGAAGTAATAGACCTTTGTTTGGTTCCAACAAAAGAAACTTATACTTCAATGATTTGTGGGTATTGTAGGGATGACAATGTTGATTTGGCTTTGAAATATTTTCATAAGATGAAAGATCATGGTTGTACTCCTGACAGTTTCACTTATGGTACTCTGATAAGCGGCCTTTGCAAAAAGTCTAAGGTAGAAGAAGCTTGTAGGCTTTATGAAGCAATGATTGACAAGGGTATATCGCCTCCCGAGGTAACTCGAGTGACAATAGCATATGAGTATTGTAAAAGGAACGATTCGGCCAGTGCAATGATTCTACTGGAAACTCTAGACAAGAAGCTATGGATTAGAACAGTGAATACATTGATTAGGAAATTGTGTAACGAGAATAAAGTCGGTATGGCAGCCTTATTCTTTCATAAATTGTTGGAGAAAGATTGTTGCGTTGATCGCGTTACAATGGCTGCTTTCACTACGGCTTGTCATGAGACTGGCAAAGACAGTCTTGTTACTGACTTGGTCAAGAGGATCTCCAATGGAAAAACCTAGTAGCTGTACTCATCTTGGAGTTTGAATACCCGTGGATCAATTAAACGGTATAGGTTTCAACGGGTTTGATAGATCAAGTGAATACCAAGCCACCTGATTTGATCACCATTGATCTGGAGTTGGCTTCTTGAGTAGCTTCTGAAAACTGAGGTTTCCAAATCCAGTTTTGTCTGTGAGAAACATCAGGGTTGATCTTGATTTGATCATCAATGAGGACTCGAATCTGAATGCTTGATCTTGATTTGATCATCAATGAGGACTCGAATCTGAATGCTTGATCTTGATTTGATCATCAATGAGGACTCGAATCTGAATGCTTGATCTTGATTTGATCATCAATGAGGACTCGAATCTGAATGCTTAATGATGGCTGTTTCTACATTTGTTCAAATGGGTTTATCAACATCAAAAGTTGATTGATTCGATATCGAAATCTCCTCATCTTCTTGGGGTGATTCAGAATTGAATCATATAGTTCATGTTTCAGTGTTTCTTGGATATACTTTTATTGTAGAAAGAAAATAATTTTACTTTCTCACTGAAGTGAAATGCCCTTTTTATGGGTAAAAATCTTCTTACCAGTGGTTTCTACGTAAGCATTGACGTCATCAATAAGTATACTTTATATCTTTGTGCCCCGACAAAAGCAAGAAGCCTTGTCTTCTTTTGTCCGGTGGAAGAACCTCCGACGCCGATGTTGACTCTTTCACTTCTTACGCCACCTTAAATACTGTGAGTTTCGCTCGATCCCTGAAAATCAAACGCGAATTTAATCTTGTTGATGACTGCTTTCACTATCATTAACATCAAAAGCCACTTGCTTTCTCTCGGTCCCAAGTTCAAGATTCATCTTTCTCCTCTCCAGAATTCTCGTTTTCAGGTATATAATCTTGATCTGTTTCTTAATTTTGGATTCTGAATTGTTTTGGTAAAGTTATTCATAACTACAGACTGATAATTTCTTGGTTGATGATGAAAAAAATAACGTAATCAGGCAAAGATTTGCAGTTTAAAAAAAGATATCCAGAATTGCAAATTTGAAAGATTTAGGGTTTCAGTTTTCTTGGAAGATTCTTCTGAAATCAGCATTCAATGCTATACTTTATATTTGACTATTAGATGTATATGAAATAGACACAGTACTGATCCTTTCATTGTCTCCAGTGCACATTAAGAATGGCTCGTTCTGCCATTGATGAGACCTCGGATTCTGGGGCTTTCCTGAGAACTGCATCAACATTCCGAAACATCATTTCACGAGAACCCAATTCATTATTTCCGGCAGAATCTGAAAGGTACCATCTTTATATATCATATGCTTGTCCTTGGGCTTGTAGATGTCTCTCATACTTGAAGATCAAAGGACTTGACAAAGCCATAAGCTTCTCGGTCAGTAAATCATGCTTACTCCCGTTTAGATCGATCAAGCAATCGCCTTTTTTCATCTTGATTCACTCTTTTTTAATCTGTTACATCAGTCTGTTGAACCCATTTGGGGAAGAACTAAGGAAACGGATGATCATATGGGATGGGTATTTCCAGCTTCGGATACTAAGATCCCTGGAGCTGAACCTGACCATCTTAATGGTGCAAAGAGTATAAGAGAACTTTATGAAATGGCTAACCCTAATTACTCGGGGAAGTACACAGTGCCTGTAAGTTCGACTTATCTTTTTCAATTAGGGGTGTAAAATGGGCTGGCTCGACTTTTTTACGTGCTGACTATTTAATTATTTTGAACTAGTTGTAGTATCATATATGATAAACATATCAAACGAACCACATAAAATATCAAAATATGAAAACATTCATTCAAACATAATGTTATAAAATATCATTTTATTAAATAAAAAATACCTTCTCGAATGAAAAGTATGACCGCTCGTAACTTTACTAAATTGTTTATTTATTTTGTTATATCAATTATTAGGAAAAAGAAAAATACATTATAATAATATAATATGTTTAAACAATATATTATGTTTTATTAAATGCAATATTATATATGATATACAAAAAAGGGAAAATATTTTATTTTTGTACATGATTTTTTTCAGCTCGCGAACCAGCTCGTCAGTTCGCGAGCCAGCTCGTCTAAGCTCGGACTCGTTTTGGGCTCAGCTCGTCAGCTCGTTTTTTAAACGAGCTAGAAAATACCCAGCTCGGCTCGTTTAAATATGGTCCGAACTAGAGCCGACTCGCGGGCCGACAGCTCATTTTACACCTCTATTTTCAACCTTGTGATATGGAAGGTTTATCAATATGCTAGGTTCTATGGGATAAGAAGCTAAAAGCTATTGTAAACAATGAGAGTTCGGAGATAATTCGAATGTTCAACACTGAGTTCAATCATATCGCGGAAAACCCTACTCTCGACCTGTATCCATCCCATCTACAAGCCAAAATAGATGAAACTAATGAATGGGTTTACAATGCCATAAACAATGGTGTATACAAATGTGGGTTTGCGAAAAAGCAAGAACCCTATGATGAGGTAAGCAATTGTCGAGATTTATATTCAAGATCGGCATGACTTGTTCGTTATAATACGCAAATCAAACGTTTTTTAATTTCTGATTCGCGTTACAGGCAGTGAAGCAGCTCTACGAAGCCTTAGATAGATGCGAGGAGATACTTACGAAACAGCGATACATATGTGGAAATACTTTGACTGAAGCAGATATACGATTGTTTGTCACCCTTATAAGATTTGACGAGGTAATTGGTTCGACATTTTCCTCTAACAGAAAGGGAATATAGCATAAAAAATATCTAACTATTTTATTTTAGTCTATAAAACATGAATTATTATTTTTAATCTAAAAAATCCAAATTTATTTTTTTTACTTTAAAAACATTAATTAATATAATGTAGAAAATACCAAACTTTTAAATTTTTGCCTATAAAACACAAATTATTACTTTGAACCTAAAAATTTTGAACTTTTTTTACATTTTTTCTAAAAAATACAAACTTATCAAATGAATCGTATCCATATACAAACAAAAACATTAAATCATATTTTAACTATTTGAATTTTTAAGTTTATCTAAAGAACACAAATTTATCAAATTAATATTAAGTTTGGATTTTTTTAGGTTAAAAATAATAATTCATGTTTTATAGAATAAAATAAAATAGTTAGATATTTTTTTATGCTATATTCCCTTATGGAAATTAACAGTTGGTCCTGGACTCAAGCTCCCATATTTTAGGAACACCCATAAACACTTTCTGATTTCGTATCAATATGTAATCTTCGAGGCATCTAACGGTCTTAAAATCGTATATTTTCACGGGCAGGTCTACGTGGTTCACTTCAAATGCAACAAGAAACTGATAAGAGAATATGGGAATCTGTTTGAATACACCAAAGACATCTTCCAAAACCATGGGATGAGCCAAACGGTGAACATGGAACACATAAAGAAGCATTACTACGGAAGCCATCCTTCCATAAACCCTTTTGGGATAATCCCTCACGGACCAAACATTGATTACTCTTCACCTCATGACCGACACAGATTCTCCGATTCCTCAAACAAAGTGAGTGAGTGAGTGAGTGACTCAGTGAGTTATGTTCTGTTTTTTTGTGTGTTTTTTTATGCATTTTACGTTATGTTGAATTAATTCTCAATATAATAAATTTGTCTTTTATAATGTACTATCTTTTACTAATGAAATGTGAGGCAATTATATAAAACAAAGGGAAAAAACGTAGATTAGTAGTTTAAACCTTGTGTTGTTAATATAAATTAGTTGGGTTATAGTAGATGTGATAACCTTAGAATATAATATTTTAATTGAATAGTATAGTTAGTAAAAACAAATGAAGTTTCAATTGAGCTTATGAAATTATAACACTTTTATATTAAATTTATTTATAGTTTATCTAGTTTATATACTATTATAAAGATTTAACAACAAAATAATGGTAGTGTATATAAAATTGATAAAATGAGTATATTATAATTATTAAGAGTAATAAATAAAGAAGAAAAATATTAATATGCTTATTCTTTTGACCTCTATCTAATTTCCTTCGATTTTTAATTTTCATCCGATTCCTCTCAAACTATAAAAAAAATCTATCTAAAACTCTCTTCGTTAACTATACATTAAAATTTCGTTAAATTTACAATTCCAAATCGTAACCTTAAAAATCGATTTAATTTTGACTCGAATTGGCCAATTTTGATCCAAATCTGATCTAGTTTTGATCCAAATCCGATCCAATTATGATCTAAATTAAATTCGATTTAAACCAACTTTAACTCAACTTAATCTGATTTGAACCAAGTTTGATCTAATTAGATATCAAAATGTTGACTTTAAACGATTAGACGTGAATTTACTACATATATAAACAATTATTGTAGATAGACGATTAGACGTGAATTTATCACCAGACGGTGGTCAGCAGTATTCTGATAGGAATGCTGCCTACTTCATTGATCAAAGCCTTTTGCTCCCACATTGATCAAATCTGTTATTGCTATATAATTCAAGGTTGTTGATATTGTACCTTAAAAAGGTCTAAGAGCTAGTAGATGTAATCATGTAACTCAGCCCTATTGTTCAAGCGCATAAACTTAGCCAATCTGTCTATAATTCTACTGAGTAGCAAAACTGAGAACACGCGAAAAATGTTAACTATGTTACCTTCACGATGGCGCTCCGAGATAAGACGCGAGTCTTAGAATGTCGCTGAATATCCCACCAGCTGTGACTTGAGCTCCAGCGCCAGGCCCACGTACTATGAGCGGTTGATCCTTGTATCTCATGGTTGTGAATGCTATGATGTTGTCTGAACCCGAAAGCTGAGCAAATGGATGTTCTTTCTTGTATCTGCGAAGTTCGACTGTGCCCTTTTCATTAATCGCGTCCACCACTCCGACATATCTCAGGACCTGTAACGGAGAGAAAAGGGTTAACGTAGACGTTATGATTAGAGAGGATACGGTATGGTGACTGTGATGATGAACTTGCATAGAAGAAAAGGAAAAGCCCTTTCTTTAGATTTCTAATTTTTGACCAATTATTATGGTAATTCGATGCGTAAAGCACGCAAATCTAGATTACACGCGTTATGTTTCCCACGTGTAAGTGTAGCCTTCGAAACCAGCCCAAGATGTGTTATAGCTTTTGCAAGTGATCAAACTAGATTCCATGTCAGTTTCTGCTAATCTTTATGTAGTGGTAATAAGATTAGCACTGTTTGGATACGCAGCATAAGATAACGGTCTTGAAAATTACTTACTTCGCCCGACGTCTCAGCTTCTTGTCTTTCTTTCGCCAAGTCTTTATCAAACTGTGGTAACTTCTCCATGAATTCTTCAGCAGATGTACATGCCTGAAGTTCAAGAGAAGAAGTCATTACTCTCGTAAAAAGGACTGACAGCTGATTTTAACGAAAAAGAGAATAGAGTCATTACTTTTAAAGATTCAGGCACAAGACTTCTGACAGGAAGGTCAGAGAGGTCCAATCTGAGGCCAGATTCTCTAGCGAGAATTATCACCTGAATAAAAACACTTCTTGAAAGTTAAGATTTGCTTTCTCCTCAGTAACTTCAGCCACATTGGTGAAAATCGAAGGTAAATTGGGTATAGGTAAATAGATTAAAAGAAATTTACCTTCCTAGCAACATCAGTTCCAGATAGATCATCTCTTGGATCAGGTTCAGTATAACCTGCCTTCTTTGCTTCTGCTACAACCTCGCTGAAATTTCGACTTCCGACAAAGTTGTTGAATAGATAACTTAAAGTCCCACTGCCGAGAAAAACGAAGAACAATATTCAGCAAGAGAAGGGAACTTAACACGGCCGAGCAGTGTTATAAAACCTTTATGGCATAGAACCTGAAAATGCCCTCTATGCGTAGTATCTTATCTCCTGTCTCCAAAAGACCACGTAAAGTGCTGATAATTGGAAGACCAGCTCCAACAGTGGCTTCATAGAAGTAATGAGTGTAGGATTTTCTTTGAAGAGCTCTTAGCTTTAAGTACTAAACACAAGCAAAAACCGCAGAAGGAACCAATGAGATACGGTACAGCAAACCTGATATAGTATGAATAACAAAGACCGGAACATTTTCTAGCTGATACTCTAAAAATAACCATTTGGTGAGACAAATATCACCTGATCAAGGGGTCCTGAGTTTGCCTTCTTATTTGGGGTAATGACATGAATGCCTCTTCGTAACCAATCATAGTAATGGGTAGCGATGTAAGAGTCTGCAGTACAATCAACTATCACAGTGTTGGGAATAAAATGATTTCCGTGCACGTGCTGAGTGAATTTATCCATATTAGCCTCTTCTCCTTTCTCATTCAGAAGTTCTCTCCATCTCGACAAGTCAATACCTCTGTAAGAAGAACATATATGTTATGTGACAACAGGACAACCAATCTGCTGTTTGAAAGAGTGATAGTATCAAGCCGAAAATGTTACCCTACAACCCCACAGATGTATTACCAAGGATATGAAGCCACATAGAACAAAAAAAAAACAACAATAAGGGAAATGGAAGTGCTAAAATTATGATAAAAGTAAACATAATCGGGATGTTAACCATGCTTAAAAGACAAGTACACATGGTCTTAGCTGATATAGCCAGCACCGGCTATGACTGAAGAAGAAGGCATGTGAGGATTCAGGATATTTGCTTCTCTTGAGAAAGAGCACAATCGATTCATAGCATTCACAATAAACCGATTTATCAGCCAGCAATGCCATATTATACAAAAGGAACACATAATCTGATAGAGAAGGATACATTCTTACATGTCACTTAACAGCATAGATCTTGATCCAGTAATTCCCATCACACGCAGATCAATGTTAAATTCTCGTTTGAGAACACCAGCCTGGAAAATTGAAATTTTATGCTTTATCAGCTTCTCAACTCCTAGTAATCTTACAGCTTTTACATTGTCAAGACAAAGATGTGGTTTTACATCTTAAGTTTTCTATATATAAAATATATATGAACTATTTGATCTATTACACAGATTTCTTCACAAGAATGTTGAAACAGAAGATGCACTAAGATTACACTAATTTACTATGAGAAAAGTATGGATGATAAACGCAAGCAGATCGATGATTAATAAAATTAGAGAATTGAGTTCACCTGGTCCCTTAGCTGGTCCAGTAATGTGCCACCTATCAAGCCTGGACCAACGATTCCCATTGCTATGGTGGTTCTTGACAGGAAAAACCTTGAGTGCACAGCTCTCAGCGCCCTTACACAATCTTCTCGTCTGACAACTACAGTAACATTGTACTCAGAACAACCTTGAGCTATAGCACGGACATTAACATTAGCCTGCAAGCGAGAAAAAAGAAAAAAATAAAAGGAAAAATGAATCAGAATAGGGCACTTCAGCGAGATATAGAGGAGTAAAATCAACCTATTTCAAGCATGCATAATAATCACCTTGGCAAGTGCATTGAAAAGGGTAGCACTAACTCCAGGGGTACTTGACATTTTTTGACCCACTGCTGCTAAGATGCTACAATTAGGTATTACCTCAATCTGAGAAAAGATGTTTGAAATGACAACAGTCAAACTTTTCAAAAGCAACATCACTAATTGTTGTCAATTTACTTGACTACATCTCTTTACAAGTAAACAAAAGGCACATCAAAAAGAAAGAGGGAGTGAGAGAGAGAGAGGGAGGAGATAGAAACCTGTGAAAGACGTCCTGCATTCAAAGCTTGACTAAATCTAGATCGCAGTGCCTCAGAAACAGCTTTTACCTCTTTTTCAGGTACAGCAAAGCACACAGAATGCTCACTGCTAGCCTGAATTATATCAATATTATAAGCCCATGAAATTAATAATGGGAAAGATTGGCATACCATCAAATTAAAGTTTTAGTTTGCACCACCTGTGATATCATAATCACATTAGCTCCAACATCTTTGACAGCACCGAAAATGTCACTAGCAGTACCAGGTACACCAGCCATTCCAGTTCTGAGATCATGAATTTGGAAGAGTGCAGTCAATGATAGATGAATTCAACATGTTTGTTCACAGGCTATAGAAAAAGACACCCATATAACCATGACATATAAGTTACCCTTCAACATTTACAAGTGCCAAATTGTCAATAGTTGCAAATCCTTTGACAGGCGTTTCCAAGTCATAGGCATCCTCATCTTCAGCAGAAACAGGTTGACAGATCATTGTTCCAGGAGCAGAGAGATTGAAAATATTTCTTATTACAATTGGAATATCATATCGCATCACAGGAATAATAGTGCGGGGATGTAAGACATTTGCTCCAAAATAAGACTGCATAAAGTTAGATTTTCGTCAGAAAATTTGTACATGGGATGATTAGGTCCCTAAAACCAGAAGAAAAAAAGAGTAGCTAGATTTACCATTTCCCAGGCCTCTTGGTAAGAAAGTGTCTTCAGTATCACTGCCTCATTAACTGCAGAAAACACTCTTTAGCGCTACAAACTTCTGACAATGTAGGCAAGCATCTTTACATCTTTTTCAAAACATACTCTGTATATGTGATCTGCCCGTTCATATCTTGGCGATCATTAGAAAACATGACACCTTAAATGAATTCAATAGTCAGTATCAGTAACTGACTGACCGATAATTTAGCAGCAGCATTCTGTAAAGGGTATATTCTTTTCATAGCACTATAATTGAAGCACCAAGTGAACTCTCGAGGTTAGCACTAAGAATTTAAAGATGGAAAAAAGGGAAAGATGCCTGAATTACTCAATATATGCCCAATAAGACAAAAACAATTCAAACAGACTCTGGAGCCTCTTGTATGGTTTCTTCACCAAGGACCAAAAGCCAAAGTTTGCTAGGTTATGCTACCTTTCACGAGCTATAAAACAAGTCTCTTAATTGATGTCCAGAATAAGAGAATTGTAGTTCAAAAGTTTTTAACACAAAATGAAAGAATAATAAAGCTTTTCACAAACCTTTCCGAGGATCTGCGCTGTATACACCATCGACGTCTGTCCAAATTGTGACCTGGCGAGCCCTTAACAGGGCACCCATTATAGCTGCGGAAAAATCACTCCCATCTCTTTTCAAAGTTGTTGGAATATTCTGTGGAGTACTAGCAATGAACCCTGTTGCAATAATTATCTTTGATGGATTCTGCGAGAACCATTTTTCGATTCTCCTCTCAGATTCGACAAAATCAGGATCAACCTGATTAGAACCCGTGGGATTTACAATAAGCACATCCCTAGTATCCATCCAGTTGCACTCTAGCCCGGTCTACAGCCAAATGGGAAAAGCTAGTAAGAAAGTCTACAGCTCAAGTATAACACAAAGAGTCTTCTAATGGCTTCAAACCTTTCTGACAACAAATGATAGCATCTGAGCAGACCATAGCTCTCCATGTCCAACAACAAAATCTGAAAACGACTCAGATGCATGGCCAGCTACAAAGAAGATAAAAATTTCAGTTCTTTCGTAGAGCCACTTTACAAGGCGAAAGAGAAAACAAATGCATATGAAGTGTCTCAAAGTGAACTATCTAAGAATCTCAAGAAAAAATACGCTAAAAGTGAAAATGGTTGAAAAACAAAATGACCACCACAAACACTTTCACAATTTCTGTTCCACGTATATTTCTAATCACTGCAATAGAGAGCATGACTACCTAAATAGTTAGCGAAAGTATAAGAAGGCTACCTATATATATTGCGCGGAGCATTGCTTTCAGGTTATTAACATCATGATGCAAACAGGACAAGAAACTTGCAAGATCATTTCCATCAAGAAGGTCACGAGCTGTCAAACGATGCTTTTCCAGAACAGCATCCAGCGCATACACATATGAATCATCCCGTGACTGTGCCTTGAAGATAAGATCATACATCATATCTGTCACCTTAGACATTGCCGACACGACCACCAGCTTCCTTTCAGAATTATCATTTATGATAACCTCAGCAACATTCCTAATTCGTTGTGAATTACCCACACAAGTCCCACCAAACTTGTGAACACTCCACATATCACCTCTGGGTAGTTGAACCTGGTCCACCAATGTCTCAACCGATATGCCTGCAGACAAATTGAGTAACTTGTGTAACCAAACACTGAGATTCCAATGAAACCCAAAAACTAATCCAACGCAATGAACTAGAACAAACCCTTAGTTGAAGCCGAAACACGAAAATCTGGAGCTTCGCATTGGATCAAATTGCCACGACCAATTCGCCTCCGAGAACTGGACAAGAAAAAACTTGAAGAGGATACTCGTGGACACCGGGAACGAGAAACACGGACAAGGCATTGCGGCGGCAAACACCCGAACCTAACCGAAAAAGTCGCTGCCGGAGAAATACAAAATGCCGGTCTCGGAGCAGCCATAGTTAGAGCATCCTGCGTCAATTCACTTCATTACAAATTCTCCTAACCAAAGATACTTGAACGCAAAAAAATACCGCAACTCGGACTAAAAAATCAAAATAATCACTCAATCAGCGACCAGAACGTCGTACATTTCACAAAGAAACCTCTACGGCACAAAATTCAAAAACCCTAATTTCTATTCACAGAACGGAAACTGGAAAGGAAGGACCTTACCAGTGATGACTAACGAGGGAACGGAGGCGGAGGAGAGTTATGAGGGGATTTGCCGGCGGCCGTACATATAGCGAGAGGGAAAAATTTTAGTGAAGACCTGACTCTCTGCAACCTCGAGCGAATAGGATATAGACACGTGTCACAAAGGAAGGCGACAAGAGAACAAATTATTTTTTGTTTGTTCGTTTTAAAAAAACGGTATTTATGGGCCAATTAATTGACATTTTGGTCTCAGATTTTCAAAGCCCGTTTTTTAAACTCGTTATATATTCATTACATTTTTTTTTTAAATTAATCAAATATATATACAACACGATTTTACTAAGAATTTTACGACGAATTTGTACTGGTGTTTCGCGTACACATATAAACAATAGAAAACTTTTACTAGTTCAAAAAAATTTATAATATTTCTCTCAAATTGTTAGGAGAAAACACTTCTATTTTTTTATAAAGAGAGAAAAATTATTTCAAAGAACCGAGATAAAAACCTTAAAAACTAGAAAAAATTATTTTCTCTTTTGATTTTCATCTTCTTCTTTTTATTTTGTGATTTTGAACTCTCCAAAACTCTTCCTTATATTAGAAAAAATTTCTGACAAAAAACAAATGTGGGATTCACCACAATAGTGTAAGGTTCGCCACTTTGAACCAAATTTCGATGTCTAACTTTAATTTTGATCAAAAGATAATTTTATTATTATTTTTCTTCAGAAAATTCACAAGATACCTTTATTTTCTCTTGTAACCTTACCTAGAGGGCATGACTCAAATGTTTTATTATCTTGCTCCATCATTACCTTTTCTAGCTGCTCATTTGTGACATCAAGGCTTTGTGTAATTTCTTTGTCTTAAGTTGGTATTGCTTCGTATATTCATGTATCTTCTACTCATACCGGTCTTCAACCTATCAAGGCACCATAGAGAGATAGAGGAGATTAAGACGACCTAAGTGGTGAAGTCTTCGACATTGTCATCCATGTTGTTGTAAGCTAACATTTGCCTATAACTTCCATATCTTCCACTTTATCTCCAATAACATCGATTTCGTTGGATCAATTGGATGGGAAAGACGGCCGAGAACATCCCAATGGAGCATAAAGGAGAATGAAAAGACATCCAAAATTAGGATATTGATATGTATAAGAGTGGGAAGACTAAAATATTGAAGAACCAAAATAACAGATGTAGAGGCCAAACAATGAAAAGTCAAAATAACTTACGTAGACGACCAAACAGTAAAGAGCAAAATAAATAAAGTAAATGATGTATAGAGCTGAGAAGCGAGAAGTCCCGAAAAATCAGGGATTTTTTAGTTTTTAATATATAGATTTTTATAATAAATTAAAAATTTAAGATCTTTTTTTTTAATTTAATAAAATTACAATTGCTGATTGGGTTGGTATTAGGGCTGGGTAAATAACGGATATTTGCGAATATCAGACTATTTGTATTTGTAGACGAATATCCAAATTTAGTATAAGTATTTGTATTTGTAAATACGAATATTTGTCGAATATACGGATATTCGTCGGATATACAGATATTCGTATCTGAATCTAAATTTTTTAACGTATAAAATATATATAAAAACAGTTTAATAAAAACCAATAATCATCAAATATAATCTAAAACTAAAATTTGAAATCGTACAAAGATACAAATATACATAATATAAATAAAACAAAACACCAAATTTTCACATTCATCTCCACACCAATCATTTAAAGTTAGTTTCATGGATGATTCTACGAACATCGTCAATTCACCTAAAACAATGAAACAAATTGTTAGATTACATAATGAAATAAAATTCGCAAAAAGTTATATATTTAGTTAGTTCTGTATTTTTTTCATATATTATAATGTCTCTATAACATTATCCAACTCATTTAGATTAGAATCAATATTGAGTATAAATTAAATATTCAACAATATTAGTTATTTTAAAGTATTTGATATTTTAGTCCTCTCATCGTAAATATATTACATATTTGGCTATATATATTTATATAATAAATGTTTAAATAAGAATAGTAATATTTTTTATTTCTAATTTGATAATTAGAATCAATTCTGGTATATATATGTATCTATATATTAACTAAATTTTCTATTTAATATTTACGGATACGAATAGTACGCATAATTGTGTCTACTATTTGTATTTGTATTTGAATTTTCGGTTCGAATACGAATCGAATACGAATCGGATACAAATACTTTGAATATTTTATCCAGCCCTAATTGATATATGCAGAATTGAACAAAAACACAAGTTTTAATATATAAGATTTTTTATATAATTTAGATTGAATCATATATATTTCTTTAATTAAATATATATTTAATTTATACAAAGAAAATAAAGAAATATCTAATGAAGTTCATCTTATTAAAATTTCTATATAATTTTGATTTTTCACATAATTTTAATAGTTTTAGGATGAATAGAAATAAAGATAAATTTCAATTAAAACTAAACAATGAATATTTGAAAACATATTATATAAATTCAAACCGAAATGTAACAATCAGGTGTTGGTACATCATTTATTTAATTATTCATCTATAATTATTTAATATATATAAATAAAAAAATCGATCAATTATATTTAATATTCAAAAATATTAATATAAAATACGAAATCAAAACAAATATACTCTCATTTTTATTTACGTCGTAACATTATTATCGGATAATTATGCGTGATATGACGACAAACTCGGGAAAACAACTAACGGACAACTGAAATGGAATAAATCAAAACAGTAAAAAGGCCATCAGATCCCACAAAAAACGTTGGGTGTATTTGTTATATTCCGCCGCATTAGCTGTAAAAGAAATTAGTTGAAGAATAATTAAAAAACAATATATATATCCGTTGAGATATGATATAAAAAGAAAATTTTCATATTTTTTAACAATTCGATAAAATCTTATCAAAATCTTTTAAATTTCATTTAAAAAAATGATTGAACAATAAAAAACAATATATATATATATATTGAAGATATGACATAAACATAAAACTTTTATATTTTATAAAATACACGAAAAACGATGTACAATGAAACTTTAGATATATTAAAATTTTTAAATATTTAAATATAATATTTAGAAAATCAGATTATTAATAAATTCATTCCATTTGTGTGTTTGTAGGAAAGATTTTGGGTCACTTAAATCATGATTAAATATTAGGAAATATTTATAAATAGAATTTTGTGAATGAATAATATAGTGTATCTTTATTCAACCAAACTAAAAGGAACACTAAAAAACAAACGATTTACAACGGACATATTCACTGAAAATCGCTCTAAATTGCAAAAACCAATTCTCAACGGATGGCAAGGGATTTGAGCCCGTTGGAAAACACGCTTTATAAATCAAGATCCATTGCGATTTTCAACGCTGTTCCAACGGATAATATCCGTTGAAAATTTGTGATAGACGTCCAACGGATGACGCCGTTGGCAATTTGTAATGGATGTCCGTTGAAATAAATGTGACAGATGTCCGTTAAAATATTGCAATAGATGCCCATTAAAATATTGTAACGAATGTCCGTTATAATTCTTTAACGGGCGTCTGTTGCCACGCCGTTGCGAAAAAAAGAGCAGGAATTCAAATTATTCAACGGGCATTCGTTACAAACTGGCGTGAAATGGTACGGGCATCCAAAACAAATTGGCGGGAAATGACAACGTGTATCCATCACCATTTGGCAGGAAAATTGATTCCAACGGATGCCCGTTAGAAATTTCTAACGGACATCATTTGGAAAATTGTTTTAAAAAATAAAATAAAAATATTTTACAAAAACTAAAAGTTTTTAATTAAAATAATAAAAGTTTTTACAAAAAAATAAACCTAATTATATTACATTTCATTTAAGTCGGTTTGGGCCGATATCATCTCCGTGCTCACCGAAACCTTTGGAAGGCATTGCATCTGAATCGATACTCGATTCTTGTCGTGGCGTTGATCCTCTCGTCTGGCCGGATAGCAACTCTATGACGCTCTCCATGTGCTGCATTTGTGATCGTGTTTCATATAGTTGGGCTCGAGTTGCCTGCAGTTGGGCTTGAGTGTCTCGAAGTTGTGCTTCGAGATCCTCGATATGTCGTTGTTACGTGTAGCTCTCTTGGACCACGAGAGTACCATCGTAGCGTCCTCGACGATATCTTGTTGAAGTGCTTCGAGACCGTATAGACGCCCCTTATACAGTCTAACTGATTACAAAACAAATAAAATTGGAGTTAGAATTTTTACAAAATATTTTATTAATAATCAAAAGATAAAATAATAAATTTATACCTCCAAATAAAGTTCATCCTTTTATAAAGGACTAAGCTCATCGGAGTTGAAACGCAAGCTTTTGATTGTTGTGGGATCTTCTCCGTTACAGTTTTCACAGTTCTTTCTACTCGAGGGTCGATGAGTTCGGGTTCGTCGCTCTCTTTTCCGATGACCGGCTTCTTCTTGGCGTGGATTTCCTGACGACCGACTTCTTCTTGGTGTGTGTTTCTATTTCTTGCATCTGTAAAATGAAATAAATTTAATTAGATAAATATTTTAAAATACTAAAAATTTAAATAATAATAAATTTACTAATTCTTTATTTCTCTTTGAGAATGATTTTGATCTCGAAGTATGGTAATACAGACCATCTCCGGAAACCTTCTCGCCATACCGACATTTTTTTTGTCTTCTCGCTTTTGGCCTTGAACTTTTCAGACTCTCAATATTGAATAAGTTGATTGAAGACCTCGTCTATTGCCCAAGTCGGTTTGCGATTCTTGGTGTAGTAGTTGCAGTTGGTATTGTTCATCATCAAGCGCATGCGAGCCTGCATGTCGTGCATCCAAACCGTGTAGATGCGCTACGTATCCTTCTTCCGCAAACTGTATGGGCGCTGCAAAATAAATTATACTGAGTTAGTTTAAAACATATATAAATAATCATTTTAAATAAAAATATGATTTGAAATACACTTACGATAAAGGTGCACCACCATCGGCATCGTATGACTTCTAGCGTAACTTGCCATGAATAATAGAGTTGGTCCTGTAAGGACCCTTGGATGATGTTGTTGTTCGTATGTTTTAGAACATCATCCACATCAAACATGTACATGAAAATTAAATAATTAGATAACATTTATAAAGTAAAACAATATAAAAGTATATAACATTAAATTTACCATAGCATCCCGAGAGTATGATCAGGATTGATAATTGGAAGGGTGGGACGCCCGTCAAAATTATCGATTAAGGAGTCGATATCCATCATATCATTCTCTTCATCAAATATCAGTGGTGCTAATATTGGTGAAGGAGGGCGATATGGTGGCGGTGGAGGCGGGGGAGGGGCTCCCGCAGAACCAGCCAACATTCCTTCTGAACCTATGAATTGTCTAGCCCTCATTTTCATGTTTAGTGTTTTTAAGTGTAATTTTGTGTGTGAGAGGACGTGATTGAGAGGATTTTAAAGTTTTTAAATTGTGTTGAAAATGAAACTGTTCAACGGTTTATATGCAGAATTTTCCAACGGACATCCGTTGGGATTTCCAACAGATGTTGGAAAAGACGTCAACTCAACAGACGCAATTAATTAAATTGACATTCTGTTTTTCCAACGGGCATCCGTTGGAATTTCCAACGGATACCGTTAGAAACACGTGTTCCTGAGGCATCGGACGACAAAACGGCGATTCGTATTCCGTTGGAATATTTTGTAGACTAGGGTAGGCATCATGACATTTTGCAACGAGCATCCGTTGCAAATTGTAACGGATGTCTGTTACCATTATTTTAATGGGCATCCGTTGGAAACTTGTAACGGATGCCCGTTAAAAAATCTAACAGTCATCCGTTAACCGTTCTTAACGGATGCCCATTAAAATATTGTAATGAGCATCCATTGCAATTTTCCAACGGATGCCCGTTACAATTGTGGAATACTTAGAAATTTTTCTAAGTGTCGGATGCGATTTCTTGTTCCAACGGGCATCCATTAATAATTCCAACGGATGCCCCTTGGTATTAGATCAGATGAAGTTCTAAAAACATTAAACATCCTTTATATTCTTCGATTGTATTTACATTTTGATTGTTCGATTACACATCATCTATATTACATTACTAATCTAAAAACATTGAGCATAATTTACATTACACATTATTGTATTTACATATCTTCTTCAATAGATTCATCGATTGGCGAGTCTTCCTTCGATTGTTCATTGAATTCATCATCGTTTTCATCTTCAACATCTTCCGATTCAATGTCTTCATAATCGCGTATGAATTCTCCGTCTATGTCAATTCTTGCGAGAATCTCCTCTCGATTATCTGTATCAATTAAACAAATCGGTTGCGGATGATCGGGTTACAACGGATCTTCTTTATCATCTGAGCTTATGATTCCTCTGGCTTGATCTTTACTATGGCCCACCACTCCCTCTTTGACGTTTCAATGTTGTTGGATATTGCACATAACATATTTCATCTACTTGATCTATTGTGATGAATGGATCATACTTACCATATTATTTTGCCAGATTGATGTTAATTCCTCCCCATCGATTTTTTTATATTCCACGTCCTACGGTTGGGTCGAACCACTGACATTTAAAAAGCATTACCTTCAACCCAACGAGACCGAGATATTCCACTTGTAGGATTTGGTGCAAAATATCGTAGAAGTTATCACCCTCTATTTCACTATTAAAGCAAACGCCATAATTGTATGTGCTTCTATGTTTTCTGTGTTCGTACGTGTGGAACGTGTAGCCGCGAGTAAACAAGATTGCCTAACACATAACATTTCGTGCAAGACCCATTAACCAAATCTTTTAACCACGTTGGAAGTCTTTCATCAAAACATTTCACCTGTACGTATAACATAAAAATGAATGAATACTTTATAATAAATGCAATCAATTTTAATAGATATGTACACGAGGACTTACGTAAATTCTCAACCACGAGTCATAATGTTGAACTTTCATGTCTGTGAGTTCATTTGTGTTTAGATGATGATATATACCAAGTACTTATTCATCAAATATCCTGATATAATGAAAATACGTTAATATTATATATATACATATATATTTAAAAGATTGAATAATATTGTTTTGTACTTTTCAAACGGTAATAACTCTTGACAATTTAGTAATATATATGTGTTAGGGGTGGGCCCCCGCGGGTACCCGCCAGAATCTTAAGACCCGCACCCGAACCCGTCCCGCATGGGTAGTTCATTTTATTACCCGTACTCGTACCCACAAGACACGGGTACCCAACTTTCGGGTACTCGCAAAAACCCGCCATAACTTTCGAAACCCGCGGGTACCCGTCCATAATTAAAAAATAACATAAAAACAAAAAAAGCAAATCTCAAAATCTTCCATTCACATTCAATATACAATATACAAAATAAAATACATAAAAATCACAAAAAATAGAAGGGATATCTTCAGGAAAATCCAAGAACACAAGCCCGCCTTATGCTAACGATGACACCATTAGTACGACATCAAGGCAAACTGATAAAAACTGCAGGCACAACTTTGCAGAATCGTCTGTCACAGACGACGAGAGCCTTGCTAGTTCATTGACTCTCCCAAGTCATGTAACTCATGCATCATAGAGATTTAATGATTAATCTGGGGATGAGATCTTGTGATGTCAAGTTGGAACTCATATAGGAAATGGATAAGCTGAAAATCTGTATCTATTTCCGCACATCTTCAATGGAAACTTGACCCTATAGACAAAACCAAATACGAGATCCAACAATAATTCTAAACTCATAGCCATAATGAATATATACCACAGAAATGATTTTTTTTCCAATGGTTTTAAAAGGTAATTACTCATATTCTACAAGTCCATACCAAAAATTAAAAAGTCATCCAAAAGCTTCACCTAAGAGGCAAGACGACTGTTACGTACCCATCTCTAAACTTAATTGCTCTTGAAATTATCTTCGAAACCTCAAATGTTTGTTAAATAGGCAGCTTAATATGTTATGAGAAGTAATGAATCCTAGAAACCCACAAAGAAAACAAACATCGTTTTGGCAAAAAGAAGAAAAATAGAAGAAGGAATACCATTAAAAGAGAAAACCATAGAGACAGAGGTAAGCTGAAGCAGAGACCGGGCGAGCGAGAAATGGACGCTGAGAGGCGTGAGACGGAGAGGAGGGAGGCGCCGCACGAGGAGGAGGGTGAGAGAAGAGGAGGAGGGTGAGAGAAAAGGCTAGGGTGAGAAGAGACACTGTCTGGAAGGAAGTGGGAAGGAAACATAAGGTTAGATTAGGGTTAAGGGTATTTAGGTAATATAATTTAAAATATGTGTATTTTTGTAATTTCTGCGGTATCCGCGGGTACCCGTTTATGAAATTAAAAAACTCGTCCCGAACCCGAACCCGCGGGTATTAAAATTAAATTACCCGAACCCGTACCCGTACCCGCGGGTACGAGTAATTTTTTGCGGGTTCGGGACGGGTTTCGGGACGGAACGGGTAACGCGGAATTTTTGCCCACCCCTAATATGTGTGAATGTGATTATATTCCTCTAGTGTTAACCAATATTCCTCAGATTTACCTTTTGTACGTCCAATCGGTGTAAACATATCAGGAATTATGCCAAGTTGCGGATTATATTGATACAGATAGTTTGTGTGATCTAGGGGTGGGCACCCGCGGGTACCCGCGAGATTCTCAAGACTCGTACCTGAACCCGTCCCGCACGGGTAGTTCATTTTACTACCCATACTCATACCCACAGGGTGCGAGTACCCGTTGTTCGGGTACCCTCAAAAACCCGTAATAAATTTTAAAATCCGCGGGTACCCGTCCCGCAATTAAAAATATTATAAAAATAAACAAATTCTCAAAATCTTTTTTCTCTTCTTCGATTAAAATATACGGAAACATAATAACAAGCATAATAATAAACAAAACAGATCCAAAATAATACATATCCAAAAATAAACACAATACAATACAGATCCAAAATAATACAGATCCAAAACAATACAGATCCATAAACATAAACAGAAACAAAATAATACAGATCCAAAACAATAAGTAGGCGATGGCTCTTTCCTGACCCCCGATCGACCAAGGAGCCGCTGAGGCGGAGAGCGACGTGAGAGGTAGGCGATGGACGACAAGTGAGAGAGGAAGAGAGGCGACGAGGTAAGCAGAGAGCCAACCTAAGCAGAACGTGGTGGAGAGCGGCGAGCGGCGGAGAGGGAGATAGGCGGAGAGGTAAGCTGACGTGGAGCGCGGCGGAGCGGCGGAGAGGGAGATAGGCAGAGCGGCGAGCGGATGACGTGGAGAGGGGCCGTCTGTGTGAGGGGGAGAGAGACGGGGAGGTAAGTGTGTGAGGGGGAGAGAGACGGGGCGGTGTGTGTGAGGAGAGAGAGACGTGGAGAGCGGCGATCTATTTGAGAGAGAGAGAGAGAGGAGAGGGTGGCCGCTTGGAGAGAGAGAGAGGAGAGGGAAGATTGAGATAAGGATGAATTTATGTTTAACCTAATGGCATGTTGGTAATTTATGAAAATATTAGGGGCATATTTGTAATTTTGTCGGGTACCCGCGGTACTCGTTTGTGAAAACAAAATACCCGTCCCGAACCCGAACCCGTGGGTAATCAAAATTTTTTACCCGAACTCGAACCCGCACCCGCGAGTACGAGTAATTTTTCGCGGGTTCGGGACGGGTTTCGGGTCGGGACGGGTTGTGCGGGTTTTTTGCCCACCCCTAGCGTGATCATCCGCTGCACGTCGTTCTTTTGTCTGAATATACGACTCGTAATAAAATGTGCTGAAATATGTGATTTCTTCCAGAAAGTATTGTTTGACAATAGATTCTTCGACTGCTGCTTTGTTTTTTGCTTTTTTCTTTAAATAAAAAAAAACCTTTCGAAAGGATACATCCATTTGAATTGAACTGGCCCACCAAGTATTGCCTCGTCTGGTAAATGTATTGGCAAATGCTCCATGACATCGAATAATGAAGACGTAAAAACTTTTTCCAATGCACATAATACTTTAGAGATATTGTTTCTTATTAATTCTAAGTCATCCCTTTTTAAATTCCTTGAACATATATCTCTGAAAACTATGATGATTTTGCATAGCACATCGTGAATATTCTGTGGTAAGAGCTCAACAAATGCAATTGGAATGAGTTGTTGCACGAAAATGTGACAATTGGGACTTATCAACCCAATCAGCCTCGAACCAACAATATCCACACATCGAGCAATGTTCGATGCATATCCATCTGGAAACTTAATGTCTTCTTTTAACCATTTTAATAATGTCGTTTTCGCTGGATCAGACCATCTGAATACTAGGATAGGTGACCTTCCATTGAGGATATGATATAAAAATAAAAATTTTATATTTTTATAAAATACATGAAAGACAACATATAAGTGATTTCTAAACCAAATTTTAGATATGTTAAATTTTAAAATATTTAAATATAATCATTTAAATATTTAGAATATCAGATTATTAATAGAATCACATCACTTGTGTGTTTGCAGGAAAGATTTTAGGTCATTTAGATTAAATATTTGAAAACCTTTCTAAATAGAATTCCGTGAATAACATAGTGTCTTTATTCAACCAAATTGAATGGAAGGGAGGAATATCAGAAATACCTTCGTAGGGCTAAAACACTTCAAAAGTACCCACCTAAATCTGATGAAAAAATTGGAGAAAAAACATATGTGTCCTTATATTTTGTTAGTGAAAAACACATACGAAGGAGGGAAAGACAAATTTGAGAGGAGGGAAACAAAGTTGAGAGCTATTTTCTTCCATTTTCGAGTGATATCATTCCATTTTCGAGCGATTTCTTTCCATTTTCGAGCGATTTCCTTCCATTTTGAACGTTTTGTAGCAATTTTTGAGCGACTTCCAAAGATGTTTTAGACATTTTCAGTGATTTCCAGTGTTTTCAGTGATTTCGAGCAATTTCCAGCAATTTTTCGGTGATTTTTAGCAATTTTCGGCGGTTTCCAGCAATTTCGACCAATTTCCATCGATTTTCGGCGGTTTTAGGTCGAACTGGATCGCAGGGTTACAGGGTCGCATTGGGTCCCAGGGTCGAACTAGGTCGCAAGGTCGGACTGGATCGCAGGGTGGAACTGGATCGCAGGGTCACGGGGTCAGACTGGGTCGAAGGGTCGAACTTGGTCGTTGGGTCGAACTGGTTCACAGGATCGCATTGGTATTTTGGGAATATTATAAGGGTATTTTTGAAGTAATTTTTTTTCCGGAAAAGATATTTTTGAAGTGTTGTAGTCCTACGAGTATATTTTTGAAGTTGTTCCGAATGGAAGATTATATAAAATTTTAAAACTTAAATTTAAAAACTTGGTTGAAGAATAATACAAAAACAATATATATTTCGTTGAGGATATGATATAAAAATAAAAATTTCGTGTTTTACACAAAAAGAAAACCAGTTGTCATTGAGATTAACAATTCGATAAATCTTATTAAAACACTTCAAATTTCATTTTAAAAAGGTGATTGAATAATAATAAAAGACTATATATATATTGAGAATATGATATAAATATAAATATTTTATATTTTTATAAAATACACGAAAACGAAACTTTAGATATGTTAAAATTAACAAATATTTAAATATAATCATTCAAATATTTAGAAAATCATATTATTAATAGAATCACCTCACTTGTGTGTTTGTAAAAAATATTTAAGATCATTTAGATTATGATTAATTATTTAGAAACATTTATAAATAGAATTTCGTGAATATCATAATGTCTTTATTCAACCAAACTAAAAGGAAGATTATATAAAGTTTAAAAATTTAAATTTCATTGAAAAATAAATTTTTTTTGGAAATGAAAAGGAAACAAAGTAATAGGATCACGTGGTTTTGGTCTCATAATATAATATGCATAATACAAAAAATGTTACTGTTGTGGGAAGCAATTTAAAAATAATATATACTAATTTGTCGGGAAGTGGTTGGTTTTTGTATTTTTTGTTCCGATTTACGAGTAACAAAAAGATACGAGTCAATAATTAGAAAAAGTAAACTTCATTTTTTTTTACATTAAAAGAGATTATGATGGTTAATCTCGTTCTGTTATGATTTTGTTTTCTCTCTCTACCTATAAATACAAGCTTTCCTACTAATTATCACACATCTTTCTCTCTCTATCTCCTCCTCATGCAACGTAAGCATGGCCGTCATCAATGTTCCGCAAATTGACTGTAGCTCTCACCATTTTGGACTCAACATGTAATTTTCCATCTGGTTTCTTTTATTTTCTCGGGAAAATTTCCTCGTGAATAATTTTTCTTTTTCCACTGTATTGTTTTTGTTTTATATGTATTCCGCAATGAATTCTAAGTGTTGTAAAAGTCTCGTTGAGACGATCAATAATCATCGGGTTACTATAAGTCAATCGGTTATCGATTAATATATATATATATACATTTGTATTGTGAATCATAGTTTTTTTAATAAATGAATTTTGAGGATAAGATGAATTATGTTTTACAATTTTGTACAAGGTTTTTATTTAGAATAAGCAATTTGATAAGATGGTATTGAATTTTAAAATGATTTTTTTTGAATTGGAAAATGGTATTTGTAATTCATTGACATTAATTACATGTCTGAATTTTCCCTCCAAAAATATTGATGAATTACGTTGACTAGAAGATATGATTAGTATATGATGATTTTTACAAGTCATTCCGTTTTGAATACGTCTTAATTTTCCATCTTCAAATTTGTGGACGAATTATACTAATTAGACGAAACAATTAATATATGATCATTTTTAGAAATCATTTTGTTCTAAATGTGTCTAAATCTTCCGTCCTCAAATTTGTGGACGAATTATAATGATTAGACGATATGATTAATATATGATCATTTCTAGAAGCCATTCTGTTCTAAATGCATTTGAATCTCCTATCCGTAAATTTATAGACAAACTATAGACTAATTTCTCTGTTCGTCTATAATCTGTCCATAATAAAAATTAGTGTCTAGAACCGTAATTTTCTTTCTTTTTCATTGACGAGATATTGAATTTTGTTTGTTTTTTCTTCGTTTACAGAAAAGGCGTCAAATATCAAGCCAAAAAGTACCTCCCCCAGGTAGTTCCGGTTGCCCCCGTCGTTACGACACCGGATGCCACCGTCGACATTCCGGTTGCCACCGTCGATACGACACCGGATGAACAATCTATCCATTCTGATTCTATACCCATCGCCACCGAGACTTTATCTGAGAACCGAAGTCTCAACGGACATGAATCATCGGTTAACCAAGAAGTAGAATCTGAAAGCAAACAAGAACAATCACATTTCGATTGGTTTATGAATTACACATCGGAAAATCTATTACTTCCATTGCTGATTTTGTTCATCATAGCGAATCAACTCAATGAAAAAGACAATATGATCCTTCAAACGAAAGAGAAGATATGTGTCCTAAAAAACCATATACATTTCCTATGTGATGAACATAAGTTCTGGCAAGAGAAAATCAAAACCAACGAAGCCTTATCTCAGGCCGACAGCACCGCCAGCGCCGCCAGCATGCACTGTTTCTCCTCCGCCGAATCTGAAGAATCCGACACAGCGTCAAGCGAGTGTATTGACGGAGAAGATTCCGTCGGAGATATCTGTTGTGGGAATAGTGAAGAAGAACTGTGGGGGGTATGTTGGGTATGTCGGTCAAGAGAAGTAAGCTATTTGGTATTGCCGTGCCGGCATATGTGTCTGTGTACGGTATGTGGTACTTCTATGTTACGTATTTGCCCGGTATGCGATAATTTAATAAAAGTTACTTTAAACGTTATGTTTTGATCTTTAATTTTTTTTTCTTTACACGGTTCATATTTTTTCGTACGGTCAAATAAATAATTTGATTTCTTATTATACCTTTAAATATTGAACATACAATACATACTTCTAAATATATAAAATATATAAAATTTAATTGGTCTATTTTGTGATGTACCATATTTATAAAACCAAACCACATAATATACATAATAAATTTATTTTTTATTAAAATATATTGTTATTTCTCGATAATTTAATAAATGTTATTTTACACATAATTACGTTTTAACCCTTTTTTTATTTTTCTTTACGGCATTGGATCAAATGTATAGGATTTATTGTTATAATATAAAATAAATTGAAATTTTCACATTTTTCTGAAAATCCAAATAATTTGTAGGTCAAATAAATCATTTGAATTCTTATTAATCTTTTTAATATTGTCAATATACTATAGCACACAATAAATACTTTAATGATATAAATTATATAAAATGTAATTATTCTATTTTGGGTTGTGCAGTATTTATAAAATCAAACAATAATATACATAATAAATTTATTTTTCTATTAAAAATATACTGATATGTTATGTACATATCTCATATGCGATAATGTAATAAACGTTGCTTTACACGTAACATTTTTTTATTTTTCTTTACAATATTGGATCAAAGGATATAGGATGTAGCGTTATGAGATAACATAAATTCAAAATTTCAGATTTTTTCGGCAAATCCAAATAATTTGTAGGGTCAAATAAATAATTCGAATTTTTATTAAACTTTTAATATTGTCAATATACTATAGCACACAATATATACTTTATTGATATAAATTATATAAAACTTAATTGGCCAATTTTTTGATGTGCAATATTTATAAAACAAAACCATATAATATACTTAATAAATTTATTTTTCTATTAAAAATATACTGCTATGTTACGTACATGTCCCATCTGTGATAATCTAATAAACGTTGCTTTACACGTAATATTTTTTATTTTTCTTTACGATATTAGATCCAATAGTATAAGATTTAGCGTTCCGAGATAAAATAAAATGAAATTTTCACATTTTTCAGAAAATCCAAATAATTTGTAGGGTCAAATAAATAATTCGATTTCTTATTAACTTTTTAATATTGTCAATATACTATAGCACACAATATATACTTTAATGATATAAATTATATAAAATTTAATTGGCCTATTTTGTGATGTGCACTATTTATAAAACCAAACCATATAATATACGTAATAATTTTTTCTATTAAAAATATACTGGTATGGTACGTCCATGTCCCGTCTGCAATAATCTAATAAACGTTTCTTTACACGTAATTTTTTTATTTTTCTTTTATGATATTGGATCAGAAGGTATAGGATTTAGCATTATAGGATAAAATAAATTGAAATTATCACATTTTTTCGACAAACCCAAATAATTTGTAGGGTCAAATAAATGATTCAATTTCTTATTAAACTTTTTAATATTGTCAATATACTATAGCACACAATATATAATCTAATGATATAAATTTTATCAAATTCAATTGGCCTATTTTGCGATGTGTAGTATTTATAAAACCAAACCATATAATATACTTAATAAATTTATTTTTCTATTAAAAATATACTGCTATGTTACGTGCATATTCCATCTGCGATAATCTAATAAATGTCACTTTACACGTAACTTTTTTTTTATTTTTCTTTACAATATTAGATTAAAGGGTATAGGATTTAGCGTTATGAGATAAAATAAATTAAAGTTTTCACATTTTTCGACAAATCCAAATTATTTGTAGGGTTAAACTTTTTAAGTCAATATACTATAGCACACAATATACATTTTAATGATATAAATTATATAACATTTAATTGGCCTATTTTGTGATGTGCAGTATTTCTAAAACCAAACCATATAATATATTTAATAAATTAATTTTTCTATTAAAAATATAGTGCTACATTACGTACATGTTCCGTGTGCGATAATCTAATAAATGTTGCTTTACACATAATTTTTTTTATTTTTTTGTACGATATTGGATCAGAGGGTGTAGGATTTAGCATTATAGGATAAAGTAAATTGAAAATTTCACATTTTTTCCGGTAAATCCAAATAATTTGAAGGATCAAATGAATAATTCGATTTCTTATTAATAATATTGTCATTGTCAATATACTATAGCACACAATATATACTTTCATGATATAAATTATATAAAATTTATTTGGTCTATTTTGTGATGTGCGGCATTATAAAATCAAACCATATAATATACTTAATAAATTTTTTTTCTATTAAAAATATATTGATATGTTACGTACATGTCCTGTTTGCGAACATCACTTTACACATACTTTTTTTTATTGTTCTTTATGAAATTGGATCAGAGGGTATAGGATTTAGCGTTATGAGATAAAATAAATTGAAATTTATTTCTTCTATAAATCCAAATAATTTGAGGTTCAAATAAATAATTTGACTTCCTATTAAACTTTTTAATATTGTCAATATACTATAGCACACAATATATACTTTAATGATATAAACTATATAAAATTTAATTGGCCTACTTTGTGATGTGCATTTTTATAAAACCAAACCATATAATATAATTAATAAATTTATTTTTTTTTATAAAACATATATCGCTATGTTACATGTTCCATCTACGATAATCTAATAAACGTCACTTTACACATAACTTTTTTTATTTGTCTTTAAGATATTGGAATAAAGGGTATAGAATTTAACGTTATTAGATAAAATAAATCGAAATAAATAATTTGATTTCTTATTAAACTTTTTAATATTATCAATATACTATAGCACACAATATATACTTTAATGATATAAATTATATAAAATTTAATTGGCCTATTTTGTGATGTGCAGTATTTATAAAACCAAATCATATAAAATACTTAATATATTTATTTTTCTATTTAAAATATACTGTTATATTACGTACATGTGCCGTCTGCGATAATGTAATAAAAGTCACTTTACACGTAACTATGTTTTGACATTTTTTTATTTTCTTTTACAATAGTGGATGAGAGGCTATAAGATTTAGCGTTAGGGGATAAAATAAATTGAAATTTCACATTTTTTTGGCAAATCCAAATAATTTGTCGGGTCAAATAAATAATTCGATTTCTTATTAAACTTTTTAATATTGTCAATATACAATAGCACACAATATATACTTCTTAAAATATAGAATATATAAATTTAATTGGCCCATTTTGTGATGTGCAGTATTTATAAGATCAAACCATATAATATACTTAATTAATTTCTTTTTCTATTAAAACTATATTGCTATATTACGTACATGTTTCGTCTGTGATAATCTGATAAATGTTACTTTACATGTAATTATGTTTTGATCTTTTATTTTATTTTCCTTTACGATACTGAATCAAAGAGTTTATGATTTAGCGTTATGGGATAAAATAAAATGAAATTTTCACATTTTTCGACAAATCCAAATAATTTGTAGGATCAAATAAATAATTCGATTTTTTAATATTTCCAAAAATACTATAGCACACAATATATACTTCTAAAGATATAAAATATATAAAATTTAATTGATCCATTTTGTGTTGTGCAATATTTATAAATTCAAAACATATAATATATGTAATGATTATATTTTTGTATAAAAAATATACTGTTATGTTACATACATGTTCCATTTGCGATAATCTAATAAAGGTTACTTTACATGTAACTAGATTTTGACCTTTTTTATTTATGATATTGGATCAAAGGCTATATAATTTAGCATTAGGGGACAAAATAAATTGAAATTTCACATTTTTTTGGCAAATTCAAATAATTTGTAGTGTCAAAGAAATAATTTTATTTCTTATTAAACTTTTTTTATATTGTCAATTCATTATAGCACACAATATATACCTCTAAAGATATGGAATATATAAAATTTAATTGGCCCATTTTATACTAATAAATTTATTTTTCTATTAATTTGTATCATTAAATAAATATTTATACTTCTAACACACAATATATAGTATTTCGGCAAATCCAAATACTACAACACACAATATATACTTTTAAAGAATATATAAAATTTAATTGACCCATTTTGTGTTGTGGAGTATTTATAAAACCAAACAATAAAATATAATTAATAAATTAATTTATTTTTCTATAATTTTAACCATTCCTTATTATAATATATACTAGGAAAAGCCCCCGCACGATGTACGGGATGATGATTTGTTTTTGTTTAACTAATTTAAAATATTAGCTATAATAAGTAGAAAAACATTAAAACAAAAAATATTAGAGCTTAAAGCAATAACTAAAATAAAGATAATAAATTAGTTGTTAATAATATTGAAATAGTATGACGATGCAAGGTCTAATGATAAACAATAGGTCTCACTCATTGTAGACCAATTGACCATCATCTATGCACAGCCGAGTCTTTCTAGCCGACTCGCCGATCCTAAACCATAACGTGAAGAAGGCAGAGCTGCAAGAAAGGAAAAATGTCAAAAGAAAGATGATACAATAGAGATTCTTCGATGTTATACTTCTTACCTTGCGAGCCATTTCTTCAACTGAATTTGAACGAATTATTGAATTTGTTTTGTCAATCTTTGTCGTAGTCTTCCCCTTCCACATATCTCGGATTTGGATAAAATTCCAGAAAGAAAGAAAAAACCTTGAAAGGAGATGAAGCGAGAAGAAGGAATAGCGATGGGGATTAGTGAAGAGAAAGCAGTTGGGAGAATCCACCTTTAAAAAAATTATTACTGATACTGGTGAAGACGATTCATGCCCGACATTTCGCAATGAGCAGCCATCATGACTAACTACATCAGATTTCGATTTTATATTCATATCCAAACCCATTTCGGCGACACGACCTAACCTTTACGAACACCATTACTTTCCATTATATAATACTTCAACTTTTCAAGAAAGTTTAACCTGATGGAAGTCTACATGGAGATCCTAAACCTTTGGTATAATTAGCAAAAGTGGATGGAAAGTAGATCCATTATGTCGATCTTCACTTTAGCAATTGAATAGAGGCCTTTCATCTCTTACAAAATGGAGGAAAACTTTAGGGAATCCTTTCTGATGCAGATACATGATCATAGCCTACCCACATGACTGAGAATTCCTAATCATCGTGACATAATCATACATGTTCCTCAACATAGGTGATGTGCGTAGACTCAAGTAATAAATTACCTAGACTAACGCTTCCGCAAGGATACGGATCGTGTAGCAACTAGGGTCGAACACAAGGAATTGATGCGACTTATAAGCTATTAAACTAATGAATAAGACGTGATGAATCTAATGATAGAAGGAATGCAAATGCAAATGCAAACTAAACATAAAGATGGGAATGACTCGGCGACAAATCACCATAGGTATCAAGAGTTGCACAACGATGTATCGAAAAAAATATGGCTAATCTTTAATTTTGTTATGTATAGATATTTGAAAATGTCCATATGCGTTTCTTTTCATATAGAAACCATAATAGCCGCAAGATTCAACGGATGACCTTTTTTTCATCTCTTTAAGCTTGTAAAGATATACATAATAATTTATCTCTTATAGTAAGGTCACACAACAAAAAGTTCCAATGGGGTTATCTATCGAACTGACTAACTTTCGGATGTAGTAACCTTTCACTATCAAGCTCGACTCCAATTTTAGGATGAAACAGTCCTCGCCTCAGATCTTAGAGATCATGTGAAGAAAAGTAATACATTATTTCCATCCCTAATGACTAAAAAATAACCATATTGGTTTATTGAAGCATTTTTTCATACAATTGATGATTAAGCATTTTGAACTTACATAGGTTCACCGAAAGGGATGGTGCCTGAATTCAAGCCGGCAACTATAGTTTCGGAATTCAAGCCGACAACTATAGTTTCAGAAATCAAGCCAACAACGATGGTGTCGAGATGATCATCCACATTATCATATGTGTTGTCATCTTCGTCACGATATGAAGTTCCTTACCTTAAGGACCAAGACGAAGAAATGGAGGTGGAGGAGGAGCTTCGAGATTCGTCTGTCAAGCGTCAAGAGTTCGTCTGCCAACGATAAGCTAGAATGCGAATTGTACCATTCGAGTAGTGATACAAATTATTCAGGAAGACAACATGAGGAGAAACAAATCTATACATTCTTATATGTAAAAGGGACAACTTGATCGATTGGAATCCGACTTTCATTTGAAGATCCGACATAAGGAGAAATGAATCCATCATCTCCTTTGATGAGTGTGAGGATTTGATTTCAAGAGTAGTGTAATTTATTTGTTATGGTTGATCTTGGATTAGGTTCGATTCGACGACGGCGTAATGGAATTTATGTATTGATGAAGAGAATAT